>OZ024718.1:18699558-19051067 GCA_964016875.1 Fallopia convolvulus
TGGTTGAACACATTTGGCATCGATTTGGCACCCCAACTAATGAAGATTAGAATGTTTAATTACATTTGTGCTTTTTCGTATTGTATGGTTGTATTTTTATTTAATTAAGTCTTGTTTATTCTAATTATATGTGATAAGCTTTATTTTGTTGTGAACTATTTAATTATGTTTAGTGTGTAATATTTAATATTACTAGTATTAATTAATTTTATCATTAAATTGAAATCGTTATTAATGTTCTAATTATTAATATATTGAAAATAATTTGAATTATAACATGTGAGTATATTTATATATATGATTTGAAGAGAGGAAAAATATAAAATAAGATATTATGTACCCTTATATACTTATGAAGAGTGCACTAATATAAAAGGATAAAATATTAGAGTACATAGTAGTAAAGAAGTATGAAAAGTATATCTACCCTAGTACAAATATAAAGCAAAAACCAAGTCTTTGTAAAAATTTGAGCCACATGGCAAATTTAAAATATTTTTTGATTTTTTATTTCTCATTTTCAATCCACTTTTACCTTAACCACTTCCCCACTATCTCAAAAACTATTGTCCACTCTTTTCTTCTAAACAAATTAAAATTTTATAATTTTTATTACTAAAAAAAATAAGATTCAATTGTGAAAATTTATTCCGAATAAATATTTAAATAATAAGGTAGAAATAAAATTATTTTGAAATATACCCGTACAAGGTACGGGAATAACACTAGTTATTTTATTACTTATGTACTCTTATGTACCCATTTGGAGTACACCATTGCTCATGGCCTAAGAAAGTGTAAAATTGTATTGGGGGAGTGTGAAATTGCATTGGGTAAATAAAAAGTAAGGAGAAAGATAAAATTAAATTAATTTTGTAATAAAAGTAACCAATAGAAAATAAGAGAGGACAGAGAGAAGAGGAAGATTGTATTGGTTTTTGAGATAATTTTGACAAACATTTTGAGACAAAATATTGTATTTTTTGACAAACAAAAAGGGACGGAGGGAGTACTAGTCTTCCTCACTCCGGTCGTCGCCCTTTTTCAACGTTACCACAAGTCAACGCTTCTATTATTAACTCTAGAATTTAATAAATTATTTTTTTTAATTTAACAATTCACGGGTGGAGGCATGTCACCCGACTCACCGACAAGGGACAGGTGGATTAGATACGGGTGCAAGGTTTTATGTGTGACGGTGGGTTGGGTGAGCCATTTTTATTTGCGGGTCGAGTGGTGAAAGTACTCCACCCCACCCATAACCCGACACATGACCAATCCTGCGTGGATGAATAAAAAAACTAACGTAGAGCTCTGACATAGGAGAGTAGGTCATCAAGAGACTCTCTTTTAGGGAAGTAAGACAAAACAAACACCACATTTCTGTATATTTTCTTTGTTAAAAGGTAAGTTCTAAAAACAAGTAGAATAATTAGGGATTACCTATAATAAGTTTTAGTTATTCATAAAACAAATGAAAATCTATTTTTTTACAAGGAAAGAATTTAATCTATCAAACAAATTTGGTAGATTGAGTCACCAAAATAAATCGACAACTAGAGAAGACCTTGCCATAGAGGCAGTACCCTTGACCCTTCATTAGATGATCCAGTTTCTAGATGAAGAGGCTATGGTTCAAGAGTACGTGTTGATCAACTAGAGGCGCGCTTATGTTCAGGCTAAATTCTGATGTTGGGCCACGATAATATGAGAAGAAATAAGAAGGAATTAAAGACACTAGTAGCCATTGAAGAAGCACTAACTCCATGGCAAAAATCAATGAGTAGTAAATAGCCGTTGGAACACGTCAACAACATTGCGAAAATCACAGAAACAATAAATGCCTAAAGTAGCCGTTAGAAGGTATTAATAACATGGCGAGATTCTCGGGATTTACACATGCATTCATAAATGACCAGGAGGGAAGTCTATAAAAGAGGGGGAGAACATCAACGATAGGAGGATCTCTCTATGATAAAACAATCTACATAGAAAAATCATTCGTGTTTTTGATAGTTTTTGGATTATTCATTCGATACGTACCTTAAAGTTCTCTTGGTTTTCGTCTGAGAAGATTTGATCTGGTGTATCTCTCAATTGTCCTTCAAAATCTTAATGGAATCATAATGAAGTTTATTTTCATTATTGCATTACTTTGTCTATTTTTTTTATATTTATTATATTGTGCAATCATCTAATGTACGTGTTGACAGCTTACAATTGGTGTCCAAAATCATAGAGGAATAAACTTGCATATTACCACTCTCATTGATTCATCCTTTTAAAGTTCGCAATCTTATTTTATTTGTAATTAGGAAGTGAAGGTCTAATCATTGTTGCTCTTGGAATCCATTATTTATTTGCATATAATATATTTTGTATTCAAATTCTATTATTCAGTTGGCTATTTTGCATATTCTATTCTCGTATTATAACGTGTTAACGTGTTTTAGTTGGTGATTAACTAGAGTTCCCTTATTTTAGCAGATAACGCATTTACGTGGTAAATCCGCCCAAAACATTTATTTTCTAAAAGAAGTCAGTTTTTGTATTAGATTGAATTTTGCATAAAAAATATTATCGATGCATTACTCGGACCAACTCGGTACCGAGAAAGAATCGTCCATACGCGGATATGGAAGAGCAAGGAGCCCATGTACAAAAGCATGGATGTACGAATATATGAATACATAAATATACGAATATATGGGCACCCTCAATTCTGAATGGCCACGTACTTGTGAGTAGACTTTGTCCGATGATCCATAGTTAAAGGGTGGCCATGCGACCCTTAATTCAACAATATAGGAATATGCATGCAATCTCCTGATACAAATGGCGATCCATAGCTTGGGTTAGAAGGATGAAAATTGCATAATTAATAAACCGGTTTAACCACAGATTCAAATCAAACCTAAGTGAATAAACACAAATCCACAATACAATTAACCGGCACCCACATTTTATGATATTTGTTTTGATGAGTTTTGACCAACTTAATGAGTGTACGTACGTATATAAGCCAATTAATTAGATCCCAGTGGAGCCTACTAACTTTGTCAACCCAAACGTGACTCCCATGGCCACCCACCCTCCAATCAAAACCCTCAACGCCGACTTCCCCGGCGGCGACCGCCCGAGCACGGCCGCTAGCCACCCGAACCCCAGCAACGAAAAGCTAACAGCGGCCACCACCACACTAACTCTTGCAGCGTAGCTCCTTATAAAAGCGGCCGCCAGCAAGGGGACTGCCGCTCCAAGCGAGAAGGCCACACCGGAGGCCGCCGCTGCCTTGAAGGGGCTGGGCAGCCCCCGTCTTCCCTCATCGAGCTTCTGGTGGGACCCTCCTTTAGCGACGTCGTTCTGGCGGCTGAGCTGGGCGAGCTCGATGTCGTACTGGGAGTAGACGGACACGAACTCTCCGATGGCCATGCTGAAGGCCCCCGCCAGGAGTCCGGCGACTCCTGTCAGGATCATGGTTTTACTGTCTTTCCTGACTGCACCGACGCCCACCATGAGAGAGGCGGTTGAGAGGAGGCCGTCGTTGGCGCCCAGGACGGCTGCTCTGAGCCATTGGGCGCGCTGCGATGTGATTCCCAGCTCCGCCCCCGACTCCATGTCAACCGCTGCGCTCGTCGTGGGCGCTGATTCTCCATTCGAATTCTCCATTGAATTAAAATATATGAAAGACACGCGATCGATTAGGATGAAGGAATTGATGATGTTTCTAGGAGAGGAGGAAAATGAGAGAGGCGTGTGCGTGTGGAGGGCACACTCCTCCTGGTATTCAATTTATAGACGTGCTTCGTAATTGTGAAAGGAATATAATCTTTTTGTTTTCTTTTGGCTTTTGAACTCTAAATTTCTTTAATTATTTTATGCTTTTGAGATTTGCGTCTCCATTTCCATTCTGTGGGAATATTAGTTAATGTTACGTACCAGTGTACAACTACGATAAGTGACGACTTAGGGGGAGGGCGTATTCATCTTCTACTTTAGTAGCTGACAATGGGATCACGATTCATGTATAACTATCACTTTTAATTTTGAGTAGTTTTTTCTTGTATAAAACAAATTACGGAGTACATAGTTTAATATGTATTCTTTCTTGTGGAATCTAGCGTGTTCATACCGGATTGCGAGCAATATCGCCTCCACCTCCACGGCCATGGTTTATGAAAAAGTTTTTTTAAAATAAACTTGTTATTTGAAAAAAAAAATTAAAAAATAATTGTGTATATCTATAGCCGTAGACCTGTCAATCGGGTCGCGGGTTCAGGTTAGGCCATTTCGGGATCGGATTGAGTCGGGTTCACGTCGCTACGGGTCACGGGTTAAACCAGGTCGGGTCAATGCGGGTTTTCGGGGGGGTCGGGTTGACAAGCGGGTAAAAAACATAGAATTTTTTATGATTATTAAAATAGATTTTTTAATTAAACAATAATATTTAATTATTATATATTATTTTTATGTATTTTAATAATAAAATATATTATATTTTTAAAATAAATTTTATACATTTTATAAATATACTAAATCGGTCAACCCAACGGGTTTCGAGTTCGGTTGATTTCGGGTTTCGGGTTCAAATTTTCGGGTCTTGACCCTAAAATTATTGGGCGGGTCGGATCGGGTTAGCGGGTTCGGTCAGCTTTTGACAGCTCTATCTATAGGTAATTCTGCAAGGATATATTCTTATTTCATCGAGTAATCATTCGATGAAATAAGTACGCAAGGAAGAAGACGACCTTTTCCGACGTTCAAACACAAAAGATTCGAAGGCAAGATATATGACACATCGGATAACACGAACGATGTTTTGGGCAAATCTAACACGTTAACACGAGACTTGCTAAAATGCGGGAAACGTTAGTCAATAGTCAATCGAAACAAGTTAACATGTTACAGAAATAGGATAAGTGATAATAGAATTACTGAAAATAAATCAAGAATTATGCTACAATATAACCTAGAAATTACGTACACAATGCAAGAATCGGTATGTAAACACGAAGAATGATCAAACAATTATGGAAACCAAGCAAACTACGAATGGTCGACAAGATTTCGAGCTTGAGAGAGAATGAAGTGCAAATGTAACTGTTCGTGAATTGTCGTGTCATCCCTATCTCCTATAGCTCCCTTTTTATATTCTATCTCAAAAAAAAGAGTCGTTGATCCTCTTCCCTTGTCCACCGAAAATCTCGCCCACTTCTTAATTATCTTCAACGCCTTTCTCCATTAATTCCTTCTTTGTTGATCTCGCCCTCTGCCAACCGTTACTATCTTTCTAAAACTCCATTTTGATGCGAGGCCCATTCCCAAAATTGGGCCCAACATTACCTCCCAAATCCGCTAAAACTCCTTTTAAAACATTTAAGCGGGTTTGAAAATTCCATAGAACTCACCTTCTGTAGCCATCCCATCAGTCATTCCTTCCTCTATTTATGATGGCCTTTGAAGACTTCCTTTTACTCACGCCTTCGAATCTTCCTTCTCAGGTACAATTTCTTTCCTCCTCCTCGCTCTTAGGGTTTCATATTCTTTTCTTCCTTCCTATGGACGATTCTGATTCTTCCTCCGCTGTTACGAATTGCATGAAGCCCCATCTTTCACCCTACTCGAATTCTTCTCGCTTATCATCATAGAGTCAGTAGTTCTATCGACCTCTCTTCTTTTGCCCTTTTCGTAGGTTTCCCCTCCTCCTTTATTGTCTACACTCCAAAACAAGGGGAATTGGCCGGTTCCTTCTACAAAGATTGCATGTGTCTGTATGAGTATCCCTTTCGCATTGGTCAATGGTTCCCGTTGTCCCCATTAGGTGTTGAGTTCCTTGAAACCCTAGACATATCTCTTGGCCAACTTCTTCCTCCATCTTGGAGGATTCTCTTGGCAATCGACTTTCTATGTTCGGCTCACAACATCCCAATCCGTGCAAAAGATCTTTTTTATGCATATTGCTTGTTGAAACGTGGTGTTGATTGTTTTACTCTGAGTTCTCATAGGAGGTGTCTGACTTGATTTTGGATGTTTCGAAACACGATTGTGGGTGGGCGGAAAATCTTTTCTTTGTAAAGCAATCTTCTTTAGGTTGTGATTGTGATTTTCTTAAATGCCGATGGAAATCTTCAAGTAACGTGTTATTTTCCTTGGACTTGAACATGTGTTCAAAGTAATTAACGCATTACCATATTTCTTGAGTTTTATGTAGTGGATGTCGAAGTTTTGAAACCAAGAGAAGCTTCTTAGCAAATTGTCGCTCAACTTCGTGCCCTTCCTCCCAACAAAAGGTCTTTTCTAAAAATCTTGAAGTTGTGTGTTGACTCTCTTGAGCATTTTGACATATCTAGTAAGTCGTTATCCTTTTTCTTCTCCCTCTTGATTTTTTCCTTCTACTTACACCTTTCTTGGGAACACATAAGCTCTAGAACGACGAGATCTAGTGTCGCCGCCATGTCTACCTTGGAGTGTGTCGAGGCTATAAAGAAGAGGAAAGTCGATCTTCTTGCAGCAGATACCTCTTTAATCATTGCTTGTCCTCCGAAACTGTCATTATTCCCTCCCAAAGAACTTTTTCATCCAAACGTACGTGGAGCCACCCCTAGTTTGTCAAACCTCCCAAGTATGATAATGTCACTTGAATTCCCAATTGCTAAGTGCCTTGACGCTATCTATCACCTTCGTGTTATCTATCACCTTTGTGTTGGCAAATTAGAGGCATGTAGCTTTGACTCCTTACATACCTTCCTTTATCTCTTATCGTGTTATTGTTTTTACGATGTCTTTATCACCGCAGAGTCTCCGAGTCGTGCTTGGTGCTTACGATATGTTTAAAGATGTTCCTACTTAGTTGAATCGAGCCAAGGGTGGATTGCTTTCGGAAAAGGTGCTTAATGAATCTCTGATCGCTAAGAGGGATGACTTAGAGAAAGAGGTTTGTGAACTCTCTAAAGTCGTTGACAACTTAAGGGATAAGCTTAAGGACACATAATAAAGAGAAGCTTCATTGCAGAAGGAAGTGGAAAAAGGTGTTGAAAATTGGTCATATCGGGCTCACGTGGAGGCGATGGAAGAGTTTGCGGCGGGCAAGAGCTTGTAGTGGAGCCTTGTGTAAGAAAGAAAGGACTTTGACGCCATGTATCCTCCTGAGCCAACTGGTTAGGTCTTGGTGTTCTAGTGAATAACTAAGGGAACTAGAGAGATGGGAAATAGAACATAAAGTTGGTGACCCCTTGAAGGAATGAAATATTTATCTTCTCTAACAGCAAGGCATGACTGGTTAGCTCGATTCTTGCTAAGTTGAATCGGGTTGAGGGTGGATTGCTTTCGAAAAAGAAAATTAATGACTCTGATCGCTAAGAGGAATGACTTAGAGAAAGAGGTTCATGAACTCTCTAAATTCGTTGACAACTTAAGGTCTAAGCTTAAGGCCGTCGAAGAAAGAGAAGTGTACATTATTGTAGAAGGAAGTGGAAGAAGTTGTTGCCTATTGGTCATATCGAGCTCACGTGGAGGCTATGGAAGATTTTGTGGCTGGCAAGCGCTTGTCGTGGAACCCTTTGTAAGAAAAGAGGGACTTTGACACCATGTATCCTCCTGAGCCAACTGGTCAAGCCTTGGTGACAGCAGTTGCTAAAGGAACTCTCCTTGAGTTAAGGATGGAAAGGGTGTCGGTGACCCCTTGGAGGAATGAAATATTCATCTTCTCTAACAACATTTGCATAGCCTAGGGTTTAGGCTTCAAAATCTTTATGATTTGGGCGGTCGTATGTTTAGGCCTTTTGTTTTTGGATTTGATGGTCTCGATTTATGCCCGACCGGCATTTTTATGGGTGAATGCTTAGTACATTTACGCTATATTGTATTGTGTGCATGTTTTGCTTTGTTTATGTTTTTACAAGTGTTTCAAGACTGGTTTTCAATGGGTTAGCCATACACTTCACATGTTTATAGCGATTCACATGGCATCATCAAATGATACAAGTCTTGGATAAGAATCTACAACACACTAGAATGCGCTTGTTGACGATCCTTTAATCCGACAGCATCTATGGTTCCTCGAACAATGTGATATCTCACACCGGGTAAATCCTTAACCCTTCCCCATCTTACTAAGACTACAGAATGTTCTTGTAAATTATGGCCAATATCGGGTATATTAGCAGTGATTTCAAATCCAGAGGTTAATCGTACTCTGGCAACTTTACGTAAGGCGGAGTTTGGTTTTTTGGGTGTGATAGTGGAAAAGTTGACAGATAAGTCACCCTTACCTCCACTCTACAAAATCGTACATGAGATTCTCACCTCATACGGCTCCTCGTTCAATTCTTTCGAAGGTCGTTGGATCCCTTCCCTCGTTCGATAATCTCCTCCCTTCTTCCACTCTGTCACGAAGAGTAACTAGAACTAATTCAGTCATGTTTTCATGTTCTAATTGAACACGTTCCACTTTTTATTATTCTCAAAGGAGAAGATTCTTCTTTTTACCAAACATATGTAGATCCAATCACGATCTTCTAATAAGAACAAGAGATCTTTCTCGATCAATCCCCTTGCCCATCATTCTTTGAGAATTAGAAAGATCCTTTTCAAGTTTGAATTTGTTTTCCTTTGGAATCTGGGTTCTTCTACTTTTTACTTCTTTTTTTCTATTTTTTCCCTCTCTTTTTTTATTCCCTTCCATAATTCCTCAAGTCTCATAGGTTTGATCTTGTAGAATCTAACTCATTTTCTCATTGAGCGGGGGGTACGAAATAAATCAGATTTTTTTTTTTGTGTTAGTCATAGGAGTCCCTTGTTAGTTTTATTATTCGAGCATCCAAGGACAATGTGTAGCAAGTTAAAGAATGTATCTAACATTTGAAATGAGAAACGATCAAATACCTTGATGTTTTGTTCATTATTGACCTATGGCATGTTTTGTGACAACTTAGAAATGATAGAGCTTTAAATGTGTCGTGTTCCAACTTCTCGGAACAGGTTTCCCATCTGCCGATTCTAACTCATAGGCACCTTGTCCGACAGCTTTAGTGATCATGTATGGATCTTTCCAATTTGCACGTAGCTTTCCCGTTTAACTCTTGTGTGTTCTGGAATGTTTTCCTCAATACCCAATCTTCTACTTGGAAAGCTTTTAATCAAACATTCTTGTTATAACTTTGAGCTACCCCCTATCTTGTTATAACTCCGTCTTGTAACCACTTTATGAAAGGTGTCACCCATGATGATAACATGTTGTCTTCTCAAAATTCTAATATGTCAACATCTTTGTTGATCGATGGTACATCCAAATGTAAAAAAGGGATATTTTTGTATTCCATGGGATCAAAAGGTCCCTCGACCCCACACTCCACAAACCTCGCAAATCAATGTGACTTGGAGCTGGCCGAGATATGCTTAGGGTCGCGTTGGCAAGCCTCAGTTTGCAAGCCGTAGTTGGATTCGTCTTGTACGTTATGGGAAGCCTCTATCACATTTTCGGGTGGAGAACCCAGTACGTACTTTGGAATGTACTCCTCATGATCCCCTTGAGGAGGAGAGGGTGTATTTCTCGGATAGTTTTGCGCGTTCTCGAGATAATTTTGTGCGTGCCCTAGGTGGTTCGATGCATGGCCTGGATGGGGTTTCTGGACATATTGTCATGCGGGTTGCGAAGCCTTCTGTCCTATCTACGGTGCCACATAAGTCCACCCTGGTGGTGTGCCATTAGGCCAACCTAATTGTTAGGCGTTGTCATTTAGATTCTACACATCCCTCATGGACGCGTTTTCAGGGTGTTGTGGGAAGAAGTTTTAGGACATTTAAGTGATGTGAGCTTCTGATGTCGGAGTACTTTCCAAGGATGAAAAGATCCACACGATCGGTACGTGCTAGTGTTGAACCCTGAAATAAACGAGCATTAACTTCGAAGACTTAAATTAAAAGAAAACATGCATGTAAAAGTTTCACTTTTTATTCCGCGTGTGAGAAAGATTCACGCACTTTAAAAGAGTTTCTACGGTTTCTTTATTATTCATGTTTGGAGTATGCGCGCTCTTTATGTTATTCTAGAACTTACTACAAGTTGATTTTCTCTCTTACAATCTACTACTTTTAGGATTCTCCCTCATAAATAAGGATTCTCCCTCATAAACTATTTTCTCTCTTACAATCTACTATTTTCTCTCTTACAACCTTTTAGGATTCTCCCTCATAAATAAGCAAGTTCTTCGGAAAGTTTCAACATGTCGAGTCTCTGTTAATAAGAAAAAGATTTAAAGGTAGAGAAGTTTTTCGATCCTCGCAACTTTCGTCTTCTTTTGCTATTTATAAAGGTTGGGGGAGGTCGAAAGTTGGATCTCCTCGATGTGGGAGAACCTTATTGATCTTTGAGGTGTCGATTGTTGATTGGTGGAGTGTGAGGTGTGCGACGTGTTGCCTCATCATTGGTGGAAGATGCGGTTCCAATTGGAGTTTCGGTATCTTTCGATGTGGGAGAGGTTTGTTGATCTTCGAGGTGTTGGTCATTGATTGGTGGAGTGTGGGGTTGATGTGACTTATATTACAGGTCGGTGGATTGAGCATGCGACATCATCGATCATCATCACTGATTAGGGTCTCTGTAGATTGTGACTTTGTCCACCGTTTGTGCAGCTTGATGTTCAAAAAGGGTAGTCGGGCGCTATGTAGGATGAGCGCGCTATTAGCACTTTGGATTCATGGAAGCTACCCGGATCTTTGGGCTTTTAGTTGATTTTGTGCGATGTTCGCCCATTGGTGAAACTAATTCGTCTGGCCGGGCGCATGTGTGGGTAGGGAGTATTCGATCGGTATTTGTAATTTTCTTATAGGGTTACATTGAATTCCGAGTTTGCACATGTCATATAAAATGTCATGGATGATGATGCCCAAAATAGTAAAGTAAGAAGTGGGCCCGAGGTACGAAGAACATACAGACTCGACGGGCCTCCCAAGGATGATCTTGGGGCCCACAACCGCACCCACCTTTTATTTTAACAAAATTCCTACCCCCGCGAGGTCCTCCGAAACCTTGGAACGAGGTCTAAACCTCGTAACCGACTCTACTGACACGCCCGCCCACCAGAACCACTCAGCTAGCGCCACTCCCCCGAGCCAATCACCAGCTGCCTCGCCTTTAGGCCAATCAGATCCCTTGATCTCGGGCGTCCCACATCGGACTATGATCGAAACTCGACTCTCCAATCCTTTATAAATAGAGGAGAACCTCGTATGGAAAAGGGGTCGAAAAACATCTTGAACTCAAGAACTATCTTGCTCGTTGAAGATCGACCCTCTCAAAATGGCTTGCCCAAACAATTTCTTCCCCCAACATCCCGACAATATGCCCGAAACTGCACAGTGGACGAAAGCGAGGCCTCCAGGCTGCCCTTTCGTTGTCCCTCCGGGCTGGACCTACACCGCCCCACAAAACCCATACCCCTTCCAAGGGTACGAACAGGGCCGCGCGCCCCCTAACCCGTACCCGGCTTATGGGCAATATCAGCAGGGCTTCGCCCCTTCATACGTCCTTTTTCCAGCCCCGGGTGAACCTCACTCCAAGTACGTGCCGGCTTACGTCTCCGGGCATGTGCCGAGATAGGAAACGTCAACCAATGGCTCAACAACGGAGAGACTTTCCCGAGACCCCATGCAGATCTCGCGATCTCGTTCGCGACGCTCGAGAATACGGGATGCGGAGTTGTCCGAAACGGCAGGGAGTGCGGCGCACCCCTTGGTAAAATCAAAATCGCGCCGCCAACCCGTTGAGATCGGGTACCACAACCCCTTTGTGACCGAGATCCAAGAGGCACCTATGCCCAAAGGTTTCCATTGGCCACAAATGAGTCTCTATGATGGCATCGCCGATCCCGAGGACCACGTGAAACATTACGCCATCCAGATGAACGTCAACTCCTATAATGACGCCATATTTTGCCGTATCTTCCCAACCACCCTGAACAAGGCGGCGATGACCTGGTTCATCAGCATCAAGACGGAGTCGGTGGCCTCGTTCTCCCAGCTGTGCGAATCCTTTATCGCACACTTTAATGGCTCGAGGAGCAAGAAGAACATGCGGGACCTCCGCGATATTGAGCAAGAGGAGAACGAGACGCTGGGCACCTTCTTCACGAGGTTCACCACCGCGGTCGCAGAGATCGCCCACATCGATGAAGCGTCGGTGCGGGACATCCTCATGGGCAACCTATGCGGGGGGACTGTAAGAATTTCATTTTTCGTAAGAAACCAACGACGTACGACGATCTGTGCGCCCGGATCACATCCCAAGTTTACGCCGAGGACGCCGCCAGCCAGAGCTCGAGGCCGAGGACCGACAGGGAAATCGTAAGTGAGGGAAAGGCGAAAGTGGCCGCGCCGGCCGCACGCGATGCGTATGTCACACAGTCCCATAACCCCAACAACAACAATAACAACAACAGAAGCAACAATAACCGGAACAACAACAACAACAATAACCGTGGAGGCGGCGGCGGAGATTGGAACTGCTTTGGCGGGAAACCGCGGGGTTATCGAGGCAAGGGAGGCCCCGCGTACAACCCAAGTGAAAAGGGCCGCGCCAACCCCGCTTCGGGCGCCAACACCGTGCCGCAAGGCCCAAGTCAAGCTCAGGCCAACAACAACAATAACGTCGAGCAGCAGGCCCCCGCGAAGCAGGCCCGGTCTGGGCAAGCGACGGCGCCCGATGGATATATCCATACCATCTCGGGCGGACCGTCGCCGGCGGGATCAAGCCAGGCAAGAAGGAAGAGGTACGCGAGGGAAAGCCATCATGAGCCCTCGGTTTTCAGCGTCGCACAAACCTCGCGGTCTCACGTAGGCATGTCCTTCTCATCCGAAGATGTCGAGGGGCTCCACATGCCACACTCCGACCCCTTGGTGATACATGCTCAACTGGGCTCGAAGATGGTAAAGCGAGTGCTGGTAGACACGGGATCCTCCGTGGACATCATGTACTATGGCGCGTTCGAGCAGTTGGGCATCTCCGAGACATCCTTGAAGCCCTATGCCGGGAAACTCACCTCCTACTCGGGGGACGAGGTCGACGTGGCAGGTCTCATAGACCTCTGGATGACGCTAGGCACCGGTTCCACCAAGAGGACCGAGATGGTGGAATTCACGGTGGTACGCCTCCCTTCGGTGTGGAATGCAATCATTGGGAGGGTCTCCCTAATGAAGTTCCAGGCGGTAGTCTCTATCTATCACCTGAAGATGAAGTTCCCCGTCGATGGTGGTGTTGGAGAGGTAAAAGGCAATCAGGAGGAAGGTCGCGTTTGCTACGCGACCTCTGCAAAACAAAAATGCCCTGTGTTCATGGTGGAATCCCCCGGCGAGGCCGACCTCGAAGTCCGGGACTTCACGGTCCCCACTCCTGAGCTAGAAAGAAGGGTGATATCCCCCTTCGAGAGAGAGTTTGAGAAGATCTACCTCGGAGAATGCCTCTCGGGGGCGTCAGCGACGTCGCTAGAAGCCTTGCTCGCTGGGTCCCGCGACGTGTTCGCTTGGACTGCAAAGGACCTCCGAGGTGTCCCGTGGACCGTGGCCAAGCACTCTTTGAACGTCAATGTCACCACTCGCCCCGTAGTACAGCGACGAAGAAAAATGAATGAAGAAAGGGCAAGCGCCGCGAATGACGAGGTGGCAAAATTGCTGGCTGCGGGGTTCATTCGCGAGGTTCAGTACCCCCGGTGGTTGTCCAACGTAGTGCTTGTCAAGAAGGCCAGCAGGAAGTGGAGGTTGTGCGTCGATTTCAAGGACCTCAACAAAGCCTGTCCCAAAGACAGTTACCCCTTGCCCTTGATCGACGAGCTCGTTGACTCAACCACATGTCACGGAGTTTTAAGCTTCCTCGACGCATACTCAGGGTACAATCAAGTCCTGATGAACCCACGAGAAGAGGAAGAAACATCCTTCATCACCCAGCGAGGCACTTATTGCTACAAAGTCATGCCGTTTGGTCTAAAGAATGCGGGGGCCACCTTTCAACGCCTCGTCGACCGCATCTTTAAGAATCATCTCGGAAGGAACGTGTTTGCTTATGTTGACGATATTGTTGTCCGGAGCAAGAGCCCTGAAGATCATCTGGTCGACCTCGCTGAGGTCTTCGCCACTCCCAAGCATAACCGTCTCAGCCTGAACCCCGAGAAGTGCGTCTTCGGCGTGTCATCGGGAAAATTTTTAGGTTTTATGATCAGCGAGCGCGGGATCGACGTAAACCCCTCCAAAGTCGAGTCGATCCTCTCAATGAGGTCACCACGGTCTCGCACCGAGGTGCAACGGCTCAACGGAGCCGTCAACTACCTGGGGAGGTTTTGCTCCCGCTTGGCGGAAAGGTCCCTGCCCTTTTTCGCAGCTCTCAAGCAGAATGACAAGTTCATCTAGGATGAGAGGTTTGAGCTCGCTTTCTCTGAACTAAAGGCCTTCCTGTCGAAGCTCCCCACACTCTCGCCCCCGATGGAGGGCGAAGACTTGCAACTGTATGTGGTAGTCAGCCCCGAGACAGTCAGCGCGGTGCTAACCAGAAAGGCCACGCACCCAGTTTACTTCGTAAGTCGCGTGCTCCAGCCCGCGGAGCAGCGCTATTCCCCGGCAGAAAAGATGGCGCTAGCAGTTGTGACTGCCGCGAGGCGTCTGCGCTCTTACTTCCATGCACACCCCATTCAAGTCCTTTCTGACCTCCCACTTCGACAAATCCTCCACCAGCCCGCCCTCTCCGGGCGAATGACGAAGTGGGCGATCGAGCTCTCCGAGTTCGATATCAGCTACCTCCCAAGGACCGCCATGAAAGGGCAAGCGCTCGTTGACTTCATGGTGAAGGTCACCTTCCCTGAGACAGACGCAAGCTCGGAAGAGTGGAAGGTATTCGTTGACGGCTCACGGTGTGATGCAGGTGGTGGGGTTGGCGTATTCCTCGTTGGGCCCTCGATCGAGACGAAGTATTCCCTTAACTTCGCCTTCAAAGCCACCAATAACGAGGCCGAGTATGAGGCCATGATCGCCGGGATCGAGATGGTGCTCCTCAGCGGGGCCCGGAAAATCAGGGTCTACACCGACTCCGAGCTGGTTGCGCGACAGCTCAACGGGCAGTACGACACCAGAACAGGGTTCCTGCCCGCGTACCGAGAAAAGGTCAAAGCCTTGGTGTCGTGCCTGGAAACCTTCGCGGTTGAATCCATCTCGCGAACCTCGAACACCAAATCCGATGCTCTTGTGAGGTTAGGATCCGCCTTGCCCCTGGAAGTAGGAAATCGCGTGATGGTGGAAAGAAAACTTCGCGGAGTGTGAACAACGAAGTTCTATCTGTCACCGCGGGGGATTGGAGGATCCCGATAACACGGTATGTGGAGAGCAGAGTCCTCCCAGAGGACCCCGCCCAGGCCAGGAAACTGAAAATGCAGGCGGCGCGGTATTGCGTCGTAGGTGGCTACCTTTATCGCCGAGGCTATGCTGAGCCCAACCTGTTGTGCGTACCAACCGAAGCCATAGAGCGCATCCTCTATGAGGCCCATGAGGGGGTCTGTGGCGGCCACCTAGGGTGGCGAACCCTTTCGCATAAGATCGCCCACTTGGGGTACTTTTGGCCCACCCTCCGGCAGGACGCGAGGTCCTATGTCCGGCGATGTGACGGATGTCAGAAGCACGGTAACCTCCTGCATGCCCCGACCTCGCAGCGTCGCTCCATACACGCGCCATGTCCCTTCGCTATGTGGGGGATGGACATCCTCGGCCCCTTCCCCAAGGCTATTGGCCAGGTGCGGTATATCCTGGTCATTGTTGACTATTTCATGAAGTGGGTTGAGGCACAAGCAATGGAAAAGATCTTGGGGACTAAGGTCTGCGACTTCCTGTGGAAGAACCTCGTCTGCCGCTTCGGCGTTCCCATGACCATCATGACCGACCATGGCCCCCAGTTTGATTGCGAAGAGACCCGGACATTCTGCTCAGACCTGGGCATAACCCTCAAGTTCTCCTCCGTGGCCCATCCTCAGTCCAACGGCCAGGTAGAGAACGTCAATGCTCGCATCCTGTCCGATCTGAAGAAACGACTAGGCATGGCCCAAGGTCGTTGGGCAGATCTCCTCCCACTCGTCCTATGGACGTACCGCACCATCGCGCGCCGCGCAACCGGGGAAACGCCTTTCGCTCTAACCTACGGGGTGGAAGCCCTAGTCCAAGTAGAGACCCTGGTCCCGTCGGCGAGGGTGTTTGATTTCGATGAAAAGGAGAACGAGGCCAATCTCAAGTTCGAGTTGCTCTTTCGTGATGAGATGCGCGAGGTAGCTGACCTTCGCTCCAGAGAATACAAGCGCCGCGTGGCTGTCTACCATGATAAGAAGGTGAGACCTCGATTCCTGGTCACAGGTAACCTCGTCTTGAGGCGTACCGAAGGTGGCAAACTGGACCCCAACTGGGAGGGGCCATACATCCTCGGCGAGGAGGTCGCTCCCGGAGCTTTCAAGCTCAAAGACAACGAGGGGCGTACCCTGAGCAAGACGTGGAACGTCGACCGACTCAAAAAGTATTTTGCGTAAACTCTCTGAACTCCGTTACTCCTCGCAAGTTTTATGAATAAAGGGTTGTTGAACTTCCAAAATCTCTCTCAAAAATAAAAACCTCGTGTTTTAAATCCCGCTTGGGGTTGGAGAATCTCGTTGAGTCCACCCCTCGCTTCCCGCTTGGTGTTGGAGAATCTCGTTGAGTCCACCCCTCGCTTCCCGCTTGGGGTTGGAGAATCTCGTTAGTCCAAACCTCCCTTCCCCCTTGGTGTTGGAGAATCTCGTTGAGTCCACCCCTCGCTTCCCGCTTGGTGTTGGAGAATCTCGTTGAGTCCACCCCTCGCTTCCCGCTTGGGGTTGGAGAATCTCGTTAAGTCCAAACCTCGCTTCCCGCTTGGTGTTGGAGAATCTCGTTGAGTCCACCCCTCGCTTCCCGCTTGGGGTTGGAGAATCTCGTTAAGTCCAAACCTCGCTTCCCTCTTGGGGTTGGAGAATCTCGTTAAGTCCAAACCTCGCTTCCCGCTTGGGGTTGGAGAATCTCGTTGAGTCCATCCCTCGCTTCCCTCTTGTGGTTGGAGAAACTCGAATAAAACATGCGAGGTCCGAGCGAAGCTCATGATTGCGGGGCAGATTAGAGACACCCGGTGTGGCCCGAGTACCATAATAATTGTGACACTCGAACCATGCGGTTGGATGGATATGGACGAGCATACGCAAATAAGCTAGAACAAACAAACAATCATGAGAAAAGGAAAATGATATAAAAAAGGTGGGCCACGAAGGCCCAGATGTTTAATTACAGACCCCGCAGGGCCGCCAAAATAAAGGCCACAAGGGCCGAGATGTTTGAATTACAAACCCCGCAGGGCCACCAACAAAACAAAAATAAAAAAACCAGCAACATCCTTCAGATCTTCGAAGCTTCAGCGTCGGGGCCTTCGAGAGGTTCCAGGGCAGGAGGAGGTGTCGTGGACGGCTAGGACTTTGGCACATCTGCCACAGGCTGAGGATCTATAGCGGCGACTTCCAGGTCTTCCCGAGCGAAGTCTGCCAGGGTAGGCGCCTCGTTGGCCACAGTCCCGTCCTCGTTGAGAAAGAATTCACATTCTCCCTCGGGCTCTTCTCCGTCAAGTTCCCCCATAGTCTCCTCATAGTTGGGGATGAAGAACTTAATGCGGGGGTCGATATGCCCGTACTTCGCAACCGCCTGTTTGACCCCCATACGGACGGACTGGTGGAACATCGTCCTCACACTTTCCACCAACTCCGCCTTATAAGCCTCGGAGTTCACGTACCTGGGCCCCTCGGCTTCCACCTCCTCGCTAAGCTCAACGACATGCCGTTGGAGCCTGGTAATCTCCTCCTCAGCTTTCTGAAGCTCCGCCTCCTTTTCTCTGAAGAATTGGTGCTCCGCGGATAGATGTCCCTTGAGCTTTGTGACTTCACCCTTGAAGTCCCCGTTCTCTTCCTTCAAGCCCTTAGCCTCCTCCTTCGCCTTCCTCAACTCCTCCCTGACCCTCGCGGCGTCCTTGGCCTCGTCCGCCGCTGCGACCTCCGTAGCGCGAACACGCTTTTCGGCCTCCGCGAGGTCTTTTCCCCTCTTCTCGATCTCGGTGTCGCGCTCTTTGAGCCTCACCTCCAGCCTATCCATTTTCTTATGGAGGAGGTTGACGCGCCCACAGTTGTAGTTCGCGAAGAAGGCATTCTGAAACAAACGAAGAGTACGTTAAGACAAGAATAATGATAATAAAACCAACAAAAAGCAACCTCGTGAGAATAGGGCGTACCATCGCTGAATAACGGAGGATTTCGTCGTTAAGGGCGGCCTCCGAGAGGTTGTTGCTCCACGCAACCTCCTCTTTCCAGGCTTTCATGTCCCAGTCCTTGGGTACGCCCCGGGAGGGTCCGGGACAGTGGAACTTATCGGCAGAAGGCCCGGTGGCCGAGACGACTCGACTCAGAGACCCAGGGCGCTCGATCATCTCGCCCCCTGGGGTTCCCCCCTGACCGTCCCCCTTATGTTTCTTCCTTTTTTCCCCGCGGGGAGACCCCGCATCCTTTCTCTTGAACCCGGCCTTATCCCCGGATCCTCGGGGAGTTTGAGAAGACGTCCTCGCAACGTCCCCTTTAGACGTCATCCCCCCGCTCGTCTTCGCCTCCGACGCCTTCGACGTCGGGGCTGTCGTCTTCGATTGCGGGGCGGGAGGCCTCGCTTGCGGTGTCGGTTCATTAATGACGACCCCCTTCTGACCTCGGGGAACGGGGGCCGTAGAAGCAGAAGTCGCAGACCTTTTTCCCTGCGACTTCGAAGTAAGAGCGCTTAACAGGTCAACCACTGTCAAAAAAGAAAGGGAGAGTAACAATTTAGATAAAAAGAGAGAGAACAATACGGACTGGCGAGATCTCAAACCTCGCGTCCCAAAGACGACGTCAAAACACAATAAATCTAGCGAGGCTGCCAAAATCTCGCTACCTAGCCAGCAGTAAAGGCAAGCAAAAAATAATAAAAGAAAAAGAAAAAGGTTAAGTACCCTCTTCGCCCTCGCTAGGGGGGAGGCTGAGACTCAATCCGGCCCGCTCAAGCTGGTCCTGAGAGAGATACACTTGGTATGGTGCCTGACTCGTTGTAGCGTATCGGGCCTTAAGTGCCTTAAGCTCGTCAACCGTATGCGGGCACACGCACCGAACAAAGGTGCCCGGCGCCACGGGAAAGTTGAGATATCTCCGGGTGGGGTCTCGGACCAAAAACCAATTCGGCTTCCACGTCCCGACGTTCGAAGGGTCCGTGGTGATTTTGATGTTCGGCGTGCTAAGATTGATGAGGCAGGACCGAGGTTCCCTCCTCGCTAGGAATAAAGCCGACAAGTTATCAAGATTCGGCCCGTCCCCAAGTTCACGACTACGAATCGTGTAGGCACACAATAGCCGCCAAGCATTCGGGAACAACTGCGCGGGACAGATCTGCATGGCCCATAGATAGTCGACAATATGTTGGGCCAGAGGTAGCCTGAAACCCGCTTGAAGACTGAAGAGGTGCACGACCGCGCACCTTTCGTAGGACGCCAAGGAGCAGCCCCCCTCTTCGGGAAGTGCCAACTCAACTCCCTCGGGCCAAGCGAAGTCCTTGGCAATCTTTTCAAGGTCTTCACGCTTGAGCTCGGTGGCCACTCCTCCGGACAGATATGCCTTGGGAGAACCCGGGGTCTTGGGAATCCGTTCTTCAAGAACAGGCGGGACGCGAGACACGGCGTCGGTAATATACGCCGCAGGAAAGCTTGGAGGCACATAGGGGGTGGGAGCCGAGGCCGTGTCCACACCTGACCTCGCCACCAAATCAGTAACGACCTCATCGGGGGTGGAAGACGAAGCCATTTCAACACCCGGCGACGCACGAAGTCGGGAGAAGCGCGAATTGATGGAAACCTCGGAGTCGCTTGAAGAAGGGTCGCTGAAAACCAGCGAAGGGGACCTCGGGTTCTGAGAATCACTAGGTTCTACGCTTCCCACGGACTCCGAAACCTCCTCGTAAAAACCCTCCTGAGCCTTGAACACGAAGCCTGGTGGGGGGCTCGCAGAAGATCTCCTAGGCATGAAAAGAACGATGTCCAGGCCACAAAAGGCGAGCACCTGGAAAAGAAAAAAAAAAGAGACTTTAGACATCAGACAGAACAAGCCAGGGATCGGGAACACGAGGTCATAACACCAAGCCAGGGACCAAAAACACGAGGTCATAACACCAAGCCAGGAAGCGAGGACCCGAGGTCATGATGACAACCGAAGAAAGAAAACACGAAGTCTCAGGGGAAGGAGCGCCACGTGGAACCCTAAACCTATTCTGACAAGATAGGACGGCGGAGGAGAATTCGAAGCGCCAAAAAAGAAGAAAAGAGAAGGGAGAATGCCAACCAGCGGTGGAGGCCAGCGGTGGAAGCCCAAATGTCCCGTCAATCAAACATCACAACGTTTGGGCCCCCGAGGATTTCGAAACTCAAAAATGGTGGAAAAGCAAACGTCCCGCCAATTGACAAGCGAAGGGTACACAGGCAACCGCCACTACCACCATTTCGCCACCATCGCCCCACCATCCCACCGCCACGGCGCTGCAAAAAACACCAGGAAGCGACCGTCGCCCACCAAAAACCGAACCAAGACAAGCAACAGCAAAAACGAGAAGCCAGGAAAAATGGCGGGGGCAACGCACAAAATACGAGCAACCCCACTACCGCCGTTTCGCCATTGTGACACCGGCGCGAAACACCAGGCGACACACCACCGCCCCTCCAGAACACGAAACAAAAAACAAAGACGGCGAAAAATCAAAAGTAACGAACACTAAGGAATGAGAAGAAGAGGGTCGAGAACTTACTTGTTCGGAATCGGCGTAGAAAAAGCGGTGGTGCAACTGGAAGTTATGAAGGCTCGCCGGAAACCGTCTGAGAAAAACCGCTCCGCGGGAAACCGAAAGGGCAGAAAGAGAGATGGAAAAAATGTTGAAAGAAGAAGATGAAGAGGAAGCGTGTGAGGTACGCCCTTATAAAGAGCAGGCTTGGGCCTCCCCTGCCCAGAGAGGCTTATTGGGCCCGTCCCGCCTAAACGGCCCATTAAGCAAGACATGAAGAGCAAGCCCAGAAAAGTTTCACCCCTGCAAACAATGAAAAAAGCTAAGTGTAGAGCCTCGCAAAGAGAGGGCTTCGCAAGGTGCCCGCCATGAACCTCGGAACCCTCGAAACCTCGCAAAAGGCCTACCGACCTCTCAAAACCTCGTACCCCGTGATCTTTGGGAACTTATGCCCTGCGGCCCTCGGGGCGAGACCCCCAAGCCATGGGGTTCTGATGATGCCCAAAATAGTAAAGTAAGAAGTGGGCCCGGGGTACGAAGAACATACAGACTCGACGGGCCTCCCAAGGATGATCTTGGGGCCCACAACCGCACCCACCTTTTATTTTAACAAAATTCCTACCCCCGCGAGGTCCTCCGAAACCTTGGAACGAGGTCTAAACCTCGTAACCGACTCTACTGACACGCCCGCCCACCAGAACCACTCAGCTAGCGCCACTCCCCCGAGCCAATCACCAACTGCCTCGCCTTTAGGCCAATCAGATCCCTTGATCTCGGGCGTCCCACATCGGACTATGATCGAAACTCGACTCTCCAATCCTTTATAAATAGAGGAGAACCTCGTATGGAAAAGGGGTCGAAAAACATCTTGAACTCAAGAACTATCTTGCTCGTTGAAGATCGACGTGATAGAAACACCGTCAAAAGACCTCGCTGCAGACAAGTGAAGTCCACAAAAAGACTTCAAGTCACACAAAGACCTCGCACATCAAAGACCTCGCTACAAAATCTCACAAGGCTCTCTACACCATGCTCTCAAGTCCACCTCGTCTCAAGGCCGATCACGCAACACTTAGGTGGACGAATCATTTAGCAAATAGGAGATCTCGAACGTTGTTAGATCGAGATCTCGAAGGCTCGTAGGAGGTCTAGGGTGTAATCCTCAATAGCTAGTTAACCTCGTTGGCTTGTAACCTCGTTGTAAAGAAAATCATAAATAAAGAAGCAAGTGTTTGCACTTTTCAAATAATATAATAATCTCGTTCCTTGTCTTCTAGCGAGTCATTATTTTGGGTTTCATCAATGCACACTCACATAAGAGCACTCACATTGAGGATCTCTCACTAAGTCCCTACCAAATTAAAAATAAAAAGAAATACAAATTAAAATATATTTTATAAGAGGAGTCCCTCATAGTCCCTCACAGGCTCTCATTTGAGGGACTCTCAGGGACGGTCCCTCAAATGAAATATTAATAGTTTATTGGTGAGAGACCCAAATGAGTCTCTCCCAATGTAGATGCCCTAAGTCATGCACACTTGGTTAAGAGGTCATGCACACTCAGTTATAATATCATGCACACTCAATTATTAAATTAAGTAGACTCGGTTATAAAGTCATGCACACTCGGTTAAAACGTCGTGCAAATTTAGTTATGATCTCGTGCAAATTCAATTATAAAATTATGTACAGTTTATATGCACCCAATTGTAATATCTTGTAGCTCAAATATAAAATTCATATTTTTTTAATATAATTTGCATGTGGTGAAATTTCATGAATTTTTCATTTTTACTGAGATTTTAATCTTGAAAAATAGTTTTTTCGAGATCCAACAATGGTGACGCATTCTCGGCTCTCTCCACTTGTTATGATACAACCTCTAAAATAATATAAAGAAGTTTTTTTACCTAATATAAACTTCTTGAAGTCAGTTAGAAACTTAGTCCGGTATCTTGGCAGCTCATGCAAAACGTCCCTCCTCATCATCAGTTAGAAACCCCCATTTTCCATTTTAAATTTCTTTCCCTCACAACTACTTGAACACCCTCTAAAGAGAAAACACTCAACCATTTGAGAAAAAAAAAATTAAGAGAAGAGAAAACAATCAAAATTTCACACCAGCAAGGCAGTTCACCTACCAAAGCAACAGAAACCTTTCCAACCAAAATTGAGCACAGCAAATGCATATATATAAATAAGCAGGAGAAACAGTATGCTCTCATCAAGATTCTGCTTTGCCTGATTTTGTTTTCGTTGGTTTTCAAAACAATTTGCTGAGATGGGGTGACGGATGATGCTTTGCTTTGTTTCCTGTTGTTGACTTCTCTCTGCTGTCTGTCAAAAAGGAGCAATACCAATTAGTATATCAGATTCCTAAATTAAGTTGCATATCTGTCAGATTCATATAAAAGAGCACACTATTGTTTTCTGATTTTTTTTTTATTATTACCTAGTTTATGTGAGCTGAGCTCATGTTTAATGGTTGGACTGCAGGAAACATGGGTGTTGTTTATTACCTAATGGAGAGGCTGAGACAATTGGTGGGGTCTTGCTGGGATTATTGTGTTATATGGAAGCTGAATGAAGATCCATGGTCCTAAAAGATTCTCTCTTTGTTCTTTAATCATCCATCCAAATAAATTGAAGGTCTTATTATTGATGTAGCATGTGATGTAAGGAAAAATCAATGTTGCAGGTTGCTAGAGTGCGTAGATTGTTGTTGTGGAGGGAGTTATCAGAAGAATGCTGTGGAGAAGGAGGAGGAGGAAGTTGTGTTCCCGATGACGCCGCATCCTATACCTTGCAAGGATGTCATGTTTCAGCATCCTAGAATGAGATGTTGTGAGCTCCTCTCTCAGCTGCCTCCTTCCTTGCCCTTAGATGGGTTAGTTCAATTTCTTGAATTCATTTTCCCCAAAATATCTTCATTTATCATCTACTTGATTATCTCATATGTAACTACATACAGGATCAACGCTGAGGTTTTGATATCAAACCAACCCAGATGGCTCAAGAATGCAAAGATATCCGACCTAAGCGCAACAACAACTACTACAGAGGTAGTACTATAATAGTACTCTAGTGCTGATTTGACAAAATTAGATACATTTTCCCATGTGCTATTTTGTTTATAGGAGATAATCGAGAGTAAAGTGTTGATCCCTATCCCTGGAGGATTGGTGGAATTCTATGCGTCCAAGATGGTTGGTAGCTTAATCTATTCTCTTCTTGATATAAATGATAATAGTACGTACATTAATAATTATGGTAAGAGTATTAATAAATGGTGCAGGTTCCTGAGGATCAGAGTTTGATAGATTACGTAGTAAGCCAATGCAACGCCCTATCACTTTCAGAGCAAGGAGGAGTCGGAATGATGAGCAACAGCAACAGCCACAACCTGAACCTAGCTGAATTCCCTCCTTACTCACCCTCAACAGGCTTGGCAAATCTCAACCTATCATCTGCTGACGCGACAGCTGATCGAATTCGTATATGCAACTCCGCCATGAACTTCCTCCAGCAGTTCAGTTACCTCACTGAGACCCCCACCTCCAGCAACAAAGACGACTTGCTTCTACAAGCACCCAATGATGATGATCCTAACAACAATACCCTCCAACACCAGCAACAGTTTGGCGACGACAATCCGTTTCTTCATCATCAAAATGAGGAGGAGCAAGAGAAAGGCCCTATGAAGCATCATGACATGGGGGGGAGACCCGATTCTGGATCCGATAGCGACCCCATTGACGATGAGGATGATTCTTCCAAGTACTCTAGGAGGAAGAATGGCAAGGGAAATCAGTCCAAGAATCTTGTTGCTGAGAGGAAAAGGAGGAAGAAGCTCAATGAGAGGCTATACACGCTTAGGTCTTTGGTCCCTAAGATCTCCAAGGTAACAAATTAAAATCATACTCTTCTATTTATAGTTCAATTCAGGTAAATTAATTACATCTCTAGTACGTCTTACATGGGATGATGGGTTGGTTGTGTGTTGATTACTAGTTAGACAGAGCTGCAATACTGGGAGACGCGATAGAGTATGTGATGGAGCTTCAAAAGCAAGAAAAGGACCTCCAAAACGAGCTCGAACAGAACTCGGACGATGAAGGAGTTGGTAGCAGCCTCATCACTAATCCCTCCCAACACCAAAACAGCAACATCCCAATGGAATACTCCAATCTCATCGGAGTTGATAACCATGACAATAACAAGTTTGTTGACAACTACGAAAACGGAGAGCCTTCCAATGGGTTCTACACGGCTGGTTCGCCCCGCCTCAAAAGAAGCCATGATGATAGCAAGACGACGACAACTACTACTTATGACAAAGGCCAACAAATGGAGGCAACTTAATTAATTCTATTCATCCTCGTCATCTTCTTCTTCTGCTTCTTAATCAAGATCTATTTAGTTATCAGCAATATAATTAATGTGTTCAGGTGCAAGTAGAGGTTGCTCACTTGGATGGAAATGAGTTCTTCATCAAGGTTTTTGGGGAGCAAAAGCGAGGTGGGTTTGTGAGGCTGATGGAGGCTTTGGACTCTCTTGGATTAGAGATAACCACTGTGAATGTGACAAGCTGCATTAGTCTCATCTCTTATGTCTTCACTGTGGAGGTACGTACCCTGCATTTCTTCATAACATACAATCAATCATTCATTCATCTCGGTGCTCTACACTGCGCAGAAGAAGGATAGTGAGATGGTGCAAGCCGAGTACTTGAGAGACACGTTGCTGGAAATGACGAGAAACCAACCAGGGGAGTGGGCGGAGATGGCGAAAGCGCAGACCCATCACCAGCTTGACCAGTTTCAGCACCAATACTACAACCACCACTTTCATCAGTTTCAGTAGCTAGTACACTACCCACACACAAACCATACATATACAGCTGTGTCTTTTTCATCTTACATACCTAATAATCATACACACACATAAAAAAGGATAAAATAAAGATGGATAACCACTCTTCTTTCCTCTCTCTAAAAATAAGACACTGGATTCTCTCCCAGCTTTCCTTAAATAATGATCAACCTGCCCTTGTGCACTTCTATTACCAGGAGCCTTTCTTTTGTTGCGTTATAAGTTTGAGTACATGTATGAACATTTTTATATGTATACTTGTAAGTTGGCAAAATAACAATGGTCCACGTTGCCTTCTTTGACCTTATTTATGAAATCTTTCAAGTAGGTTCTAATTCCTGAAGTGTCAATCAGGAAGAGACAAGAGTGCAGAATGGAGACTGTGTCCAGTTTTTCTTATAAAAATAAGGTCAAAACTTTTGTCCATCCATTCATGGCTGCCACAACTAACTGCACCAAAATGGGCAATAATGTAAAAGTCACAGCAAGGATGAAGAAGAATAACCGAAAAAAAAACCAGCAATTTAACCTGCCAGACAACTCATGATCGATCTTTCATCAGTTGCAATCACACAAGAAGGGAACTAGCTAAAACAATGACAAATCATTCCAAGAAACCAAATAGTTATCGATATATCTTGTTAAACACTTAGAAAGAGTATGATGATCAGTAGCAAAATCCCGGGTCCAATAAGAGAAATCCTGCCTCTGATGGCGTTGTTACTAGGAGAGGGCGGAGGATGAGTAGCATTCTGATAGTAATTGGCATTGTTATTGTTCGGAAGTTGTGATTGGGAGGCATTTGCAACCTTGATGCCGAACCTCATTCCTCCAAGACAATGGCCTTCCACATTGCATAGGAACCAATAAGGCCTTGCTTCCTCCATCTTTATTTTATCATCCCCTGATTCATACTTAGCCAGCACTCCTTTGCTCGCATCACATGACTGGTATGTTTCCTTTGTTACTTCATACACGTTGTGTTCCCCGATTGTGTACTTGAACTCTGCACCCACAACAAGATGCAGATTGATATAATATGTATACAGAAATTCAAAATTGCCTAAATTATACACATGGGAAGGATCACTCTGAGATAAACGGATGATCAATCATTTAACTTGCATCCAAATAGGAAAGGGGGGGAATAGGATATTTACCAAGAACATCTCCTACATGAAAAGTATTCTTTTTAGACCATAAATCATAGGCAACTCCATCACTCCATAAATTGGCATCTCCCACAGTGAAGACTTCAGATTTAACACAGCTGATCAGGAGCAAACAACAGCTTATACACAAGAGAGGAAAGGTCATCTTCATGGGCAGGCGGACTTGAAATAAAGAGCAAAAGATGAATGCTCAAATGGAGAAGATAGCAAATCGTGCTCGTCTTAAAAGCATAAAAAGGTCACCCTCCTAACATTCATGCTGCAAGTTGGCAAATTAAACTGCAATTTACAATGTGTATTTAATTTTAGTTGACCCATTCTTTATCATTAAAATATTAGGACCCAAGACAATGTAATGCCTGATTGAACCACGCGCCTGTCCCGGTTGAATTGTTGGAATTACTGAATTTTTGAGATGAGGAAGAATAGAATGTAATTATCTGTAAAATTCAACCTCTAAAAGCCATCAATCTTTTCCGCACTTGCACTCAAGCTCTGGTCAAATAGAGGAGCAGTTTTATAAGTTGATTTACAATCATGGACGTTTCCAAATCAAAACTAGCTCTGAATTTGTATCGATCCTCAGTTCTGTGGGCGGAATTTCATGCCCAATAGTATTATTATTTACTAATCAATCACCACCACTACCAACCAAGTCTATGGAGACTGGTTCATTTCTTGGCCTTGCCTTTCTTGGCAGCCTGAGGTTTCCTCTTCTTCACCGGCTTCCCGCTGGCTGCTTTACCCTTTTTCTGAGCCCCAGCCTGCAACCATAAAACCCACAATTTCATTCATGAATTGGTTGGTCTTCTGCAAAACATATATGTATGCATATGCTTGAACACATCAAAAAAAATCCAGGCTTGAGCAACATAAGATGATAGTATTGACACCCCCATTATAGGCATTCCATAGGGAAAGGCTTTCGAATGCTTACTCTTTTTCCCCTCTTCTACTTTTCTTTTTATTTATTTTTTTCAAGTGACGCAACAGTGTTACATAAGATGCTTTTTCTTTTTACCAAAAGTGAGTAGATATGCAGGATGAAAGTGCATACCGTTTTCCTCACAGATTTTGCTTTGGTTTTCTCCTTGGTTTGCTCTTCAGCACCTTCATTCTTATCACCTTTGGGCATCTTGTCAGCCTCATCCTCCGAACCAAAGGAGAATCCATCCAATGATCCTGTCAGAGGTTCAAGTTAGCAAACTTAATACAGATTCATACATAACAAACAAAATAGGTCATCAGCTAAAATACCTTCAACCATGGTTTCAGTATCATAAACATTGGATTGCGGTTTTAGCTGTATAAAATCATTCATGATAGCCTCAATCTGAAAAGAAAGTCAACATAGTTAAGAGATGCTCAAAGAATCAAAGCTTATGCTAGAAGAATCTAGAATTAGACAGATAGGCTGTGATGGAGTTTAGCTAAAGTAACAAGGTGGTGGTGACTTACACAACTAGAGTTTCTACCTAGCTCTCATCACCTAATCATCCAGGAAATATTAATTTGTAAAGACATTAGTTAGCCTTTTGAGCTAGTTTGAGTGTTATACTCATCCGGTAACTTAGTGGAATAGATGTGGCTGATTTATTCATCTGACTTCTCTACGTTTTCCTGAGCCTGTGTATTTATTATAAATGTGTTTGTGTGATTTCCTGATTCATTCTCTATCAGAAAATAACCAAACAATTTACCAATTAGGGACCTGATGTCTTTCATGAGACAGAATATAGACCATACAAGGGAAGGAATTATTAAAATCATTAATGGTAGCCACAATCTGATGAGTAAATAACAACACAAGTTACCATGTAGGTACTTGTTGTCTTAGCAATAAGCATATCATACATTCAAATCTTCCCAACAAATGAAATCAGCACGAGAGAGAACAAATGAAGGATGATAGAAAATTTTGGAATGCGAATAAATAAGTTACAAACCTTTGCCTCGGAAGGGCCAACACTGACCTGGACCAAAAAGAAAGTCATTTCTCAGCTATGAATTTGGTTTACTACTGAACATAAATTTTTATTATAACGTAGTTTCTTTTTAACAACATAAAGTACATATAAGATATTTGTGAAGAAAGGAAATGAGATTCACATACAACACAAAATGTCCTTGAAGGCACGATTGTAGTTCTGTATATAGTCCCTGCAATATGGTTTAAAATTAAATAAAATAAAAAGTTAAGAGCTACCCAAAGAAATAAAAGATGCACACAATTAGCAATGAGTTTGAGTTGGATTTTAAACCTTTTAAATCTAGAAGCATTTCTCTATCTCCAGGTGGGTTGCCTGAAACGATCACACGTCCAACAGCACCCACATCTCCGCTTAAATCAATGGAGCCACCTTCACACTCAACTAGTACCTGCACAAGAAATGATGGTGAGTTTGTATTCTCTAGCTTGTCAGTGAATAAACAAAAATTTAATTGTTCATACAGATCATAAACCTTCCAAGACCAAGCACTAGTTAGATGGCTTGCCCTAAGGGTAAGGGACTGTTACCAGCTGAAGTCATGTCATTCATAAAAATTAAAAAAAAAAAATTGATAAATGATTGCATGGGGTACCTTGGACCTTTGGACCCTATCTGAAATAATCAAAGGTGTCATATTTGATGAGACCTGAAAATAATATTCAATGTAAGTCCATCAGCAATTATGAAAACCATCTTTTAGAGGACCAGTATACTAAAGATGCTTACACATGACTCAACATGCTTCTCAGATGTTCTCTCTGCTTCATGTACATCAACAAGATCACCTATAAGAGTAAACAAATTTGATGTACACTTAAATTTGAAAGTTTTCAATAATCTTAGTTCAAAGTAATATGTATTGCAGGAAAATTCCTACAAGTGCCAATATCAAAGGACGATAGAGGGTAAATGAGCAAGAAACCTACCTGAAGGTTCTTTGCTATGCTAATAAAGGTTATCAAGCAACTCTATATCAATCCATAGTTCAGAGTTAAATAATCAAATAACAGTCCATACCTTTTGTTTCCATTTTCTTCTCATCTGTAGGTTTATGATCTGCATTTTTCTTGTTCTTCATTGGGGATTTTCCTCTGGGGGGCACCTTAGGCACAGAATTCTTATCATCAAAAAGCTCCATCTCTTTCTCAGCCAAATTAGATGCATGCAATTTCTCTGCTCCACTCCCAGAATTAGCATCTGGCTCTGAATCTGATGACAGTGTCCAAATAGAAGCTTTCGGGTTCTGTCAAACATTCAGTCAGCTCAGTTATGTCAACTTATGTATATAAAAAGTTATTGATGAACTGATAAGAAAGTTAAAACATAACACTGACTTTTTTCAACATTATTGATTCATGTAATAATAATTTATGCTTTGCTCCTAAATGGAGAACAAGCATCTGCTTTTGTCAGGAATGCTATAGCAAAAATGTTGGGAGGTTCAAATGAAATTGATAAAAATTTGCTTTTGGTGTTGGGGCGATAATGCTCTCTCAGATTATGGCAGTTTCGATTAAGAATATAATAAAATTCATCCATGAATCCAGTCCATTTTTCCATGGGTATCAGAGCCTTTGGCCTGACTGATTCCATGGGGCCTGAAGTAAACACCCAAGTAACTCCAGCGGACTCAACAGGGCTCAAACCAGCAACTTCAGAGACATTATCCAGTACAGTATTGCAAAGCATAATAAAGCCCTTTTAATGTATAGATGCAACTGTCATAAAAATAAAAGCTCCTTTCTTTTCTTTTTGCAATGAAAGAATGTGTGAAAATTATTTTTTTTAGTGAAGATGTTCAAATCTTACATGAACTTCCACTCGCTTCTCAGATGATTCCTCCTCAATTTTAGCAGCATCTTCTTTTCCTGCAAACCATCCAGTAACAGGCCTGCTTATGCTCAACACACATCTAGAATGATTAAATAGGAAATAGAACATACATCAGTCAAGGTAAGGTAGACAAAACGGAAGAGGCACATGATGTGCAAACTCAATCACCCAAAATCAAACTTCAAAAGAAACACTATACATCAAATTTCAAGTCATTGACCACCATGAAAACCTTAGTCAAATGCTCTAAAAATATGAAATCTGAATCCATGACAGACATTCATGTAATATGTTATTTTGTTTTACCTGCTTTTTTATTAAACTCTACCGTCTTTCTCCGTTTTGTAGAAGTCCCTTCTACTTTGAGACGCTTTCGTGGTGTCTTTTTATTTATTGACTTAGCAGAAAGCTTGCTTGAAACTTTCTTCTGATCTTCATCACTCTCTACAAGCGTGGATTCATCTAATACATAATCTCTTTTCACACCAGTATCATCATTCAATGGACTGTTCTTGAGAGAAGCCTCAGAATCTGAAGATAATGTCAGAACTGAATGCGGGGGTGCCTGTTCAAAAAGTAGAATTTACTATCAGCATTTGACTGAAAACTATTACAGTGTAAAATGACTGCCATAAGAATAACTGTAGACAAGCAGCTTATGAACACAGACATTACATGTCCCATATCGTTCACATGTGAGGTTAGAGACAATTTTAAATCTAGAATGCAAAGGTGCATATAAAACAGCCCAACTTCTTCTAAAGCGTGGGGACTTATAAAGAAGACCACTTCTTAGGAATTACCAAATTATAGGGACAATTATTGAGGCTTCGAGAAGCAGGATCGCACTATATGTCAACCCAAGATGCATCTTGAAAGGAATTCCTAGGAATCCTTAGAACAAAGTTTCTAATCATCAGACCAAGCCAATCAAATATCTAATACATCTTATATTTTCCCTTCAACCTTTCCTCTTTATCTAATCACTGAAGTAAGGCAAACATCTTAACTCACATTGCAAGACCACACCAGAGTAGCAGCACTTCAATAATAACCACAAACCTCATACACAACAAACATTCAGAAACATGAGCCACTAATAATTGACTAACCCTTAAACATTAGCAAAACACCGTTGCAAGATCTTTTTACTGTTTTTTTCAGCATCTCCAATCTTAAGAAACAGAGTAGGGGCTTCTTACTTATAATCTTTCTTGGATCCCAAAATTCTACTTATAGTGAAATTCAAAAGAGCTTATTCTCTGGTGGGGGACTATGAACCATATACGAGTCATTTTCGGAATCAGAGAGAGCTCTCCCAGCCATAGGCATGCAGATATGATACTTTCCGGCTACATACAAGATAATATGATGCCTCCTTTGCCTTCTGTTATCAAGATTTTTCTCCACGTTTGTATAAAATCAATAGAACAACCAAGAACGTAACACTTCACAGCATACACATAGACATAGTTCACACTACCCGTGTATATTGCAATTTGGACATTTGAAAAAAAATTATTCATAAATTTGATCAAAAATTTCCATGTTTCCTCACCTGAAAAGCTCGAAGCCAATCTGGCGAATCCTCTCTTGAGTTGGTCATTCCCCACAATCTGAAGAATGCAAGATCGACCGGACTATATATGCCACACTGCAAGGAAGTATGCAGCACGTCAAATTAAGTGGTGTTTCTTGGACTAGAGAATGTTGGAAATTTGTAATCTCAACAACTCCTTTCCAGTTAAAAACTTGAGTTATGGAAATATTAAATGCTTTCAGATTCAACAACCATCACTGTATCACAGATTGTTGCTTCTCCCAGAAATTGGTTGTAAATATCAACGGCAAGCTAATCCAGGATAAAAACGAGATTATCATAATATTCTAACTTTCGTTGAAACTGCCCAACCTGCCGTGACATGAGCGTTAATTTTAGTTCCAAAGCTTGTAGTGCATTGTTACTTTCGCTTTCAACTTAACGAATGATAACAATACCAGGATCGAAACAGGAAAGTAAGAGCAAGAGCTAATCACAACAACTTTTGGTCTCTGTTATTTCTGTAGCTAAATCGATTGATAATGTGAAATCTTAACAGCAAACTACAAACCAATTGAAAGCCCTAGCATCTCAAAGCAAACTAAGAGGGAAAGAACTCGAATCAAACCGAAGAAGGGCTGTAGAGCGAGAAAAAAATGCTGGGGATGCAGATTGCAGAGTGCGGCGACTCTAGTGGCTGGCGGACCGCTGTGAGCTGCCCGCTGAAGTCGGGGAAATCGAGCTGAGAGAGGCAGAGACGAGAAGATGCGAGGGAAAAGTTTGCTTTATGTTGTCAATTACTCAATTTGGTTCTAATTTTAGTGTGAATTTTTCAAATTTTATAAATACTTTTCTATTATCTTACTCTCCTTTTTTTTTTAAATACGGATTATGAGATCTTTTTAACGAAGGACGACCTAGAACGTCTATTCGAATAACAACTTGAAATTTTGAGTGATTTTGTAAATGCTCATTAGAAATAGTGTGGTCCAATTTTACAATTTTATCTGCTTTTAAATTACATTTTCTAAAGACAGATATTTGGATAGTTTCGAACACTTGAAGCGAAGCCAATACATCCGAAACCAATATTTCAATTTCCCAAGGGCACCTCCCAGAATCCTTGAACGGATTTATGAATATAAGATTGTCACCCTCAATCTCTAATTTTCGTAGACCCAACTGTCGTGCTTTTCGAATTCCATCTCGTAGCGCAAGTGTCTCAATTTGTAATAATGTGTTACTCACTTACTCCCGTAGTTTTTTTGTTCCCATACTAATAATTTGTGCATTTTGGTCGCGAATCACAAATCCGATTGTTGCCTATTCCGTGTAAATTTGGATCTATCAAAGTTTAATTTATAAAATCCACGTGTTGGTTTTTTCCATTTCTTCCTTCTAGTGCTTCTTCGACTTTTGGGTCGTGTTTGACTCGTCTCTTCTTCCTCGTTCTCACTACATCTCATGGTTTCCTCGATCCCATGTCATTAATTGATGTTTAATGCATTGTTCGAGGTTTAAGATATAATCATCCGGACTTTGTTGGAAGACTAACTGTGTTCCTAACTGTTGTTCTCTTTGTGAAATTGAAGATGAAAATCTCAATCATCTTTTTTTTTCCATTGCCAATTTACTCAAAATATGATTTCTAAACTAGAATCAAGAATGCATATGTCCTTCCAACTAGTCACCTGGGGCCATCGTAATTATTTGTTTTCTTTGGTGGTTCATTTGGACCATCGTAATTCTAAATTGTTTAATCCGACTCGCTTCCTTTCTAATGTATTGCCAATAGTGTTAGCTATAACCCAACATTTTCAATGGAATTCTATTAATTCGGGCTAGCTAAGTCAAAAAAGGACCCCCATATTCGGAAAAATCATTCCATTTGGGTTAAACCTCCAATTAATTGGATAAAACTTAATGTTGATGCTTCTAAACGTGCTAATAATTCGCTTTATGCTAGTTTCCTAATTCGTGACTGTAAAAGTAAAATTTTATGTTGTGATCGATTTCAACTTCAGTCTATGTCAGTCTTGCAAGCTGAGACTTTGTGTCTATTAGAAGGAATTAAAAAAGCATCTTCTCTTAATATTTCTCGAATAATTATATAAGGTGATAATCTTGTTCTTATTAATTATTTAAAAAACATCTGGAAAGTTTCTTGGGGATCCAGTCAATTATTAATGATATCAAGAATCTTGTTTTTTCCCCTCACGTAGTTTTTTCATTGTTTTAGGGAATGCAATTCGGCAACGATTTTTTGGAAAACAATCTTTCGATCTTCTTATGCTCCTCCTTGTTGTTTCTAGACTAAACCAAGAGTCTTGTTTTAAATCTTTTTCGGTTTCTCAACTTAGACTGTTGTTTAATCATCAGCCTTTAATTCTAGATTTTTTTAAGATCATTTGCAGTGATGATTTAGGTTCGCCTTGTAACTTCAGGGCAATCTAATGTTGGTCGATCTTTGAAAAAAAATACTCTTGACACCATCAATTTACTTGGTCCTCTAAATTCCAAATCAAAACCGAATATGCCCGTTTCGGTTCCGAGTTTGACTGGTTCAGAGCACCCCCAAGAGATTCTCTAAAAGTTTCTCCAAAATGGAAAACTAACTATCATATTCTCTAACAGAATTAAGTCCAAGTTGAACAGATTCTCTATTTTGAAGAACATAACAATGCATTTAATGTTTTTATTTTTACCATATAAAATATTCTACAATACATATTAAATAATTAATTAAATATTATCTTACTTAAGAAAATAAAAGGATTCCAAAATCTTAATCTAATAAATAATAAATTATTGGTTATTTGACTTGAGTGATAATAAAATATTATAGAATATTAGCCTAATAAATGATAAATTATTTGTTATTTGACTATAAGAAAATAAAATATTCAAGAATCTTAGGCATGTATAACAAATTCTCTATATTTTTTCCCAAATAAAAAACTAAAACCTATATTCTCTATTTATTTTTTTTGAACTCCAACAAATTCTCTTTGAGAAAATCCTACATATATTATAATTATTATTTTATGTATAAAAATATTATATTATAAAATCTATTTTAACCAATAGGAAGAAGCCTAATTTATTAGATACATTTAATGCATTTCCCAATATTTTTAGGAAATTCCCTAAATATAGGAAAGAGACATCAACTTTTGGAGATTTTCTCTTAAATAAAGATTACAATGGAGAAACTGTTGGATCTTAAAAGCTACTATATATATATATATACAAAAGCAATAAGGTTTGGAGTCTTCACGTTGCGCCACGTCAACTTTGTACACATGTCATTCCGAGATTGTACATGGGTGGATTTTGCCACATGTCAAAATTTTATAATTTACACATAATTATAATTTTTCCATGTCATATGCCAAGTGTCAATTTTTTTTCCATGTCACTTATTATCATTTACACCTTATATTGCCATGTCAACTCTATCCCGCTGTTAATTTGCTATTATTTTTCGTAAATAAATTTTCAATCTCTTTTTTTGAGAAAATAAATTTTCAATCTTATTTACCACATACCTTCTCTATTGTATACACTACTTCCTCCATTGACTAAGATTTCAATCCATTTGCCATGCCACTTGTCTTCTCCTCCACACTCACGTTCCCCATATTCCTCACTTTCACCCCCATCTCCCCATACTTCCACCCCTGTATAAAAAATCTAGGCACTCAAACATCATCGAAATCCTCCAAAAAAAGGACCTACTCCTCGAATTTGTTACCACTGATAACATGTGATTTGTTTGCGTGAGGCCGTTGAAGGTGTACTATGAATTTGATCTTAATGATAGAGCCTCAACCGCATAAAACCACTTGGAATCATTGTGCTTTCGTGCTTTTAGTGATTTGAACACTAGAGATCAACTCGGAAAGTCGTCGGAGCGATGAATTTGGAGTTGCAAACTCTTGAAAAGTATCTCTTCTCCGGTTTGGATATAACAATTCATTTTTTAGAAAAATAACGATTTGGTAAAAATTATTTTTCTTTAAAAATATGTTTATTTTCTTTTGCAGCTATTATTATTATTATTTTCTTATACGCAATAAAATCTACTTTAGACAATATAAATCACTATCATGGTAACAAACTAATCTTTGGGATCTCCTAAAACAAGAAAGTGATCTTTGAGATCCTCTAAATAATAAAACTAATTTTTCGTTTAAAATAAATTATCCTCTCCCATACAATATTAATAAATAATTAACTAGCCACAATCATTTTGATAACTCAAAAGCTCCTATACCACTAGATCGTGTAGTATTTTTAAAAACAACTAGTTATACCCGTCGTGTCATGCACGACTACGATTCGCATTAAATATGCGTATATTTATTTTAATGTAATGATACATAAAATATAAAAAAACATTAAACTTACATACTATAGTTTTTATTTTTAGAATCAAATAAATTTTTAATTTTCACAATTTTTATAAATAAATAGAGATTATTTGAAAAAGATAAAGTATAGATAAAAGTTGAAATTTTAAAAATAAAGTTGAGCCAAAGTCAATGTGCTAACGCAAAAAGATATAACTTTAATATATAGATATAGACATATTTTTTAACCAAAATTTACAACTGTAATATATGGTTATAGACAGATTAAATTTTGGTTAAAAAATCTTTTACATCATAAATGGATAAAAAGACATGGATAATGTAATCAACTATATACTTAGAATCTATCCTAATATATAATATAGTTTATTTATGTTAGACAGAATCTTTTCAATATATATAAATTGTGAGAATGACATGTACGAAAAATTCTAGGTGACACATGGTAAAATCTTACATGGAAAATAACTTATATTATGATAGAAAAATAACTTAAATAAATTATTATAAATAATATTCATCAATAATATTTTAACAAATATTTAATGCTTTTATAATTTATTTTATTTTAAATATAATATTTGTAAGTTAAATAAATTATCATATCAAATATTTAACATTAGTACTTAAGATTTAACATTAGATAACATCTTTATTTTAGATAGAATCTTTCCTACATTAATTTATCCTATTTCTATATTATCCTAAAATAATATCAACATATACAAATTCTCAAAATAAAAAATCCTATGTGGCGAAATCCTAGGTGGATTAATGTGGGAATGACACGTAGGAAAATCCTAGGTGACGCAACATCGTGGCCTTATTCTTTGCGGCCCTTTGTACCCAAAACAGATGCGCTGACCAAACTGCGCTACACCTCGTCTCACCCTCCAAAGCATATAGATCTACCCGATCGATACTCGTCGTGTCATGCACGATTACATGAATTTAATATTTAATTTATCTAATGAATATGATTTTAATTTAATATAAAAAACTTATTTATTAGAAAAAATTATATAAAAGTTTACAATTGGTGTGATACTATCATGTGAAACGGGGCCAAAATTATTAAGGTGAATCTACTATAATTTTGATGGCTTAACAATAATTTATTTATGCCAAAATATAAATAAAAATTATTTGAATTAGAATCATTCAATTTTAAAAATCTTTTACAAAAAATATAAAAAGGTAAAAATAATCTAAATTCTTGTAATTTTTTTTAATCAAATTCTATATTTTACAAAAATTTGAATAAAAATTAAAAATATATTTAATAAGAAACTATGAAAAAATATAAATAAAGAATGAATTTTTTAATGATAAGAAAATTATTTATATTTACATAAATAATTCAAAAATAAAATTAAGGAAAAGATAACATAATTTTTTTTATCAAAAAGTCAATTTAGGCAAGTAATTATCTAGATTGAAAGTTCTATTTTTTATCAAAATTTTATTTAAGATAAATCTTTTACATAAATAGATAAAATAATAAAGATAAAATATTTTTTTATTTTAAATAAAATTCGAATTTAATGTTTTTCAAATAAATAAATAGAAATTTAATTGGAAAAACTAAATCAATATATCTATCTTAATATATAATATATTAATATCTAATGTTTTATAATGTATTTTAATTTTAGATAATATCTTTTAGATTTGTCATAATTCCTAATATATAATAGATAACATCTTTATTTTAGATAGAATCTTTCCTAGATTAATTTATCTTATTTCTATCTTATCCTAAAATAATATCAACATATATAAATTCCCAAAATAAAAAATCCTATGTGGCGAAATCCTAGGTGGCTTAACGTGGGAACGACACCTAGGAAAATCCTAGGTGGCGCAACGTGGTGGTCTTATTCCTTGCGTCTTTTATATATATACATAGATTGTATATTATGAAGCTTTACTTTGTTTCGAATTATATATATTAATATTCTATCAAAAAAATTATATCTTATAATAACTACGGAGTAAATAATATAAATACATATCCACATAATCTTAAATATATATTTTATTATTATGATTTATTTACTGTTTTTATTGTACTTTATATATAGACTAGTTTAGGACATACACTTTGCGCATGGGCTTTTCAAATAAATATTGGACTATTATTTTAAATAATATGTATATCATTAGATATAGAAGTAAATTAAGTAAATTGTAAGTTCATTATACGACTTTTTTATGTTATATAATTAAGAATCGTGAATAAAGTAATTTATGGGTTTTATTAGAAATAGAAAAGTAAATATATAATCAACGTCTATTTCATACAAGGCCGAACAATAAATTTTATTTAGCAATCTATTGGGGACAAAAAAAACTAGTTTAAAAAGTAGTGGCAATGTTGGTTGATTACGTTTACACACGTTATTATAGCTAAGTGCACTACGCGATACTCTTTGAGTGGACGCTCTTCCTCCACTCAAACTATTTGAATGTACATCCTTGCTAACGAATTTCGTGGGGTTCAGCGCAAATGAAATATCCGACGTTGGATAAGTATTCGATTTGCGTCCAAATCTCTACGCAAGCACACCGCGTGCTGCAATTAGATGTAAAACGGTGCAAACAGATTAATTCTTTTTTTTGGTTCAATTTTCATTAAAACCTTATTTGTACTATATGCACACATATATTGATATATATATATATATATATATATATATATATATATATATATATATATATATATTTGTAGTGCCTCTCACTCTCTCAATCACAAACGCTCTCTCACTCTCGATCATAAATGCTCTCTCACTCTCGATCCACAATCGTGTCCCGGCCGACGGTCACCGTGCCCTCGATGGAGTCCACCTTCCCGGCCCTCCTCACTTCCGCCTCTCACACACCCTCACGCCCCCACCTCATCCACCACCACCGCCACTCCCTAAGAGTAATTGCCAACAACATGGACGCCGCCGAGCTCGAGCCATGGGATTGGGCGCACAAAGCCAACGACTCTTCTTACTCTAAACTCAAGATCGGCATAATCGGCTTCGGCAACTACGGCCAGTTCTTGGCGAAAATCCTAACCTGCCAGGGCCACACCCTCCTCACTCACTCCCGCTCCGACCATTCTCGACTCGCTGTCGAGCTCCACGTCTCCTTCTTCCGTGACCTGCACGAGTTCTACGAGGCGGATCCCAAGGTCATTCTTCTTTGCACCTCCATCCTCTCCACGGAGTCCGTCCACTACGCGCTCCTTCCTCCGTTGCGGCGTCTCGAGAGGCCGATGTTTGTCGACGTCTTGTCCATTAAGGAATTCCCACGCTATCTCTTGCTCAAGATGTTGCCCAGTGAGTTTGATGTACTTTGTACTCATCCAATGTTTGGGCCCGAGTCCGGGAAGAACGGTTGGAAGGGCTTGCCTTTTGTGTATGATAAGGTTCGGATTAGGAACTCAAAGAGGTGTGAGACTTTCCTTGATGTTTTCCAGAGAGAAGGGTGTAGGATGGTGGAGATGGATTATGGTGAACATGATAAGAATGTTGCTTGTACACATTTTGTGACTCACTTAGTGGGTAGGGTTTTGGAGAGGCTGGACTTGGAGAGCACGCCGATGAACACAAAGAGTTATGAGAGGTTGTTGGATTTGGTGGAGAGAACATCCAAGGATAGTTTTGAGTTGTTTTATGGGCTGTTTCTGTACAATCAAAATGCAACCAATGAGTTGGAGAGGTTGGATTTGGCATTCAAGGTGGTTGAACGACAGTTGTGTGGCCGTTTGCATAAGGTGATGTGGGAAAAATTCATTCAAGGTCCTGAATTTGAGGAGAACGAGTAAGTACTTTTGTAATGAATGGAAAGTTGGGGGTTAAATGTGTGATTTTGTCAAATAAAGAGGTAGTTTGAGTAATATGGAGAGAATGAGGCGGGTAGGCTTAAGGATTGTCGATGATGAATATGAAATAAAAGGGTTAAATGTGTGATTTAGTCTAATGATAAGTTGCAATTATTACTACTTTGACACCTTGGTATTATAACCGATCACGTACACTTGCGAGGTGAGATTTGGCCTATCAACAACCAGAGAGATCCCCAAAGTGATGTACAATGGCTTCATAATAGAGTTTAATGAGCAACTATTAAAAGGATGATCAAGTAAAGCACAACAAATCAAATTCACAATGATGTATATATTTCTCAATACAATTTCCTACTTATAACCAAGACTAATCGATCTTTATTTGTTCAATTCTTTACTTCATTTCTTCAATTCTTCATTTCAATTTCAATTATTCAATCTTCAATCATTAATTTCAATTTCTTCAATTTTCGCTCTATAAATATGATCCATTATCTCAAATCCATCTCATCTCGATCCATCATCTCAAATCCACAGTTGAAATAATAATTAAGCTTGAAAGGATGTCCATCGCAATAGATTGGAATAATAACGGCCAGAAAGCGAAACTGTCGGAGGCGGCAAAGCAAGGACCTACGACGGTTGACCAACGAGAAGCCAAACTTAAAGAGGATGCGAATATAAAATTGATGAAGCTATAAAACATTTCATCAATGGTGGGGGTTATCGGAACCGGAATGGCTGCTTTTGGATTGACCACCGGAGTACTTTGTAGCATGTTGTTGAACAAAGAGGAGTGAAATGCAATGTTATTTAAGCTTCTTTTTTTTAAAAATCTTTTAGTAAATTACACAATAGAGTTTGATAAAGAATCCAAACAAATACAATACGTTTGTGGCTTTATAAGGAAAGGTGTTACTTGATTAAATACAACGTTTGACACAACTTGATACATAATTATTTTGACAATGATTCGTCTAATAAAATAGCAAAATCTTATTATTCATTGCTCAAATCGGGTGGAAAAACGGTTGATGCTATGGCTTGTGCACTAGAAAAAAACAAAATATAATAGATAAATTAGGCCAAAAGAGCAAAGAGCAAATCTATGCAAAATTCTATTCTTCTCATGTTGCAACTTTGGAAGATTCAGACGAATGTACATGCTACTATATTATATTTGCAAAATAATGCACTTCCTCTAATACTATCCATTAATAAACGAACGAAAAAAAAATATCAGTGAAAGGAGCAAAAAAAATTATATAAACCAGATCAGTTTTAACCAAACAACATTCTTGAAAAAACTAAAAGAAGAGATGCTTTTCCAACATGTTTACGATTGACTAATCAACATTATTCTTTCTAATCTATATGAAAATAAGAACCTTGATTCAGAGACCACACAAAAAGAGGTAACCATAAACAACTTTTCCGATAATGATCATAGCCCTTAGATTCGATGTCTATGTAGAGCATCCATAATATCAAAACGTTCTGAAAATATGTAGATGTTATTTCTAGAAGCCAATAAGGTATATCGTCTATATTAATATCTTAACAAAAAAATTAAAAAAATCAATTTAGGTGAAGTTAACCTTTCAAAAATTTTATGGGCAAGATCTCAACAAATAATGAAAATTATTTTTAAATATATTCAACTACAATATGTGACACAATCTTAAAGTTTTTTTTTTATAAATTACATATTTTTATTGATATATTATGTACAAGTATTTTAAATTTAATATTAATATCAAATTACTGTATAATCTGTAGTAAAATCACCCCGTGAGTATCACAGGAATTCAACTAGTTAATATAAAATTTAAAACACTTGTATATAATATCATAATAAAATTATGTAATTTATAAAAAAAATCTTTAAGATTGTGGCCCATATTTTATCAACATATAGATAAAAAATTATATACTTGAAGCCTAAATCTTGTTATACATAAAAGTAATATAAAAATATTAGATCAAGTTATTATCAACATATAGATAAAAAATTATATACTTGGATCTCAGATCTTGTTACAATGTAAAAAATATGCATAAAAATATCAACATGTAGATCAAGTTATTATATTATAAAAAATTAGATATAGAAAGAATGATACAAGTAATTATAATATTTATTATTAAACAATGTAACATTATTTTATTCAAGGGATACCACGTGGCGCAATTTTTTTCAACAAACATGGTTCAAACCGAAAATTCAACAAATGATCTAAATTCTTGGATGTTGTACGTTACAACATCCAAGAATTTAGATCATTTATTGAATTTTCGGTTTGAACCGAACCAGTAGTGGCTAGTGGCCACCACTACTACTAGAGTCCAAAAATTGTAGAACGTCAAACTCACGTATTTTTGTTAATGGGCCGAATTGTTGAACGGCCCAAATATCACCACTTTAAAGCTTCTTAGCTGCAGTGCCGAGGGCAAACTTTGAAACACATAATTCGGCCCAAATATCACCACTTTTAAGCATTTTTTTTTTGTCAAGATTTAAGCATTTTTTTAGCTTCAAGGCCGAGGGCAAAAACTACGAAATACCAGAGCTGGGATTCCGGGAACCACCTCGCGCGTGGGTATCTCGTCTCCTCCATTCTTCGTTGCTGCCGTCTGTCCTCTCTACCCATCCCCTCGACGCCGATCTGTCCTCCGGACTTCTCTGCTACCGCCTCCGGTCGTTCGTTCTTCGCGTTCCTGGTAAGCGTGTCCTTGCGATTTTTGTCCAGACGTCTAGGCTTGCTGCTTGCGTGATTTTTGATTCTTTTTGGTGGCATGTCAATCGTTTTTTCTTTTTCTAAACGTTTATGTAATGTACAGCTTCAAGAAAGTTATCCAACGAGATTCAAACTTAAAACCCTACTAAAAGCAAAAGCCTTCTTGTTTGGCGCCATAGAAACCCCACGCCTTCCCCTGTCATCAAAGAATCAAGAGGACGTGCAATTTTCAACCAGATATGGCTTTCTGGGGTTCGTTTACTTGTAGTTGATTATACGTGAATCTTGATTTTCTTTGAAACATCTCGTTTGTGATGTATACTTTTTTTTATTGTTCATCCAGGTGTTGAAGTGAAACCAGACAAACCCTATACACATCCCTCCAGCAATACATCGGGAAGATTACGCCTATCTCAGGTTAAAAAATAAACCTTGATTCATTTTGATGTTTTATCTGTACCCAAATTTGATGTCTTGTTCATTGATTTCATGTTTTGCTGTAGGCAACATTAGGGTTTGGTGCTTCGAACAAGAAGAGTGTAGTACAATGCAATGTGGGAAATAAGAGCCCGGTTCTATTATGCAGTCTCTTACCCGAGAAGTCTGAATACTGTCACTTGGAATTGGAGTTTGACGAAGAAGATAAAGTTATCTTCTCAGTTATTGGTCCCCGGAGTGTGCATCTTACTGGATACTACTTGAGCAGCAGCCACAGACACCGTGGATTTGATGATAGTTCGTATCCTTTGACAATAGAATGTCTTTTAAGCAACTTTATAGAAAGGATAAAGTTGTGGTTTAACTGTTGTTATTTTTCATATTATTCTGCTAAAAAAAAGAAGTTGAGATTTTGCACTTGACTACTGATTTTCTTTGTTTGTTGGCATGATGCCATTTTGAATACATAATTTAGACATTTTAAAAATCGTGGCTATCTGACATATTTCTATATGTTCTTTGTTTGTAACTCCTTAATACTTATATGTAATGGATTTTCTAATGTTGAGAACGTTTGCCAAGTCCAATAGTATTGTAACATCTCTATTTCCTTTCTAGCTATTTATCTATGATATCGATATACCCTTTTCTTTGACCATATTGAAAGTGAGTCATATGGAGAAGACATTGGACATTCAGATCCTGAGAAATCTAATGATTGTTCTGATGAAGATGATTATGAGGACAGTTTCATCAATGATGGTGATGTGGATGTTTCCCCGCCATCACCTGGTTTCAGTAGTGAAGGTATGATATTCATATTGCAAACTATGCTCATATGTTTCTTTTCTTAAGGATGTAATTCACATGAAGCACCCAACTTTTTATTTGGTACTGCATTTTTTTTGTCTTGCAGCATATTGACTTTAAATTGCACTGCTTTGTATTTTCATTGACTTAGTCCTGAACATATTGCCTTTTATCAAAATAATGATTTGTATTTTCAGTATGGAAATCTATTTAGTATTGCAAACTATACATAACGTTAAAATCCTCATTTTTATTTAAAAGTAAACTATACAAATTGCATGAATGTTTCTTCTGACAATCACAGTTGACACTGCTAATAAGCTTGTATCATATATCGAGGTCATCTGATGCAATTTGAAAATATATATGTTCTTATTTTAGTTTCTTGCATTAAATTGTTTTGGTGTGGCTTGATGGACGCATGAAATCTGATTCTGATTTGCTTTATCCCTTTGCCATGAAGTTAATTGTTGTTTATAGCAATCTGTTTCAAACCATGAAATGTTCTTAACTATAGATGAATAATGATTGCAGAGATGGAGGAGGAGATATTGGATGACGAGAAATCTAATGGAAAAAAAGATCGCCCACGTTTTAGGCGTCTTCGGAAGTGCCAGATAAGTGAGTCTGAGGATGATGGGAGCATCAGTCAAAAAGGTGTTTCCAATGGTGGTGCTGTGGTTGTGGAGAGTGAAGACGATGACAAGATTCCAATCTCATCATTAATTAGATGTGGTGAGCCTGGTGAGCAACAGAAGCTAGCAAAGGATGAAGTTGATGGTCACACTGGAAACAATCGTAATGGAAAGGCTGATAAGTCAAATGGAATTAATGCCATTGATGCAGATCCAAAGAGGTTGAAATGCTTTGTAATCTGATAATCAACTTCTCTTTAGATTATTTTCCATTGAAGTGCCTTCTAGAAGGCATCTAATGTTGATATTGTATCTGCATGTGAAGCCTGCTGAAACTTGTTAAATTAGCCATAAACTAGAACCGTTGGAGTGCCATTCATCACCTTGTCTCTGATGTTGTGCCTTTTCCTGCTACATTTCTGTGCTTTCAGGGGGGCTGATGTTCAACATACTTCTGTGCCTGCTATTTTAGAAGAACTACAACGAAATGAAGAGGAGATGAAAGCAGGAAAGAAGAAGTCAAAGAAAAGGGAAAGGAAAGGCAACACTGTCCATCCTGATTCAGTTGTTGATAATAATATCTGCAAAGATAAAATTCAGGTGGATGATACAAATGAAAAATGCCAAGAATCTGCAAATGACAAGTAATTTTCTAGCTTCTGTTTGTAAATTATTTTGATAATTGTTGCATGGTAGAATACCTTTTTATTTGTCGCATGGTTCCCTACTTGGATGAAATTCCCATTGCAGATTGTGCATTTTCATTGCTCTGCTTAGCAGCTGCTAATTCGTACAGATTCTGATTTTGTTAACCTGTCCTGTCTGTATAGTAAAATGGCATGTGTTGTGTGTGATCAACGTATTAAAGTCATATGGGAACCTGCTAATTTTTTTTACTACATACATTTTTGGGGAAAATTTAATCTACTTAATGATTGTCATTTAATTTCATTCTCAACTTTCCTGTTATTCTATAATAATACAGGAAGTCAGAGGCTTATGAATCTGATGAAAAAAAATCTAAAAGAAAGAAGAGAAAGGTTAAGGGAAATGAAGATCTGGCTAGTATGGAAAAGCAAGCATTGCCAACCAAAGATAGCACCATGACCATGGAGATCAAAGAGCCAAGGTCATCCCATATCACGACTTTCTCGAATGGATTAGTGGTTGAGGAGCTAGAATTGGGAAAGCCTGATGGAGAAGTAGTCTCTTTGGGGAGAAAGGTATTAATGTGTAAATTGTTATCTTTTAACCTCGTAGACAAGAAATACAATGCTCTTACTGAAAAATAATGCGCAAACTTTCCTCTTATTTTAGGTTAAAATTCATTATACTGGTATGCTCAAGGAGGGAGGCAGCGTGTATGAAAGCAGTATTGGTTCTAAGCCTTCCAAATTTCGCCTTGGTATGTGAATTGACGGATGCTTACTGGTTTGTGGTGATTATTATTTTCGGATGACTGATATCTTTTTTATATTTTGATTCAAGGTAAAGGCAAAACAATAGAGGGAGTGCAACTTGGACTTGAAGGTAAAAATACTCTTGATCATACTATTAACAATCTTCCCCATGTCTGCATCTTGTCTTGTACATGTGGTAAACAACTGCATTTATGACATTGTGTGAACAATTTTCTAGGCATGCGTGTTGGTGGTAGAAGGCGACTCACGATCCCTCCTAAACTGGGGTAATTTGAAACTCTCATCATATTACTTTATTGTTTTTTCTCAGTCAATCATTTAATGGTGTATGCATAAAGTGACCTCCATCGTTCTCAATGCAGATATGGAAGCAAAGGCAATGGGAATTCTGTACCTCCAAACTCATGGCTAATATTTGAAGTTGAACTGCTTAACGTTCGTTGATACCGTATTTTTATCTTTGGTCCAACTCCCATTTTGCAAAACAAGTCCTCGGAGTTGAACTATGAAGGCAAAATATATATTTTGGCGGCTGTGTAAGAAAGCTAAGAGCAATTTTTTGTAGAAGCAAGAAGACCTGGTTGAATTCAAATTGAAAATTGCAAGTTGTGTATGCATATACATTATATGTCTATGAAATTTGATTGAAACTTTGGTATGATGGAGAGATGTTTGAGGAGCGAGAGGAATATTGATGACAAAAAACACCGAAACCTTGTCATGTTGTCGCCCGGTTTTAATTTCAATTTAATTTTGGTGCAATGTTATATTTTCTCGTTCAGACTTCAGACAGACGTGTGAATTTGACCAAACTAATCTCGACATGTGTGAACTGTCAAGTCTTTGCAAAAGTAAAAATTAGCATTTCACATCCTTGTAGAAATAATTTGATCGATATAAGGTTATAAGCCTCGAGTATGTTTAATCTTTCATTTTAAAATAAAAAACCTAGTTAGTAAATAATTTTTTGGGAAATTCTTTTGGTATCCTTGTGTTTTTGACATTTCCTTTTGATACCCAAAAAATAAAATTAATCCTTTTGGTACCCCTATAATTTATATAAAGTTTCAACCATACCCATAATTGCTAAAAATGTTAACTTTTCTGTTAAATCTTATTAAAAAATAAAAGAAAATCCATTTCACCCTCTTCTCCGTTAAAATTTGTGATTCTTCTTTGACCACTTAGGCCACTACATTGCAAAACACTAATGGAACACCACCAGATTGCACGGCCAATTTATTCACAATTCCTCTAATCTCTTCTTTGACCCCACCCCACCGAACATCACCAGATTCAACAACACAAAGATCGCATCACTTCCCATCTGCAAATTCCAATGGAGCCCGTCGCTGGATCGATCAAATCCTCAAGTACAACGATCCCTGAAACGCTTCTGCCACTAAATCACACCCTGTAAATCCACAAGCACATCGGATCAACTTGCACGATCACCGCCGTCGTGTCTTCCGTCAAGCCGACGCGGATGTCGTTAACCACCAAGGAGAACAACGGGGGACGACTCCCGGATCGACGATGCTCACCCGATTGGGTTGGTAAAACGCGATCCCGAACAGGGCTTGTAGAGGATATTGCGCTTGGATTCCCGGCCGGAAGGAGATTGAAACGTTGAGGAGTGCAGCGGCCGGGTTCTCCTGCACAACGGAGCGGTAGAGTAGAGAGTCTCGAGATAGGGGACAACACCTCACCTTCGTCGGCAATCATCGGGCGTATCGGGTTGGATTTTGAAGGAGTCAGATCTGGCACTGTTTTGAGAGAAGAAGGGTGAAATAGATTTTTTTATTTTTAAATAAGATTTAACAGAAAAGTTAACCTTTTTAACAATTATGGATACGGTTTAAACTTTATACAAACCATAGGGGTACTAAAAGGATTAATTTTATTTTTTGGGTACCGAAAAGAAATGTCAAAAGCACAAGGGTACCAAAAGTAATTTCCCTAATTTTTTTTATTCCTGTAAGCCTAATTGTAATCACATTATGGCATTGAAAGCACCATGCATGGTAGACTAGGATAATTGGATGAAGCACGGCAGCATTGCAAGGCACTTTGACTCTTAATCTGCTTGGCTTGAACTGGTTTTCTGATTCGCCAAAGACGAAGAACAATATTAGGCAAAACTCGTAGCACTGAAAGGTCTACTTTGCTTGGAAAGCCCGGAATTAATGAATGTTCTTTAAAGAGGGAAATGTTATCGAAATAGTTGTAGGGTCAACTATATGATGTTTTTAGTTTTGATTATAGAGTATGTATGCGCGCACACACCATAATCTACAACAAAGAATGGTGTAAAAGTTGAATTTATAAAACAGGTTATTGGACAAATCCCAATCACCCCATTGTAATTTGTAACCCTAAAATTCACCTCCAACTTCAAAGAGGCATAAAGTAGCTAGTGGCTCAAAGAAGCTAATTACAGATATTTTGTTGTGAATCGAACTAGGATCGACTTGAAACTGAAATGTAAAATAGTAGTCCTCCATAATCACATCATATTTGACATAGACAAATCAACATTTTCCCAACTATAATTTTTCTGTGCAAATACAGTAATCCCTTGGTTATATCACTATCTATTTTCCATTTGTCATGATATAAGATGAAAAGGTGTGTGGGCGCTATATGTGCGCTAGTCTATCAAGTATCAATCACCCTGTTTGTAGTTTTGCACTTACGTTTTATTCCACTGTACGTTGCCCAAAGATTTGGCCGTATTCTTGGAAAATCAGTTTGGGTTTATGGTATTTATTATTGATTTACTTATTTTCCCGGTGAGACGGATTTTGATAATGCAGCAAAAACCCTGAAGCACACGATGAATTAGGTGAATGAGGGCCACCCATTTTGCAGTTTTCCGGATGTGTTTGGTTTGGAATGCCCGCCTTTCGATTCCCAAATAAATCTTATCATCCACAACTCTCTTTTCCCTCTCAATTTCAACCTCCTCACCGTTTTTGCACCTTGTTACTTTGCACAGCACACACGAGGTCAGCTTCCTCTCCCACTAACTTATGGTTACTCTTTATAATTTGTAAGTGAATATCCATTTTTCTCGATCAAGAGCTTGTATATATATTTATAGCAAGTTTGCTGATCTGGGTACCGCTACTTAATTAGTTCCTTGTGATATCCATTTCAGGTATTTAATTTTGGCCCCTGTGATAAGTATAAATGCATGTTTTTAGTTCCTTTGTGTCCTCTTTCATGGTGGGCGGTGCATTCAATGAAAGCTCCCACCATGAAATAGGTGAAATTGATTGGGCCTAGTGCCTAGTTTAAATTTAACAGATATTGAGTTTGTTTTGGTGGGGTTAAGGAATCATGGTGACCCAACATCTGAATTATGAATCATGTATGATACAAGTGCTTTTGGTTCAATGAGCAGGGTAAGAAAAGATGGAGGTTACAAATGTGATGGAGTACCAGGCCATCGCGAAGCAGAAGCTTCCGAAGATGGTGTACGACTACTATGCATCGGGTGCAGAGGATGAGTGGACTCTGGCTGAGAACAGACATGCTTTTGAAAAGATTCTGTATGGGGTTTTCTTTTTATTGGCAATCTCTGTGATTCTGTAACTGAGCTTGTTTGTGGTTAGAATAGAAGCCTTTGGTTTGAAGTCCTTAATAATATGTTATGAACAACAGGTTCCGTCCTCGCATTCTGATTGATGTGAGCCACATAGATATGACCACCACCGTGCTTGGATTCAAGATTTCCATGCCCATCATGATCGCCCCAAGTGCCATGCAAAAGATGGCTCATCCTGAAGGTATGCTTACTCTAGTCAAATTGAATAAGACAATAAAAATGAGAATATTTCCTATTCATCTCTGTCGTCGTCGTCGTAGTATATTATTCCTTTCTGCACGCTTGTATGATTTAATGAGCACACTCATCAGGTTGTACTAGGCCATGTTTAGAGCTGCTACCAACTTTCCCTTTATTAAACTTGGTCCTATGTCTCAGGTATATGTTTTCTTGTTTCTAGAGCACAGAAATGTAACATCCTAGAGTTAGAGTTATGATTGAAAAGGTAGAAACATCCCCTAAGCCGGCCTTCTTGTGCTATAAGTTTGGTCAAGTCGATTATGCAGCTGAAGCTGTGTACTTAAATAAAAATAATTAAGATCCTGTGAGAACAATAGGGTTGTTTTGCTTTAATATTTGCTAATTAAGTATGTTGTTGATTCTTTGAAAAGGGGAGAATGCCACTGCAAGGGCTGCATCCGCGGCTGGGACAATCATGGTTTGACTTTGCAAACACCTACCTCAGTGCTTCATATATGTTTATGCATCCCATCTTAACCAGTAGGGTCACAATTGAATCCTTAATGGTTACATTGTAGACATTGTCTTCCTGGGCTACGGCTAGTGTTGAAGAGGTTGCATCGAATGGACCTGGAATTCGCTTTTTCCAGCTCTATGTAAGCATATATAGACTTATCTTTTAAAAGCACTTATTCATGAAACATATTGGAGCAGGCATTTGAAAATTTAAGATTATATATATATATATGTAGGTGTACAAGGACAGGAATGTGGTGGCACAACTTGTACGGAGAGCCGAAAGAGCTGGCTTCAAAGCCATTGCCCTCACAGTCGACACCCCCAGATTGGGGCGCAGAGAAGCTGACATTAAAAACAGGTACAGTTACAGTTACTTTGGAGGTCAGGTTTCATTGCACAGCCTTAATTTATTAGCATGAAACTTGATTTTGATTAATTGTACAGGTTCACTTTACCGCCATTTTTGACACTGAAGAACTTCGAGGGTCTAGACCTGGGGAAAATGGATGAAGTAAGTGACTGGTTATCTATTTTTCATTCTGCTGTATTGAAATTGGATGATCTAGAAAGTAAATGTGCATAACACATGCAATTGGGTTGTGGGAGCAGGCTAATGACTCAGGACTTGCTTCATATGTTGCTGGTCAAATTGACCGATCTTTGAGCTGGAAGGTGCGTGAGTTCATAATAAAGTGAGCATCAGCATACGGGCATATTGAATTTGTGAATGAGAAATGTGTCAAAAATAATGCAGGATGTGAAGTGGCTCCAGACAATCACGAGCCTGCCAATTCTGGTGAAGGGTGTCCTCACCGCAGAGGATGGTAATTAATTAGTTATTAAGAGTTAATGATAAGTTTCTCTTATGATTTTGTTGTTGTAATTAATATGGATGTATGTATGTATGTATGTAGCAAGACTGGCAGTCCAAAGCGGAGCAGCTGGTATCATTGTATCCAACCACGGGGCTCGCCAACTGGACTACGTCCCTGCTACGATTATGGCTCTGGAAGAAGTAAGATCAATTAAATTTGGTTCTTGGTTGCTTATCTGTGTGTGTGTGAGAGAGAGAGAGCATATGGATAAATGAAGCTGTTTGGAAAATGTAACAGGTAGTGAAAGCAGCTCAAGGGCGTGTTCCAGTGTTCTTGGACGGTGGGGTGCGCCGTGGAACGGATGTCTTCAAAGCCTTGGCACTGGGGGCATCAGGCATATTTGTGAGTAAATTAGGAAATGAATGTATATAATTCATTCATTCATTCATATTGATGTTGATATTGAGATTGATGGTGAATCATCAGATTGGAAGGCCAGTTGTGTTCTCGTTGGCTGCTGAAGGGGAGGCGGGAATCAGGAAAGTGCTTCAAATGATGAGGGATGAGTTCGAACTGACAATGGCGTTGAGTGGATGTCGTTCCCTCAAGGAGATCACCCGCGACCACATTGTCACCGAATGGGACGCTCCTCGTGCCCGCCCTGGTCTCGCCCCCAGGCTATGATCATCTATGCATGCACTTCCATCTGTATTTGTCTTCATCTTTTATATGGACGGACCTTCTGCTTGGCTTGTGTAATTTTGTAATAGCTATTGCTGCCTTTCCCTGGCCTGTATATTCTGTTTCCATTCTAAACCCTGATATTAATTAATTACATCATCATCATACTTACCAGCAATACAAATATTCTTGTCACCCAAAATTTGACTAGTTATTCTACGTTAGTATATATAGTGCAATGTTAGATAAATGGCCGGATAACTGGTCTCAAAGCAACTTTTACTTCAACTATGAAATCATCCCCTCAGAATCAAGGGAGGAAAATTAGCACCAGGAAGCATTTTATATACACAAACTAATCAGGTCGTAGACCTCACGCTCTCTTCATCGGGACACATTATCGGAGCAATCTCCTTCAGAATGTGTTTTCTCAGATAAGCCTCCTAGGCGGTATTTGAATATACTCAAATCTGAAACTGATTACATGCTTTATCATTCAAGGCAGAGTCTCTTGCTCCACCACTTCTCCCACTATATGATTTCTTTCTTCTTTCCCAAACATGTCCCATTTCTGATGCCCAGTTCGCATTTGCACTGTGCTGTTAGTTGTACTATTGCCAGTGTCGTTAGTTGTAGAATTAACTTATTGACACAAAATTTAAGGCTCTCAGTTTCAAATAATTATATAAAAAGTACTTTTCTTTTGTGTAGGGTGACAGGAAAATCTATGTTATCATAAGAATCCCATGAAAATTTGGGATGAAAGTTTCTAAGAATTAAAACCTTTGGAAGTTGGTATTGGAAACATGGGAAACTACTCTCCCAATTGAGTTATGGCATGTACTTCATTTGGCATCAATGAAAGTTCATAGTGCAGTTTGCACTGTTACGACAGAGAAAATATTACCACATATATACGGAAGCACAAGACCATTCGGCGTTCAAACTTTTACTATTGCCCGTTCTTGGATGGGATAAAATGTTCCTAATTGGATTTGAGCTTGAGCGAAGCACTATTGATGCAGTAACGCTTTCCTGTTGGAGGTGGACCGTCATCAAAGACATGGCCAAGGTGCGCGTTGCAAGCTGCACAGAGCACTTCCTGTCGAGGCATGAATATGATGGACAAATCCAGCTTTGACTTCACATTTTTGTCTATGGGTTCATAGTAGGACGGCCAACCAGTCCCGCTGTCAAATTTAGTAGATGACCTGCACGCAGTATACATACATTTATGAATACTAAACTAATTTAGCCATCCTGAAAGATAACAAAATCCACAAGGGGAAAAAAATGTTATGATTGATAACAAATTTGATCCTTACTCAAACAGTGGGGTGTCGCAGCAAATACAATGATAAGTGCCTTTGGTTTTGGTATTCCAGTATTCTCTGGCAGGGATGAAAACATATAAATCAGTTCCGATGGAGATGTATATAGATCTTATTTAAACCTTGAACTGCAGAAAGCCAGAGATGTTTGGGTATGAGCGTCAATTGAACATTCCTAGATATATATTTAAGCACAATAGATATGTCATTATCTCAAAGTAGTTCCTATGGAATCGAAAACAAGGGTGATCCTATCAGATTGTTCTTGATTCTTGAAGTGACAATATAATCTCTATATTTATCACCATTAATTAAACCCTGGATGGTGATAAATTCCATGTAGTAAACTCAGACTTGTGAGAGCAGAATAGAGTCAAGCGAAAACCGCAATGTGGAATATGCCTTAAAATGGTGCAGAGAATTCATATTTCAGATGTAAAAGTTTAACCAAGATAGGGAGGTAACCAAGAAGGTAGAAGGGAAAATTGAGTGAAGCAGGAAAAACAACTAACCCAGTGAAGGGCCTTTCAGTTCCCTTTTTTCGAGTGACGTAGAACTGTTCTGGTGTAAGCCTTGTTTTCCATTCATCATCACTCAAAGGGTTGTTGGGCATACCAGTCTCTGTTCACCGAGTTAATTTGGAAGGAATATTAAACAAACGGCTTCAATATATATGATTTACATTACATACATATAACAATCCAAAATTAGCTAGCTAAAGATAGCATTTTAAGGACCTTGGCACATTGGCACTATGTATTAACCTTTAAGAGACATTGCAGATAACTAATTATCTTTGCAATACCAGGAAAACCTAAATGTAAATCAGTCATTACATTTCACCCTTTATATTAATAAGACTATAAGAGTCGTAGCAGGTAGGAAAAAATAGCATGTAAAAAGTATCTCTTCTAAGCTATCTGCATTCAGCAATCAAGCACACAGCTAGAAATCAATACAAGGCATTAGAAACTGATCCGGCCACATATCCAGAATAAGGCAAAAGACAGTGGAAAAGAAACATAAAGACTCTAGAGTCTAGAAAGAAATCCTACACGAATTACCATCTCAACAAACCCTTGTACTTGACATGTCTTTATACTTGAAACAAGGAATATTTCCAATTCACTTTCACATTCTATCACGAAAGTTCAATATCAACAACCTAAGAAGCATGATTCCTGACGAGGGAAGTATCAAACACATGTAGTATTACTTTTGGGACAAGTCCTCCACAACCCATGAGCAAGGCAACAGCTTGTAAGATGAAAAGAGGGGAAAACCCCCTTTCAGCATCGATTAAATGGGAAATGGAAATGAAGAATCGGAGCATTAAATCCCAAAAAAAAACAGAAAAATCTACTTCAATTTCCCAAAAGGGAAAACTAGAGAGAGAGAGAGAGAGATAAAGAGAGAGACCTTGAACATTATCAGGCTTCTGAGAGGAAGCCGAGGAGCCCATTGAACGGATGGAGAAAGGAATCCCAAGGGGTAATTTGCGTATCATACAAGAAGCAAACAAACTCTGTGACTTGGAGCGAAGATTCAGATGGGCTTTTAAGGGCTCAACGAACCCTGGAATGCTTACACCGGATGTGGTGCAAGCCGTCATTGCTACCGTCAAATTTTCACTTCAACAAGAATTTCTATTGGAGAGATTAAAATAAAACTTAAATTTAGAGAGAGAGAGAAAAAAAACAATCTCACAGTCCCAGAGGCTCAGACCCTTCCACGTCTTCACAAAACTTGCGAACATCAGCAGTGACACCTATTACAATTTCACAGAAAAGAAATATTAGACGAGAATTCAAGCATGGCGCGAAATTATAAAGTGTAAGAGATATATATTAGTATTATTTATATTTTTGAAGATTTTAGAGTTTAATAGATTTTTTGTTTCGTTCTTTAAAATAGGGAATTCTTCAAAAGACGAAGTGTTTTTATTTAGACAATTCTCCAAATTTATTTGAAAAATAAATTTATTAAGAGGGTATATATGAAACTTGTGATTGACCATATTAAATTTTATTAAAAAAATTTATATATAAATAAAACTAATAAAAATAAGATTCTCTGAAATGAAGAAGCTGTTGGGATTAAAGTAAATTTTATTTGGAGAATACGACTTTTAGCTCTTCATTTTGGATGAAATTATAGATAAACTATTGGAGATGCACTAACTTAACTTATCCAACAAGTAATATTGGAGGTTGATAATACAGAACTCATAAAACCTCGAAAACTAAAATAAAAAATAATAATATTTGACATTGGAGATGACAAATCTCCTATTGTAAGTAATTGGTTTCAAGTAGCTCCTATTAAAAAAACAATGTTTTAGGGCTATCCAACCTTTCTATCATATGTAACAAACATTGTGTTTGTTACAACCGAAGTATCCACGACAATACACTAATAGCACATGAAATCTTTAATTCCTTTCACAACAAAAAGGGTAAGGAAGGTTGGATAGCTGTAAAACTCGACATGGAAACGACATATGATAGAATTAGTTGGGAATTCCTCTCATTTACCCTTAAAAAATTCGGCTTTTGTAACAACCCCAAATTATATCGGGAATGTCACACGCCAGTGACCTCGGATTTTAAATGTCCGCAACCACCCAAGGCTTTGCATCAGTTTAATTTTTTTTTTGTAAAGATGTGTATGAAATCATATAAATGAACAATAGCGGAAGACTTTTGAAAGCAAACTCAATTTGTATTCAAACATTCTTATACAAATAAAAATTTCATGAGCAATACGAAAAATTCAGCAGAAGATTAACTAGAACTTTATGTATATAAAAAAAATTCAAACTTCCTTAATGGAAATGAAACAAAACTACTTATAAAACCTTCTTGTATAGTATCACGGGATCCATTCATTATCACCTTGAGTGCTCTCAGATTAACGGTAGTTGCTTGCTAATACCTGGTACCACAAGTGGTCAGCCCTCAACGAGGTCAGCTTGGCCGACTCAAATATTTATTAGGTCAAAGTAAATAATTAATCAAGATTATTATTATTGTGAACGCACATTTTTAAAAAGTCTAATACACTTTACCTTACGTCGAAACTTTCCTAGAAAACAACATACAATTTCCATGAATTGTTAAACTAAGACTAAAATAAACACAACAACAAATACATAAGTTCCTTATGGTGCTTACTCGCACTTATCTTCTTAATGACCATACATATCCACATTGGTTGCAGTTTTTAAACCATCGAGGCTCTTACGTCCTGATGAGTGGGCTCATACGTCCCAAAAGAACAAATCCGGAATTTCAAAGAGCATTAGCTAAGTGCTACACCCCTCATTTTCGGATGAGACGGGCAGGATCATGACCAACATTAGGGTTTAGGACCATCATAATGCGAATGTTATAAAGAGGCGTCCAGAGCAACTATGGCTCACTCCCCTGGGTACTAAGCTAATCCAAAACAAGTCGAAATCGAGACGATAAACACACAAAATCACAGTCATCGAGACCTAATCAAAACTAGCGCAACCTAGCAATAATAACATCTAAACGAGAATAACAAGGTCATCATTTTCACCACATCAAGCACCTATATTATGTCTTCAGTTATTGATTTCGGTCTTGATTCACAGTATCATACTTGAAGCTCCAAGAAAGGGGAGGATAGTCACACAATGGAGAACACCAAGCCCTCTTTGCCATTTTTACAAGCGCATTTGACAAGCCCAAGTATGAGTTCAGATGAGAGCATGACTTACTTAGTCGTAGTAACCTAATAACACAATATTGACTACTATTATTATCAATATTATTATTAATTCTATTCTTATTAAATAATATAACTAAATGCTTATGCAAGTTCATTCATGATTATATTTCCAACAAACTTAATATGTTTATGCATGAATTACAATACACATAATCACATCAACCAAGAGAAACAAACATGATTATTAGACTCTTCACACAAATCAAACAATTGACATAGCCGAGCAAGTATGAGAACTTGCCTTATTGACGACCCCAAACTTGCCTTATTGACGACCCCAGAAACTCAGAAAGGTTATAGTCGAGATCTTATAACCTTGGATTGCAACCTATAATAGGAGATGACACAACCTGAGTATAAGTTTCAGAACCGAAATCTATTAGATTTCCGTTATCTTATAATCATGGATTGAGAATTCGTAAACGATCTGTTTTACAATTTCATAACTATATTTTATTAAAATCATATTCTTATGAGAATGAAAGAATAATTGATATTCTGATTTTCCTTAAAAAATATTTAAAAATAAACTCATATTACTCTCAAAACCTTTGTATGAAAAGTAGATTAATCCTTTATAAAAATCATACTTTAAAATATTTATAATTTCTTATAAAACTATAAAAATACCTTACAAATCCATATTTATATCAATTTCAATTAGGAATAATTTAGTTATGCTTAAACCGAAATTAAAACAATAAAAACGAAATTAAAAACAATAAAAATAGGGTTGTACATAATCAAAAACTGAGGAGAGAAAGTGGTCGAACAAGGACGTTTGACGGCTCGGTACAGGCGGCTAAGGTGACGTATCGGGATGGGACCAGCGATTGTTGGGATAATGCAACACCCTCTCTCTGTTCTTGGTAGTGGCGGAGCCGTAGGTCGTCCGACGGTGCTGAACGAAGGCGTCCACCAGCGCCTCGCGAGCAACGTTGTGCTCTGTTTTCCTGGGCAGATCTGTGACTTTCAATCGGGATTTTGGAAGGCTTAGTTCACTACAAAGTTAATGGGTGTATAGTGTTTTTGAAGGATTTTTTATGAGGATTCCGAATATGGTTTCAATTTTCGGATTGGATTAACGGTTATGGAGATATTTGAGTTTGAACGAGAGAGGTGAGTTCTAGGTTTTCGGTTGAACATGTGAGAAATTCGAGCAAGTTAGGCCTCTATTTATAGGGCTTCTTGTTCGTGCGGCTTAAGAAACGGAAGATCTTCAACTTCGATTTAGAACTTATCCACAATCAAAGCCTAAAAAGATCCTCAAATAGGATAAAATTATTTCTTAACCCGAAAACGTGTTTAACCGAACATCTTATCTTTTAGCTTCGATTTAGATAGTATTTTCTCTAAATTTCACATATTTTGTTGAGGGATTTTGTAGATAACATCTAGAAGAGTATCCGGGTTCTTTCGAAATCGAATTTCGATAAGAAACGAGATAGAATCGGGCTTTACAAGATAGGATTCTCATGGAACAAGAAAAACATGATGGGTTGAATATATTTCGATTAATAACGCACGAAACCCAATATTTAAGGGTAATTACAAAAAGTGCCTAACTTTTCTAATTTCATCCATTTCCGCCCCCTTTTCAATTATAATGTTATTTAAATTATGATTATTCTTCCCTACTATATTTCCCAAATTTATTATATGGATTATATATATTATTAAGCAATGTTACTTGCTCAAAATATTTATTGCATTATTTTTCCTTATGATTTATATTTATTTCATGTTTTTCTTATACGAAAGAGAACACAATAAACTATAATGATTTATATATAATTAGAAATATAATAATATTCTTCCTTATTTTTGAAAATGAGTAGCATTGCAATAGTACCCTCTTATAAACATGACTCTTTGGGTAAGGTTTTTTTTAAAATGACATAATAATCATTATAAGTTATTTATTTATTTTTTAAAAATCCTTTTAAGAAAACAAAACTATCCTTTATTAAAATATAATAAGGAAAGAAAAATTACATTAATACCCCTCCTAAAAGAGAGGGTTATTACTTTAGTGTCCACTTAAAAAGAGTTTCGTCCTCGAAACTGAGATAAGATTCGATGTGAAAAAGTATTAAATCCCCCAACTTTATAACTGACTTATTATATTAATATGCACTAAAAAATGTTTTGTCTTCGAAATTAGAAAGACACGAGAAAGGAAAAGTACTAATGTACCCTTCTTTAAAAGAGAAGGTTATTACAGCTTTAACGAGAAATTCTTAGGTCGAATCAAATAATGTGTCGAAACTGTTTCATTCTTGGTCGTAGTAAACAACAGGCCAACAAAGCAGTTTTTCCCTAAATGGGGCCTAAGACAAGGGGATCCTTATCCCATACTCGTTCATCCTTGCTGCTGAAATGCTTGTAAGGAAACTTAACACAAGTAGCCACGATACAAAAAGCGGAATTGGAATTCAAATTTCAAGAAGCGTGACGAAAATCCCTATTCTTGCTTTTGCAGATGACATCATCATTTTTTGTAAAAGCCCACAAGTCACAACCATGCTTGCACTAGGATTGAAAGTATCATTGATGACTACTGTCAAATCTCTAGACAAAAAGTTAATTTCCACAAATTCACGTTTCGAGTAACCAATGTTCTAAATAACGCTAGGCGGGAGCTAGACGGTGGGATGGTTGTTGCTTTATCCACCAGCCGCAGAGGCTTTTGTGCCTCATGATTTGACGGTGTGTCAGGACAGAACCGGTCTTGCAGACCGGTTCTATGGGGATCCAGCTTTCAAAGCCGGATCTGCACCGCACAAAAAATTGCCCTGGAAATCCACATTGGCAATCCAGGGAGAAAAAAGGCGGATTGCCAAGTTGGTAATCCGGAAGGGTAATTTTCGGGATAGTAATTTTTTTGCCTATATAAACCCATTTACATCTCATTTTTACCTTGTTCATTCCTCCTTCATTTTCATCTTGTGATTTTCTCAACATGTCTTGGTTCTCTAATATTTTCAATAATCTTCAACCACCCGAAGAATCCCAAAATGAAGTCCCAAATCCAGATTGGAATAATGCTCCAACGAATTTCTCAAATTGTTGGACATTACTTCTTTTCAAAATCCAAACGAGCAATATTATCTTCCACCACCCGAGCTTCCTCAAAATGAAATCCCAAATCCGGTTCGGAATCATGGTTATTTCTCAAATTTGTTGGGAAGTAATCTTTTTCAAAAGCCAAACTTATTTGTACCACCGGAGCTTCCTCATCAATCGGAGCAATACTATCATTTTTATCCGTCGGAGCAAGGTCACACGACTTATCCATCAGATCAAGGTTTCTCGTGCTTTCCTCCGGATCAAGCATACCCTCATTATGCATCTACGGAAGAGGTATGTACATAAATATTATTAATATTATTTAAATGTACTTAAGATTAAGATTAGCGAGTTAAAATAGTTGACATGTTATATTGTCATTTTTATAATTATCTATTATTGGTTGTTAGTATTAGTTTATAGATTTATTGTAGAATTTAATTTATTATAATATTCTTAAAATTAATATTAGATAATTATGTTATTTAAAAGAGCTGACTTTGATATATTGTCATAGTTCATAACATTAGTAAAATGTACTTAAGATTAATATTAGTGAGTTGTTACTATAATGAGTTTTATATATATTTATTGTAAAATTTAAGTTATTATAATATTCTTAAAATTAAGATTAGATAATTATGTTAGTTAAAATAGTTGACTTTGATATATTGTCATAGTTCATAACATTAGTAATATGTACTTAAGATTAATATTAGTGAGTTGTTACTATAATGAGTTTTATATAGATTTATTGTAGAATTTAAGTTATGATAATATTATTAATATTAAGATTAGATAATTATGTTAGTTAAAAGAGTTGACTTTGATATATTGTCATAGTTCACAACATTAGTAAAATGTACTTAAGATTAATATTAGTGAGTTGTTACTATAATGAGTTTTATATAGATTTATTGTAGAATTTAAGTTATTATAATATTCTTAAAATTAAGATTAGATAATTATGTTAGTTAAAATAGTTGACTTTGATATATTGTCATAGTTCATAACATTAGTAAAATGTACTTAAGATTAATATTAGCGAGTTGTTACTATAATAAGTTTTATATAGATTTATTGTAGAATTTAAGTTATTATAATATTCTTAAAATTAAGATTAGATAATTATGTTAGTTAAAATAGTTGACTTGATATATTGTCATGGTTCATAATATTAGTAAAATGTACTTAAGATTAATATTAGTGAGTTGTTACTATAATAAGTTTTATAGTTGTTTTTTTATATTTTCCTAATATTCATTAATATTAGCTTATAGATTTATTTATTCTTTAATTTACGAACACGTGTTCAAAATTTATTAAATGTCATAGGATAAGGATGATTACACTCGATTCTTCGTGTGTGATGAAGAGTGGTATAATCGTGAATCTATGTTGGAATGGGTGCGAACTATCGGAAAGTTATTGAAGATGGTCTTGACCATAAAAAATTCATCGCCCAAAAGGTTATATTAGCTTGCGAGAATTCGGGTGTACAAGGAAAAAAAGAAGTTGATTCCAGGAAAACCTAAAAAATAGATCCAAAATATGTGTCCAAGAAGTGCAATTGTCCATTTGAGTTGGACGGGCTCCTTCAACGAAATAAAACATGGAAGTTAATGGTCAAATGTGCAAAGCACAATCACGATGTTGGCACGACCTTATTGGGCCATGCATATGCTGGAAGAATGACGGATGAGATGAAGGAGGATGTGAGAACTCTAACATTGGCATACGTGCTTCCCAAGCAAATATGGACGTTCATACAAGAAAAATACCCAGGTTGTACGGTCTCTCGGAAACAAATATACAACTACCGGTCTAGAATTTAGAGTCAAGAGATTGGGGAGAAAACGGTAACCCAAATGACATTGAGTTTCTTGGATGAAAAGGGTTATTTTGTGGCACATAGAAGGGTAGATGGAACTGACAAGATACAAGATTTGTTCTTTGCTCATCCACTTTCGAGGCATTTGAGGAAAATGTTTCCATATGCCATCATCATGGACACCACGTACATGATGAATGTGTAAGATTTGGCTACTAATCTCAATTCTTTATTTTATTTATGATTGTGTATATATATTGATTCTAATTACCATGTATAAATCTTATTATCTTATAGTTACAAAATGCCTCTATTTGAGTTGGTGGGCTTCACTTGCACTGGCCATACCTTCAACATTGGATTTGCATTCATGGCGTGAGAGAACACCACCCACTATGAATGGGTATTGAACGAACTGAGCCACCTTTGTGCCGTTGCGGGTAAGAGGCCAAAAGTTATTATGACTGACCGTGAGCTAGCTTTGATTAAAGCCTTGAAGACAGAATTTCCACTCGCCCATCATTTGTTGAGTTGGGTGCACATCAAGAGAAATTGCAAAGCAAAAACGCTAAGCTTTAAAATGGACGATGCAACTGCTACAGCTTTTGCTAGGCAACGTATCGGCGTGTTTTATTCAAGGTCAGAGGATACATACAACGAGCGGGTTGCAAGGCTAAGGGATTCATTGGGTGATGGTCCATACAATTATCTTCGAGAAGTTTGGCTTGACCCTTATGCAGAATGCATTGTCAAAGTATGGACGGATCGGCGTCTTCACTTCTTCACAACGTCTACGAATAGGTAATCCTAAATTCATTATGGTATTTTTGGAGTATGAATATATTACTTATTTAGTTTGGCGTGAACTTAACAATAAATATTTGTCATATCTTTAGGGTTGAGTCCGCACACTCAGTGCTGAAAAACTGGTTGGGAACTTCAGTGGGTGGGTTCCCCTATGTCGTAAGCAGGATTCATGGAATGATCGAAGACCAAGTATTTCATATTCGAGGTTTTTTGGAGAAGGATCGAAACACATGTCCGACTATTGTCCTCAAAGAGAAGGCGTTGCAGATCTTGTTTTCATCGTTGCGCAATAGAGTGTCAAAGAAATGCATGAATATCTTGCTAGATCACGTGCAGTTCATATACAATCCGAAGAAAAACTATGATTCTACGGTGTGCAACGACGAATTTTGGAGAACTAGTCGGGGACTTCCTTGTCCTCATGATGTTGAGTTTGCTATAAACAACTTGATTCCAATTCCATTAGAGTCAATTCATGCATTCTGGAGGACAGTGACGTGGGAGGGCGTTGAGATAATTCCTCCACTATGGAGGAATTTAGTGAAAACATAGATCTTTATCAAGACAAGATGGGAGACTTGAACGGTGGCTTGTTGAACGAAGATCAAGTGCACCATATTATAACAGCGTATGTTGATCAAAAAAGGCCGGGTGAGTCAACATTGAAGGAGCCACCCCATGAGGAGTATAGGGGTAAACCATAAATTCCTACAAACGTGCAACCAAGGGACAAGACATGGCTAGAGCATGCCCAAGAAAATGCGAGAACCACTAAGAAGCCGAAACCTAAGAAGACCCAAGCGAAGGAGAAGGGGAAGGAGAAGGGGAAGGGGAAGAACAAGGAACCAATACAAAATAGTGAAAATATCGAAGTTATTGGTATGGATTTCGGGGTGGGGAATGTGGATTGGTTCATGGAATATTACATCACGCTGACTAGACCAATCATTACGGATGGCCATTGTGGATTCCGGTCATTGGCTGAGTTGATATGGAAAACCGAAAAATATTGGAAAAAGCCAGGCTTGCCATTATGGAGGCATTTAGTGAAAACATAGATCTTTATGCAAGGGTGAATAGAGTTAGACATGAGGCTATTCAAGAGATGATCTCCACTCTTAACTACATGGTGTCCCCTTGTCCCTATGCTTTTTGGATGGACGTGCCGTTGCATGCCTTGGCGTTCGCTACGAGATTCCAGTGCGCAATTGTGGTTTTTTGTAGTAGAGGTCTGCACACTTGCCTTCCTTTGATTGTACGATTGGGTGCCAACCCTCCCGTGGATAAAGTATTTGGAATTGCGCTAGTGGGTGATTCAAATCATTTTGTGTCGGTACGTATTTTCATCTTTTTACTTCTGCATAATTAAAAGATTTGATTATATTAATTTGGCCCAATTTATAATTTCCAATATTAGGTGTGGTTGAAGCCAAATTCACTAATGCCACCTCCAACATGGATGTGGAAAAACAACCATGATGCTAGTGTTGATGGATGGGACTCTTACTTTAGCGAGAGGATGGTTTTATGGGCTCAACTTCGGGTGAACCATGGACTCGACCCCACTACTCGAATGTAGTAGATTTACATTAGCGAGAGGATGACTTTATGCTAGTGTAGACGGATATGTAGACGAAAATGAGTAAGAGATTTTCAAGTTGTAAATCTACTCATTTTCCACGTTGTTAAATGTTATTTTCTAGTCAATGCAAATCTTAGATGCTTTTAGTTTGTTTATTTTCAATTTTTAGATGTAATACATGTCTTGGATTTTTAATTTTTTTTTTGATAATAATTATACCTTTATAATTTGCAAATAAAAAATGGACAGATTAATAATTTTATATTTTAAAAAATAATAAAATTTTATTACCTTTAAAAATAATATTTTTATTATAATTTTAAATTCAAAAAAAAAATGGGCGGATTGCCATGTTGGCAATCCGTGTGAGATAGGGGAATCGGCTTTCAAAGCCGATTCCCTGTCGTTGATGCTGATGGCGCGATCTGGGTCGTCCTTTTATGCAAAAACGGATCTGGGCCGTCGATTTTGTCCAGTAGCGGATCGGTTTTAAGGAGCGATTCCTCTATATAATGGCTCCCAACTAGGGCTATCCAACGGGTGGGTTGACCCGTAACCCGACCTGACCCACCCGTAATTTTACGGGTTACGGGTCAAATTTTTTTTAGTTTACGAGTTACGGGTCGAGGTTTTTTAGTTTACGGGTTACGGGTCAACCCGTCGGGTTACGGGTTGACCCGTAATATTAAAAAAATAAAAATAAAAATATTTTTTTTAGTAAGTGAAAGGAAGAAATAAAAGTTTACGGGTTAAATGGGTCGAAAAGGGTTGAAAATGGTCAATTTTACGGATCGAAAAGGGTCAAATTTGACCCGTTTCCGTTACCCGATCCGTAAACTCATAACCCGTTTTACGGGTTACGAGTCGGGTCACAGGTCGACATTTTTTTTACGGGTTACGGGTCGGGTCGACCCGTTGGACAACCCTACTCCCAACCCTTCTCTTATCACTCACAAAATCAAAATCTCTCATCCTTCCCTTACAAATATTAATATTCTTGTAGAAATGGCTCCCAAAAAGAAAAATGTGTTCAAAAAGTCGGTTCGAAGATAATGGTAAGTATATTTATAATTTAGTTCTCTTCGTTTTTTCTTATAAATTATTGTTTTTTTCCTTATAAATTTTATATTTAATTTTTGGTAGGATTCCATAACGCCGAAACAATATCAAAGACGATATGGAGATTCTCGATCCATTTCGAGAAGACACATTATCATTGAGGATCGTAATGGCCAACCAATGAATGTGGATGACGACGATGAACTCGCCCAACCAATTCCGTCGGAGGTCGGAATGGGAAATTATTATACCGATTTTCCATCCTCGTCTAGTCATATATGTGATGTGGGTCCTTCTAGAGAAGTAATCGAGAATGACGAGGAGGATGACGATGATGATGGGGAGGATGATCCAAATGATGATGAGGATTACGACGATGATGATGATGGCGGCGACGACGGTGGAGGTGGAGGCGGCGGCGGCGTCGGGGCCGACGACGATGATGATGATGAAGGTGGGCCAATCATAAAAGATTTGTGCGTGGACTACGACACTCATTATGCAAAAGTCATTTGGAATAACCCAAATGTAAGTATTTAATTATTTATATGGTTAGAATATAATATATTTTAGAATTATTTTATTTGTTAGAATGTCATATCCATAAATGTTAGATTGTTTAATTATTATATGGTTAGATTATTATATTCATATATTTTAGATTATTATTTTATTTGTTAGAATATTATAATCCGTACATGTTAGATTGTTCAATTAAATTATTTATATGGTTAGATTATTATATTCATATACTTTAGATTATTATTTTATTTGTTAGAATATTCATACATATTTATATGTTATAATGTTATATTCATACACATTTGATTATTTCTTTATATTTATATGTTCTAATTTTAGCATGTGAAAGAGTCCAAAATTCACACCCATGGCAAGAGTCTAGAATTATTGCCATCATTACTAAGGAGTAACGTCAACACACCGTGGTACAACATGATATTAGAGTCAGGTTTGATGCATTTGATCGAAATCCCATGGACTGGTGTAGACCACACTCTCATTAATGCATTTTTGGAGAAATGGTATCCGGAAACCAACAGTTTCCACTTCCCTAGGGGTGAAATGACAATCACCCTCCATGATGTCAAATTCATTTTAGGGATCTCCATTGAAGGTAATGAGATTCTCCCTACATATGATAAGAATACTGATGTGGATTATTTCTCGCCATTGTACGGGCAAGATTGGTTAGACTTCAATACAAAGCAAATAGAGAAGGGGGGGGATAAATTCAAGTACAATGGTAAATTGGTTGTCGAGGGCAACTTCGATGCAGTACAACCCGAAAACATCTCTGCCACAATTTTGGGCCTTTTGATAGCCTTGGGCCTCCTGACAGACAAGACAACCACAAGAGTCAACTACCATTTAGTTGCTATGGCCCTCAGATGGAATGAAATGTCGAGTTATGCATGGGGTGTGTGGACTCTTGCACAATTGTACAACCAAATGGGGAAGGCAACTTGAGCCGAAACAAAGGGTGTGACCGGTTGTCTCGTTCTACTGTATGTATGTTGAGAGGGTTTCTTGACAACAAATAAATTTATAATCAAGACCCCTCTGTGTATAGCGAAGTCAGGTTCGTCCGCAGAGAAAAAGTCAGTATCAAGTTTTGTAACTTATCACGCAAGCAATCAATCAAAGCAAGGGTTTTTAACAAGAGAAAGAGGAATTCTAAGGTTTAGGGTATCCTCACAACAACAATTATGCATGCCAAACGCTATGAAACATAAAGATCATGCTTTTATCACATAAAGATGTCAACTTTCGTCAACTAAAGCAAGTAAATCAATCAACTTTCGTTCAATTAACAAACTTACTATCTAATATCTTCTACTTCAACTAGGATAGATCCGCTTTCTCTTCAAAACACTAAATTGACTATTCTGATTCAAGGTTTATGCTTTCGCTTCAACTATGAATGAGAAATTCCTATGAACTTTCGTTTCAAGGATTAAAGACAAGAGAATAGATTCATGCAATAAAAAACAATCAAGACATGATCATAAACAAGCATGCACAACCATTGTTGGGTTTAACCCCAACCTTAGAGAGGAAGACTACTCACAAAGCATATTTGTTAACAAACAATTGCATTAATAAAGAAAGCTTACAACTTGAATCCAAAACGATAGTTCTTCCCCACAAAACTCCTCTCCTTCTCTCGCCTCCTCTCAATCGTCTCTCCTCCTCCTCCTCCTCTAACTTGAATGATAAGAAAACTAAAGAGATGACAAGTGTATTTATAGAGAAACTATTCTATCTTAAATCTATCTCTAAGGAAATAAATCTTCTAATAAGATATATTCCTTCTATCTATCTAATAACATAAAAGGAAACAAGATAGAAGCTTTTAATTCACGCCGACTCTGATCTCGCTGCTCCTCGGGATGCCTCGTTAACGACCTGAGAGCCTCGTTAACGACCTTGTTCAGCACTTCGAACAGCCTGAAGTAAAACTTGCGTAGCGGATTCGTTACAACTCCGTTTGACTCGATTCTTTTTCCTATGTTCTTGTAAAGAATTTCTCTATCTCTTTCCAAGTTCAAACTTGATCTTAAATGACTTTACTTGAGAGCTTAATCTTCATCTTCTCTTCATTCTTGAGTGCTATCTTTCACCGGCTTTGCTCCTTTCTTCAAAAGTGCTCCAAATAGCTTCTAAAAACCTACAAAACACCACCAAAGCTTATGTAGACTCCATATCTTAAGAAAATACGAAAACCTACACAAACGACTCAGAACAAAACACAAAACTAAAGAAAAAGACTCAAACACACTAAAAACACACCCTAAAAACATGACTAAAAAGGCGAACATCAATGTAAGTATTCGATACCCCACGATTAATTCCTTTTCATAATCACCCATGGCCTAATAATATTTATTTTCTATTTTAGAACTGGATATGGTGGTATTTGATAGAGCATATAGATATAGGTTTTAGAGCATGTTTTTATTCCCGTTTTATGCATGTTTAGCTAGATTTTCGCTTTAAGTTGTAGCTTAGGTTTTATTCCGGTTTAGTTCGGAATCTACGCGTTTATGTTCTCTATTGTAGGTTTGGAAGGTGGAAGATGGTGGATGAGAGACTAAAGACCGGACCTCGGGACGCGTGGTGAGCATTGAAGAGATGAACCGATGGGAAAAATCACGAGCCAAGACTGAAGGACAAACCGCGGTTTAAGTGTTGTGCCAGCGCTGGAGGGCCGAAGCTACTGAGGCCAAAGCGCGGGCAAAGTGTCCATAGCGCGGTCACGCTTTGAGGGAACAAACCGCGCTTTGGCGCGTGTGCGTGACGCCGACTCAGGCTTTTGTGTGATCTTATGGGCCGACCTTAGTAGTATTTTTGGATATTTCTAGTTACCATATAAATACTTTTCTTAGGTTTATTTTGGAGGATTATGCTATCTTTTACTTTGTGTTCTACATTAGTTTTCAATTGGAGATTTGTGGGAGACAAAACCCTAGTTTGCACAATTGAAGAGAAATTTAACTCTTGTAAGTTTATTTCTTCTTTAATGTCTTATTCTAGCTAAGTTTCCCATGTCCAACTAGTTAGTTGAAATTGTATGCATGATTGTTTGTGAGATTTGAATTATTTCTATTTGCCTTGACTAGATTAAATCTCTCCATGCTTGAGTGATTAAATTCACTTAGGATTATAATAGCTTGATCACCTATTTTATTTCTAGGTTGAATTACAACTAGAATAATTAAATAGACGGTGAAATTTGGTTATTCATGGACAAATCCTTTGATTAAACTTATAGACGGTGGAATAAGGTTAATCAAAGGTGGAGAATTTAATCACAAAACTTCAAGAATAGACGGTGGACTTCATGAACTATGTTTCTATTGAATGCTTTGAACTTATTTGCATGATCAATTTGACATAGAAGGTTTTCTAGGTTAATTGGTTAAAAGGTTGTTAAAGACGGTGTATATTAATAACCACCTTAAGCTTGAATTTCTTAAATTCACAATAGATTAGTCAAGGGAAATCGAAATAAGAATAATCAATGATTAAAACTCATGTATGCAATGGATACGAAACTAGTTGGACGCTTTTCTTTATATTTGAATCTTTAACTGTTTTATTTACTTTGTTTTATTTACTTAGATTGTTAGCTTGAAATTGTTGGGGAGGGTTTATTGACAACAAATAAATTTATAATTCAAGACCCCGCTGAGTATAGCGAAGTCAGGATCGTTCCACGGGAAGCGCTGTTGTTTGTCTATCAACTACTAAAAATAAAACAAAGCAAAATAGATCAAAACACCTACGACCAGCCTTGTTAACGACTTTGCCAGGGTCGTTAACGAACCTGGATAACACACACTAACGACCTCAACACAGGTTTGGTACCGAGGCAAGTAACTCGATAACGAATGGGATCGAAAATAAACTCAAATAAGAAATAAAAACCTAGGACAAGGGTTACCACAACATAGCTATGCATAAAAACTCATAAGAAGATAAAGATCATGTCTTTAAATAGATAAATTCATCAACTTTCGCAGACTAGAAAGAAAATCAACCAATTCTCATCAATCAATTCACTCAATCACTTGTTTGGATCCAAAGCTCGAAACTTTCGTTAATCGAACAATATCAACATTCAAGTTAGCAACTTTCTCTGTCGATAAAGTTAAAAACTCAAATTACTTCGACTATCGTCTAAGCATAAGAACAACAAGCAATCTAAAATAGATAACACGACATTCAACACATCAACTTACCCATCAAACATGCATAACTATACCGGGTTTCAACCCCGACCCTAGATAGAAAAACTACTCACTACTCATAATAATAAAGCAAATAACTTCATTAAGAGAAAACATTGAGAACAAAACAAACTTACTTCAAATTACTAAATAAAAATATCGTCTTACAATATCCTGAATAAACCGAAAACAGGCAAACAATATCGAGTAAACAAACCGATTAACGACCCAAGCTCCTCTTTCAATAGACCTTGGCTCGGTAGTCTCCACTCGACTTCTCTCCTGTTCGACTCTCCTAGAAATCGTCCTCTGTTCCGACTCCCCCCTCTCTAGGCTAGAAAAGAAGGGTATTTATACTAATAAAGCTATCTAATAAAAAGGCTAGAAGATAAAACTTACTTAAAAGACAGAAACTAACTCTAAAAAGATAGAAAAGATAACCTATAAAGATAACAAGATATAAAAACATAAAATATAATAACCCTAAGACTCATTAAAAACCCTACCGACACGGAATAACAAGATAAATTTCCGCACAGGGTCGGTAGACATCACAAAAGATCTCTCGAAAAATTCTATCTCTAAGCCTCGTTAACGACCCTTCACAGGCTCGTTAATGAGTCTGGATTTGCTCTTCTTTGACTCTTCAGCTCTAAAAAACTTGACTTCGACTTCTTATCTTCATATTCTTCCGTCCTTCACCATAGTACTCCAATTCACTCCAAAAAGCGCTCTTTCTTCCTCAAAACCTGCAAAAAGACACAAAACAGAGTAGCTTCCATACTTCTCAGAAAATATGCAAACTCACCCAAAAACACATAAAACTAACTCTAAAACTACTAAAACTAAACAAACTACGAAAAAACACTAAAAACTAGACCAAAAACACGAATATCAAAATACCTCATACTTAGACTTGCTTGTCCTCAAGCAATCACTAAACAAAAATCAAAACCAAACAATCATACTCATCAAGCAAATAGCCATCAACTAAAAAACAACTTCAACACATCGAAGAAAATAGCAAATGACTATTAATGTCATCACACATATATGCACCAAGTAGACATAAGAAAACACAATCCAACCTCACAAGGGTAATGTGTTTCTCTCAGCTCTCAAGTGTTTGGGCTTAGAAATTCAATCTCAACTCAACTTATATACAAAAACTCATAGAAATTGGAACTTATATCACCAAACTCTCCACCTAAGATTTGTCAAAACAAGTAAAAATCATCAAGAGAACTTAGGCTCAATGAAAAACTTCAAAGAAGCTTCCATTCGGCTAGGTTGTAATGGGGCTTGGTAAAGACAATAAGGCGTAGAAATATTTTGGCCATGTGGTGCTAATAATATCTGGGAATCAAAGACTCCTAAAAACTCACACATATCCAAAACTCTCATAAACAAACCAAACTCACTCAACATTATGCATTTTCTCTCTCACTCACCCAACCAATCCTAGAAAGTCTCATAAAAACAGCTCAACGTAGAATCTCTGGTTTATCTTTAAACACACATGCACATCTTACTTCTCTTTTTTTTCTTATTTCTTTCAGCTCTCTTTTTTTTTTCTCTTCACACAGCCTCATTAACGAACCAGCAGGGTCGTTAACAAGCTTTATCGTATACTCATTCTTCACCTTTTTTCTTTCTTCTCAACAAACTTTTCTTTTCTGTATACTTTATTACCAAGAGACATTTCTTTTCACAATATAAAACAAGAGACTTCCAATCTACCCTTCAAAAAAACCTTAAATTTCAAAACCAATCATAACATCTCACTCAACAAAACAAACCTCTCCAATCTAAGTCCTAATCCCCGGATAGGGTCAAGCTTATCTCGGCTAGGGAACATTTTGTGGAGCTAAAAATAAAAGGCTTAAAGGCTCAAATTGGCTTCAAAAAGAGGATAATGCAAAGGTAGATATGGATTAAATAAGGCTTATGAAAAAGTTCTCTATCATATGACTTTCACATGCAATGAACTATAAATCTCATATATGTCTCAAGTAATAGATAACCATCACAATTCCAAGAGATAATATGCATATAGAGAGTAAATCACACAAGAAAAGAAGAGGGATTTTTATGTTCTCCCTATAAGGCCAAAAATAACTCACAAGGAAATTTTTGTTGTTGGATTGCATCATTTATGCTAAAAAGGTATACATGCTCAATTTTATCAAATGCTATTCCTTCATAAAACAACTTCATAACAAGAATCAGGCTATACTATAAAAGACATGCTTGCAAGGAATTACATGATCATGCTAGTAACTACTATCATAGAACCATAAGAAAAAGGGTATCTATCCATTCTAACAACTTTTTTTTGAAATTTTTCATTTTTTTCATTTTTTTTCATTTTTTAAAAAAAACACAAAGAACTATTTAAAACACGAAAGATACACAAAACAAACAAGGCACTAACTTTCTACCCTTTTCCACCCCATACTTAAAATTACAGTGTCCCCACTGTAATAAAAATAAGCAGAAGAAAAGAATAGAAAAGAAAACAAAACAAAAGAAAGAGAAAAACTTACAAGATCTTGAAAGCAGAAAAGAAAATAATTCTTCAAACTGAATCAGCGCCCAGGTGGTGGAAACTGGTGCTCAAAGTTCCTCATGAAGTCATACATTGTCCTCCAACGCTTTGCATCATCCACCTCCCGCTGTTGATGCCTCGCATCCTCCATCGCCATGCAAGCAGAATAGACACTCTCCCATCTATCCATCCTCTGATGAACATGTGTCTGCTGAAGATTAAGTTGTTGCATTTGAAACGAAAGATCTTCGGCCCATGGAGGCGGGATACTCGAACTGGTGTACTCGGGCTGAGGAGGTGGTTGGTAGTGGGGCTGGAAGTGGTCTTGAAAAAGTACCGGATTGTAAGGCATGATACCATAAGATTGTGGATCGGTTGGTTGCTGTGGGGGGTCGTTACCGACGCTATGAGCCTCGATAGTAGCATCGATAGAAGCCTCGAAGTGATCGTTAACGACCCTGACGGGCTCGTTAACGAAGATATTGTTGCCTAGAGTTTCTGTATCGAGGTCATCCTCCTCGATGTCAAGCTCTTCAGTGCCTCCCTCGGTAGCCTCTTCAGTCTCTTCATCTTCTTCTTCGTCCATAGCTTCTTCCTCCCTCTCAAAGCGGGACTCACATGGCCGAAGTGTCCATAGCTTCGAGAGTTTAAGCTTGAGATTGAGAGTGGAGTTTTTGGGAGATTTAGAAGGGTTTTTATGGGAGAGGGCTAGGGTAGGGGAAGAGGTAAGGGGAGGCACAATGGGTAAAGATAGAAGATATATTAGGTTAGAAACACTTATCTGCCCGTTTTGCCAATTCGGGTTTCCGAACTGGGTCGTTAACGACCTTGGGTCGGGTCATTAACGAGCCACCGTAGCCTCTTTTGAGTGATTTACGAGCCCAACTCCTGCATCTTGTTAGTTTTAAAACTATTCTATCTCGCTACCCTAAAAAACTACTGCTAAAACTCAAAAGAAAACTAGGAACAAAGATCTAAAAAGAAAAACTAAACTATACTAAAAACCGGGTTGCCTCCCGTAAGCGCTATTTTTAACGTCGTCAACCCGACGTACTTACCTTGGCTAGTCCGACGTTGTAAGAGCAATGGTGACTCTGATCTCTTCATCCGGGTCGGGTTGCTCATGAAACTTTTTCAATCGGTGGCCATTAACTTTGAAGATTGCGCCTTGGTTATCGATCAACTCTACTGCACCGTGGGGATAGATGTGATGAACCACGAATGGCCCGCTCCATCTTGTCCTTAGCTTCCCTGGAAATAAACGGAGTCTAGAGTTGAAAAGAAGTACCTTATCGCCGACCTCATAGGTTTTGGGCACCAGCTTCTGATCGTGCCACCGCTTGGTGCGCTCTTTATAGATTTCAGCATTTTCGTACGCCTTAAGCCTCAACTCCTCTAATGCTTGCAAGTCCATGAATCGTTTTGCTCCGGCTTCGTCGAGGTTCATGTTGAGCTCCTTAAGAGCCCATATTGCTTTATGCTCCATCTCGACTGGTAAATGGCATGCCTTGCCGTACACTAGATTATAGGGAGTGGTGCGTAGGGGCGTCTTGTATGTTGTCCTATATGCCCATAGAGTGTCATCTAATATGGAACATCAATCCTTCCTAGAACGGGACACCATATTTTCCAATATGCTCTTTATCTGCCTGTTTGAAACTTCGACTTGGCCACTAGTTTGGGGATGATATGGTGTGCCACCCGATGTGATACCCCATACTTAGCCAAAAGTTCTTCAAAGCTCCGCTCAATGAAATGAGATCCACCATCACTAATAAGGACTCTTGGAACGCCAAACCTGGGAAAAATGTTAGTCTTAATAAACTTGGCCACGGTTTTAGCGTCGTTGGTCCTTGTAGCAACGGCTTCCACCCACTTAGAGACATAATCGACCGCTACTAGGATATACTTGTAGGGGCCCAATGCAGGAAAAGGTCCCATGAAGTCTATGCCTCATACGTCGAATAACTCGACCTCTAGTACCCCGGTTAGGGGGTTCTCATGTCTCAAAGTGATGTTGCCCGAGCGTTGGCATTCATCACATGCCGTCACATAAGCCTGTACATCTTTAAACATGGTTGGCCAGTAGAGACCACTTTTAAGAATCTTCGTCGTGGTTTTGAATCCTTTTTCATGGCCTCCGGTAGGAAGTGTGTGACATTGACGGATCACGTTCTCTACCTCCTCTTCTGGGATACAGTGTCTAAAGAGGTGATCACTTCCTTGCTTAAACAAGTAAGGATCATCCCAATAGTACTGTTTTACATTGTGGAGGAACTTCTTTTTCTTTTGTGGGAGGATCTAATACCCTTTGTTGAGTTTGCTTACAACAGGTCCAAACACTCGGCAACAAAGAAGACACCCTTTGAGTTTGCTTAAACAAGTAAGGTTGCCCATGAGTAGGGCATTGTCTAAGCATTTCCTTAAATCTTTCTCATGTTTCGACAAAAGTCTCATTAGGCAGCTGATGATAGGAGGTGATGCGTTTTTTCAACTCTGTTGTCTTGGCAGGAGGGAAAAATTTTGTAAGAAATTGATCATACAGATTCTTCCAAGTCCTGATAGACTTAGGAGGTAAGCTCTCCAACCAGCTCAGGGACTTTCTAGTAAGAGACCATCTAAAAGCTTTTAACAGAACATATTCAAGTGAGACACCTTCAGCAGCTATGGTGTCACATAAATCAACAAAATTCTTAACATGTTCCATAGGGCACTCAGTAGGTTTCCCTTCAAACTGAGCCCGTTTAATCAAGGATATAAATTGAGACTTAATCTCAAAAGGTTTCTCTATCTCTGGAAGCACAATTGGAGACTCTGGCACCTTCAGTTCTGGGTGCATATATTGCTTGGCTTTCATCGGATAGACATTCAGCTCTTCCTGTAAACGAGCGCTATTGACTCGTTAACGTTCAGCTTCAGCAGCATCGGCATCTCTATCGGCTTGTAGCTCCTCCATCCGCTTCTGGAGGACATCCATCTGACGAGCCATTTCTTCCTGTGTAGCCATGGTTTGGTTTTCTCTGAGTCTACAGTGCAGGGAGCGTTCGGGTTCTAAATAATAACCGGTGTTGTCAAATTCGAGCCTTCGACGTCCAGCTGGCATACGCTAAGAAAACAAAGAGAGAAAACGAAATTAAAAACAAAAAATAGGGTCGGGCTATTCCCAGACCCAAGATAAACAAACGAATCGTTGCTTCCCCGGCAACGACGCCAATTTGTTGGGGAGGGTTTCTTGACAACAAATAAATTTATAAGTCAAGACCCCGCTGAGTATAGTGAAGTCAAGATCGTTCCACGGGAAGCGTTGTTGTTTGTCTATCAACTACTAAAAATAAAACAAAGCAAAATAGATCAAAACACCTACGACCAGCCTTGTTAACGACTTTGCCAGGGTCGTTAACGAACCTGGATAACACACACTAACGACCTCAACACAGGTTTGGTACCGAGGCAAGTAACTCGATAACGAATGGGATCGAAAATAAACTCAAATAAGAAATAAAAACCTAGGACAAGGGTTACCACAACATAGCTATGCAAAAAAACTCATAAGAAGATAGATCATGCCTTTAAATAGATAAATTCATCAACTTTCGTTGACTAGAAAGCAAATCAACCAATTCTCATCAATCAATTCACTCAATCACTTGTTTGGATCCAAAGCTCGAAACTTTCGTTAATCGAACAATATCAACATTCAAGTTAGCAACTTTCTCTGTCGATCAAGTTAAAAACTCAAATTACTTCGACTATCGTCTAAGCATAAGCACAACAAGCAATCTAAAATAGATAACAAGGCATTCAACACATCAACTTACTCATCAAACATGCATAACTATGCCGGGTTTCAACCCCGACCCTAGATAGGAAAACTACTCACTACTCATAATAATAAAGCAAATAACTTCATTAAGAGAAAACATTGAGAACAAAACAAACTTACTTCAAATTACTAAATAAAAATATCATCTTACAATATCCCGAAGAAATCGAAAACAAGCAAACAATATCGAGTAAACAAACCGATTAACGACCCAAGCTCCTCTTTCGATCGACCTTGGCTCGGTAGTCTCCACTCGACTTCTCTCTTGTTCGACTCTCCTAGAAATCGTCCTCTGTTCCAACTCCCCCTCTCTAAGCTAGAAAAGAAGGGTATTTATACTAATAAAGCTATCTAATAAAAAGGCTAGAAGATAAAACTTACTTAAAAGATAGAAACTAACTCTAAAAAGATAGAAAAGATAACCTATAAAGATATCAAGATATAAAAACATAAAATATAATAACCCTAAGACTCATTAAAAACCCTACCGACACGGAATAACAAGATAAATTTCCGCACATGGTCGGTAGACATCACAAAAATATCTCTCGAAAAATTCTATCTCTAAGCCTCGTTAACGACCCTTCACAGGCTCGTTAATGAGTCTGGATTTACTCTTCTTTGACTCTTCAGCTCTAAAAAACTTGACTTCGACTTCTTATCTTCATATTCTTCCGTCCTTCACCATAGTACTCCAATTCACTCCAAAAAGCGCTCTTTCTTCCTCAAAACCTACAAAAAGACACAAAACAGAGTAGCTTCCATACTTCTCACAAAATATGCAAACTCACCCAAAAACACACAAAAGTAACTCTAAAACTACTAAAACTAAACTAAACAAAGTACGAAAACATACTAAAAACTAGACCAAAAACATGAATATCAGAAACCATAAAAATTCCCCTTTACTTAGTAATATTATTTAAATACAAGTAATCTGAGTCCTTGTGGGTTCGACCCTTTCTTCCACTATACTTAGGTTAGGAAGTTAGGTATTTCTTTGACAATGCTTTTACATCGATATAAAAGTGCTCGTCAGTATTTCCCGGAGTTTAGAGGCCAAATGAATGCAGACGTAATTCGCCAAACAAATCCTATAGTTGCTTCAAGGGTCCAAGGAGTGCGTCGAGGTGCAGATCGAAGATTGCCGACTGATGAAAATAGTAGATTGCAACATTTTCGTGAAGTGTTGGATCGGTACACAGTTGACCGGGTATTAACAACTTTTTATGAATTTTTTTGTTATTTATTCATTTTTTACATTATTTACGGCTCACAATTTCATGTATAGGTTGTTTGGATGCCATTTCATGAATCGTCTGATTTCCATCAAGCATATCGTTCCTCCTTATACCATGGAGTGATCCAATATCACAACGTCCAAGAAGCGTACATGCCTTGGAGGTGCACCCGACAGTATGGATTTGTACAACACATTCCTCTGAATCCCATCCCACCAAAGACCGCTAAAAGGGGGCCAAAGTCTAAAAAATACAAGATTGAATACAGTAATGTTTATTGCAATTGGGCGGTTCGTGACAAACACATAGAAAGTTCTATTTTGGACTTGCCCCGCGCTACTCATGGATGGGATGTGGCTCCCGGATATATGGATTGGTTCGAGCCATGCTCTCACACGAAGGTGCTTAGATCGTCTCCTATAAACCGATTCAATCCATACCAAAGACCCCCGATGCCTCAAGTAGGCAATAGCATTATTGTGGTACGTAAATAAATTTTGTAATTTCCTTATAACTTAAATGATTTGCTATATTTATTTGATTGTATAGTATTTATTCTCTAATCTGATAAATCTTATATGGTTTAAATAATATATAGGCCCACAACTATGTGAAATGTTACATAACGGATAATATGCATGTCTTGGACCGGTACCCCGAATTGAGGCCAATGTGGACACACATTTATGATGCTTTGACACAAACTCCTATTAAACCTCCTCCTCAAGTGCCCCATCCTAGGCAAGCTCCCACACCATGGAAGCCTTCTCCCGAGCCTCACCGTCACAACAGTTATCATAGTCGTTTCTATCCACTTGACGAAGGCTCAAGTCAAGATCCTCAACCTCACCGTCAGAGCATGCATTTTGGTGAGAGTTATCCACACGGATATTCGAGTCAAGATCGTAGTTTTTTCTAAATTTATTTCAATGTGTGCTTTTAGTTTTTATTTTGATGTATTTCCGTAATCAATCAACTTGTCTTGACTTTGTTTGTTTAACCATTATATAATATTTTTAGTTTTCATTTATATTAAATTACATATTAACTATACAAAATTTTTAAAGTAAACTAATTTATTCGTATATAAGAAATATTATTAAAATAATTTAATTTAACTACATATTATTAAAAGTAATATTATTAAAAGGAATTGTGGTAACGGGATAGAACCAGCTTTGAAAGCCGATTCTCATAGAACCGGTCTGCAGGGCCGGTTCTATGGCTGACACATTGTCAAATCATAAGGCGAAAAATCCACTGTGGCTGGTGGATTCAGCCCAGGCCAGTGAGATGGAGCCTAGCACCTAGACGACTAGGCCCCCGGCCTAGGAGGAGTCTAGACGGATTAGGCATATCAATATAAAATCATAAGGCGAATAATTTTTATTTTATAATGTCCCCATATAAATTCAAGCCTAGAGTCCACCTATCCTACACAACCTATCTTGGGGCCCAAGGCTAAATAGGAACGGTGGACCACCAACCAGCTTCTAGGTGACCGCCTAGACTTTTTTCTTAGAACAGTGCAAATAACAAAAAATACATGTAATACTACCAAAAATCAAATCAAACAAATTCTCCAAGTTACATACACAATCACATTAGACAAATACTGTGGGTGCCCTATCATAAATGGTAGTCACAAAAAATACCTTTAAATCCCTTACCTTTAGAATTAGGGTAAAACTCTCAAAATGGAAAGCCAATGCCTTATCTCAAGAAGGTCGGAAAACTCTGATTCAAGCCAATCTTTCATCACAACCGAACTATCTCATGTAATCCTTTCTACTACCCCAATCAACCCTAAAAGAGCTAGATATATAAACAAAAATTTCTTTTGGAATAATGAAGATAACTACAATCCGCATATTAACGAGAATTCAATCTGCAGGCCCCCATTCATCGGGAACTAGGGATCGCAGGCCGAAGAAATGAATCAAATCTCCAAATGAAACTTTTATGAAAAATCATTACATAATCGAATAATATCTAGTTTAAAATTGTTAATGAAAATTACCTCAAAACATCTAATGTCTTTAATTATACCAAAAAACAAAACACATTATGACAATGGTCAAAGCAGATGAGCCTTTGTGTTCTCCTTTTTAATAGTTTACTTTGGCAAGTCAGGGATGTCCAAACAATCCGCTTCTGGAAACACAACTAGACCAATAATGGTGTTCTTAAGCAAAAGATAGACATGACTAACAACATCATCTGGGAGTAATGTGTTGTTAATTACCTTCATGAGGATAACACTTGGGGGGAGGCGTTTGGTTGGGACATTTAGTATTGTTTAATGTGAAGTTTGACCATCATGTAATGCCTTCCAACCCAATTTAGAAATAAGATTGTGCACTTATTGTTGTAAGTTACAAAACAAGAATTTGAAGCAATTATCCCTTTTCAAAATGGATGATTTGTTAATCTAATTTTAATTTCAACCTCTTTTTATTTTTGGTGCTTTTTTAATGTTAAATTTAACTTCATATTATAATAATTAGACATGTACAAGTCCGGGCCAGCCCGCCCGGCCCGCTTAAAACACGGGCTTGGGCATGGAAATTAGCCCGAAAGGCCCGGCCCCTTAAATATGGGACCGGGCTTGGACAACGAAAAAAGCCCGTCGGCCCGGCCCAGCCCGGCCCGTATATATTATATATATAATTTATTATTATATTATATCATTAATTTATATAATTTATTAATAAATTATATCATTAATTTATATCATTAATTTATATTTTATAATAAAATTAATATCATTTATAATTTATAATAATATTAATATATTACATATACAATTTATTATGCGGCCCGAGCTAGCCCGTGGACGGCCCGGCCCGTGTGTGTGGGCGGGCTTGGACAAAAAAATAGGCCCGAATTACCGGGCTGGGCCATGTGGACAAATTTTTTTTTTTGGCCCGGCCCGAACCCGCCCATGTACAGGTCTAATAATAATTATTATTAATTATTTTACGTTATTTTTTAAGGTTATGAGTCTTGTGGCCATGTTGATTAATTTAGCTCTATTTTCATATTCGGAATAACAAATTATATAATAACTCTCATATAAGTTTGTAAATAGTTGTTTGTATCATTAAAGCGGCTTACATATTGATAGCTTGAATTTTAGAGCATATTAGGACATGCATTTAAGACTTAAGTTTCTATGTTTTCATGCATTGGTCTTGTGTTTTCTAGTACTTTTAGTTTAGTTTCCGTTATAGATGTCTACACGCGTCTCTTTATACTTTTCAGGTACTTTGGAGAAGTTTGAGCTTCATTGGAACGTGTTTAGATACAAGGCGGAATCAAGACTTCAGTCTAGGAGGCAACGGGACCGGAAAAGAACGATTCAAGAGCCGGAAAGAAGGAAGCACACGATCAAAGTCCAAGGTCTTGCACCAAGGTGCACGGTCGTGCAGGCGGTGTCGATAAATCTTCGAATCGTGCTCCCAAGGCGCACGCTCATGCGTCTAGCTTCAAAGAACGGCACGGGTCGTGCGTTGCAAGTGCACGGTCGTGCGCCTCTCAAGCCAAGCTCGTGCGCTGTCAAAGCCAAGCTCTTGCGCTGCCTATCCTCCTGCGGCACCTTCGGTATGGGTCGTGTGCCCGAACGCACGATCGTGCGTCTCCTCTTGCGCCGACGTGGGTCGTGCAGATTCAAGGCTGGGGTCGTGCGTGCCGACGCACGATCGTGCGTTCTCTCGGTTCTCTCGTGCGTTGTTCCATGGGTAGTGCGCCTATGCGCACGACGCGCGTCGTAGCTCGTGCGTCCTTTTTGCTCGTGTTTTTGGGCCCCCTCTCTTATCTTATCCCTAGTATAAATACTTTACTTTTTCTTCTAGATTAGGGGGGAGTTTTTAACCTAATTTTTATTGTTTGAGAGACAAGTTTAGAGAGATTTATTGGAGATTTGAAGACGTTGAATTTTAGTTTGGATTTGCTGGATTTGAATCAAGTTTGTTTGTTTCTTCAGTCCGGTATGTTTATTATCATTATTGAATTGATTTCTTCTCTCTCCATGTCTAGCTAAACCCCAAATTCTAAGATTGGGGTGAACCCAATGATGTGTAGGTAGACTAATTCATAAAATTGCACAATCTATTGTTTGAAGCTTTGTTTGATTCAATCCTAGATGCTCTATGTCTTAGCAACTTTTGTGAATGGGAGCTTGCCAAAGTTTGAGACTGAAAGGTGAAAACTTTGATAAGTAGTCAGACAGGGAATTAAGACTGAAAGGTACTTTTTCATGTCGGAACCCTATGATTTGAACCTGAGTTTTCTCTATTATGAAAGTATTTTGAATTCTCTTGTGGAATAACAATTGTCATAGAAACCTTCAGGTTGGTTGAGTTAGCAAGTCGCAAAAGCGGATGTTGATTCAATTTAATCTTAAATCCTAAGTGCTTAAAGGTCTAGATTATAATTTGAAAGTCACGAAAGTGGATGTTTAATTGAGTCTAGATACGTCTGTTAACATTCGAAAGAATTTAGTGGATACATTGGACAATTGCCTTCAAACAAAGTCAAAATTAAGATTGTGCAATCATCCTTTATAGTCTACCGAAGCATTGTTGTGTGGATCCTTGATCTTAGAAGCCTTTCTCTCATTGATTTCTCTCATATTTACTTGTTTATTTGTCTTAGTTCGTTTCATAAGCTAAAATCACGAAACAATCTTTTCTTATTTTTACAACTTAGTCTACTGATTTGAATACGATTAATACTACTTAGTCCCAGAGTTCGACACCTTGATATTACAACCGATCCCGTACACTTTCGGGGTAGGATTAATGTATATAGTTTGAGTGAGTTTTTTAATGTTATTATTTATTTAAAATTAAATCTTTAAACTATATATAAATATCACATTGTGGTGCGTCAGACTTAGATATGAAAAATAAAATTATTATTTAGTTTTAAATAAAATGGAAACAAAATATTAATTTTAAAAGATGAAAATGGAAAAAGATTATAAAATTTATTTCATTAAAAATGTTTTTTTCTAGAAGCTTGGACTCAAATCCTTTGTAATAAAAAGTATACATCAATTTATCAAATTAATTCATTTGTTAAAATGGAGCATTAATTGTTATAATATAATGTTCAATTGACCAAATTTATTCATATATTTGAATGGAGCATTAATTGCTATAATATAATGTTCAAATGATCAAATTTATTCATTTATTTGAATGGAGCATTAATTGCTATAATATAATGTTCAACTGACCGAATTTATTCATTTATTTGAATGGAGCATTAATTGATAAAATATACTTATATACTTGTTTTATGTTTTTATAGTATGTTTGAAATGAAATTATAAAATATTTTATTAATTGTATGAGTATTAATTGTCAAGGTTATTTAGTCTTATATTTTTATGGAAGATAGAAATAAAATGTCTCATTTTACTTTGGCTTACGTATTTAGTTTGAAATAAAATGTCTTATTAATTGCACGGGCATTTAATGTCAAAATGTTTATCTTATAATATTAGAGTTTGGTTCAAATGAAACAAACTCGTATCGTGAAAAATGAAACGAATGCACTTTTTCTAGTTCGTAGTGCATTTTTCCTACTTCGGAATGCACTTTTTCGCATTTGCACTTTTCGTACTTTGTAGTACACTTTTCATATTTTTTATAGTACATTTTTCGGATTGCACTTTTTGTAGTTTGTAATGCACTTTTCGTACTTTATAGACTTGTAGTGCATTTTTCAATTTTTAGGATAAGAGTTTGTTTCATTTGAACCAAACTCTATAATATTATAGATTATAGATTGTCACATAATATATGTAACTACTTACATATGATTAATTAAGTTATAACAATATATATCCATGCGTAATAATATTAGTTATTGTCACATAATATATTTTTTTAAATGTAGTATATTATAACGAAATCTAAAACTTATTATCAAAATACATCGATAATAAAATATAACATTTATAAAAACTATATAACTGAAAATAACTCAAAATAATCCCAAGTATCAACTTTCAACCAAAAATAATCCGAAGTTTGAAAATCACCACCAGCGATACGAACTATCGCAATATTAACCAAAAACAATCCGAATTCATTTTCCGAGGAGTTTTCTAGTGGAATAGATGATGTAGCGATCAAAAATATGACATAACAACTTAATATTTTACGCTTGTTTAAAATATATCTGATCACCACATCATTGATTCCTCCGGAAAACTCGTCGTAAAAAGAGTTCGAATCGGTTTTGGTTAATATTGCGATAGTTCATATTGCTTGTGGTGATTTTCAAACTTCGGATTATTTTTGGTTGAAAGTTAATACTTGGGATTATTTTAAGTCATTTTTCCTATATATAATGTTTGATCAATTTTATACATAAAATTTAATAAGATTTCCGTGCAGAGAACGTGCTTTACACTAGTTACAAATCAATTTGTATCATTTTGGTCTTTCCTTTGATGTATGCACTAAATTTGTTAACAAATGCCATACATTGAGACTAGAATGAATCTAAGCAAATTTGAAATCTATGCGTATTATTAGGTTGCAATAAAAGTGTATAACAATGGATGGAAACTTAATTAGAATAAAGCAGGCCGATTGGAGCAAAATGAGCTAAACTAAATATGGCAATGTTGTTTTAACCCAGCCATATATAATATAAACCGGGTACGGTTTTAGAGTGGTCTTTCACCTTCTCTTTCGATTTCTCTCTTAAACAAACTCGTTGGTTGTTGCCCTCTAGGAAGTAGGAACAAAATCAACCTATTCGATCTCCATAATCATTGATATGATATAGTCCACTTAACGAATTACGTACGGTCTGCATATATATATCCACCATGTCTGTTGCTGCCACATGGGTGATGTTGGTGGCGTTGGTGACCGCCAGAGCATTCGGATACACCCGTCCGCCGCCGCGTCAAACACGCTTCATTCACCCTTCCGACGACGACGCTTCAACCACACCCGACCAGGTACGTGTGTACGTATAACCCACGCGCGCCATCATTAACCTTTACTATTATTTCCTCTTCTTTTTTCAATTTTTCCCTTATAAGCAAATTATTAAGGAAATGTATAACGTCCTTGATTGATATATATGTCTTGTTAGGAAATAATCTTTATTTTTTATTTGGAAATTTTAAGGTGAATATATTGAAGAATTGGGAAATCTACAACAAAAAAAACAGCCTAGAGGGCTTGGCTTTGTTGTGTTTTTTACAACGGTTTTTCTATCCTATGTCCTTAGGGCATAGGTTCAGAGTACTAGTTATAGAAACTAAAACCCTAAAAGGAAATTAATGAACCCTAGGGAAATAATCAAAATAATCCCAAATAATAAAATTCAACAAATCATTTCCATTTTAAGGTTTTTAACCTATGCCCTTGAATAGGTTAGAAAAATCGTTTTTACAAAATACTAATCTTGAATAATCTCTTGGCCGGACTATTGTATGATATTAAATCTCTGTTGTGTTTGGAAATAATCCTAAACATCCTATGTGAGACGTACGATATTAATTTTTTTGCATCTCCTATACCCAGAAACTTATTCTTTCTGATATTATAAAATGTAATTTCTATTGTTGTCGAGTCATAGTATATATATAGATAAGAATATAAGATGGAATCATAGGAATATTCCTAACTATTATAAGTAATTAATATTAACTCGTTGGAGTATGTATAATCCAAATTAGAAGGTTAAACTTTGTGTTTGATCAAGATTGAAAGTCTATTAGATTTATATAATTGTTAGTGTAAAAAACTTTCGCTTTCAATGTATTAATTAATTGCTCCTTCTTCTTTACCTTCCGTTACACCGGATTGATTGACGGCAGGTGCACGTGTCAATGGTGGGAAACGATAGAATGAGGGTGTCATGGATGACAGAGGAATCTGTGCCGACAATAGTAGAGTACGGCACATCTCCAGGAAACTATCAGTTCTCCTCATCTAATGGAACTACCATCACCTACAACTACATGTTTTACCAATCATGCCTTATAAACCATGTAACTATAGGACCGCTTGAACCCAACACAGTTTATTACTACCGTTGTGGCTCCGATCAATCTCGCGAGTTCACCTTCAAGACTCCCCCGTCTCAGTTTCCGATCAAGTTCGCCGTCGCAGGTACGTACTCGGTACTCCTAACTTAATTATTGGATATTAGTTAGCAAATTAATTGAATAATTTACGCGCGCAGGGGACTTGGGGCAAACGGAGGACACAAAATCAACACTAGACCACATAGCAGCCTCAAACTACGACGTGTTGCTGCTCCCGGGTGACCTCTCGTACGCGGACACGTATCAGCCGAGGTGGGACTCGTTCGGACGGCTGGTAGAGCCCTTGGCGAGCCAGCGGCCCTGGATGGTCACACAGGGCAACCACGAGGTGGAGAAGGTGTTCCTCCTCCACACCACGCCCTTCACTTCCTACAACTCCAGGTGGCGAATGCCTTACGAGGAGAGCGCCTCCTCCTCCAACCTCTACTACTCGTTCGACGTCGCGGGTGGGGCCGTGCACGTCTTAATGCTAGGGTCGTATGCCGAGTTTGAGATGGGCTCCGACCAGTACACGTGGCTCCAGGCGGACCTGAGCCGCGTAGACCGGTCGAGGACGCCGTGGGTGGTGGCCCTGCTGCACGCGCCGTGGTATAGCACCAACAAGGCTCATCAAGGAGAGTACGAGTCCGTAAGAATGAAGGCAGCCATGGAAGGCCTCTTGTATGCAGCACAGGTTGACCTTGTGTTCGTTGGCCACGTGCACGCCTATGAACGCTTTGTAAGTTTCTTCTTCCTTCCCCGCCTTTTCCAAATTATTTCTCCATTTAATGTTCAAATTAACATCCTAATAAATTAAGTTTTTTTTTGGTATTCACGAGGTTTGGTTTTTTTCTTTTGGTATTTAATAAAAAAAATTGTTCTTTTTGGTACCCTCCTATTTTTGACAAGTTTATAGATAGGTGATAAAAAAACATCGAGATACTAGAGGAACCGCTTGATTAGATCGATGTCCTAAAGTATAGAAGAAAGTTCTTTTAAACAATGATAAAATTGTGTGAGAGAAAAAGATGGGCCATAGTTATTATGGGTAGATTATCAATAAAGAGATAATTTTTCCAAATCTTATAATTTTTATTATTTTTAGAGGTGTTATCAAGTTAGAATAACAACTTAAGAGTACTGAGAATGTACGAGGATTGCCCGATTTCGAAAAAGTAACGATTTAGATCATAAATTTTGTATATGGAAATACTCATAAAAGTTTTTCAACAAAAAAAATACTCATAAAAGTTTAGCACGATCAAATTTTATGCAAAAAAAATGCATATTTATAATTAAGTATGTCTAATTTTAAAACTACAGGTGAACTTGATTATATAATTGAATATACATGATCTTATACTGAATGTGTATGATTATAAAACCGAGTGCATTACTATCCTAAAACTAAGTATGCATGACCTTATAATTTAATATGTATAATTTTATAACTGAATGTATCTAGTTTATCAAATGGGCGAGTATAGCTCTATAAATTGGAGAGTATCTAGATTTTGGTTTGATGTCACAAGATGTTACAAAGATACAACATCTATCCAGTTGGGACCCGAAGCAAGCGGGAATCTGGGGATCAAGATGTACATACCCTTATCCGGAGTGAGTATTGAGAGGGTATTTTGGACGGGCCCAAAAGAAAGAAGGGGGGTGGAAGGGAGGGAGTGGCGGTAAGAATTGCGGGGGGGGGGTTGTAAAAACAAGCGAGTACTCAAGGAACTCAAAAACTAAACACCGATGAGTAAGGAAGAAAGAACCAAAAATAAAAGCTAGAACTAAAGGGGAAAAAGAGCAAGATACTCCCTCTAGGTCAAAGCTACTATCGCTCTGCTATTGTAATCTTCTCACACCATTGATCCCTACACATTGCTAGGTCTGCTGAAATTGCCAGAATAGTAAGATCTTGCTTTATGACTTCCTTCCAACTCTTTTTCGGCCTGCCTCTTTCCCTGCGAAAATCCCTAGCGATCAAACTTTCGATCCTCCGTACTGGGGCATTTGGCGGTCTCTTCTGTATGTGCCCGAACCATCTGAGCCTCAATTCTCGAAGTTTTTCTCCTAAACTGGCTACTCCCAACTTCCCCCTAATCACCTCATTTCTAATCTTGTCTAGTCTCGTATGCCCACACATCCACCTCAACATTCTCATCTCTGCTACCATCAGTTTCTTCTCCTGCGCCTTTGTAGTCGGCCAACACTCTGCCCCATACGACATGGCTAGTTTGGCCACAATTTTGTAGAATTTTCCCTTTAGTTTGAGTTGGACCTTTCTGTCACATAACACTCTAGAAGCACCCCTCCTCTTCTGCCAACTCCTCTGTATCCGATTTCTGATGTCCTCTTCGACGCTCCCATCACTCTGCACAACTGAGCCTAAGTATCTGAACATCTCCTTTCTTGCTATGGCCTCTCCTCCCAGGCGTACTTCCTCATCTGGCTCCTCCTCCTGGTTGAACTTAAACTCCACGTATTCTGTCTTGGTCCGACTCAGTCTAAAACCTTCTGTCTCGAGTTTCTCTCTCCAGGATTCCAACTTTCTGCAAACTCCCTCCCTCGATTCATCCACTAACACAATGTCGTCGGCGAAAAGCATACACCAGGGCACATCTTCTTGGATCTCCCTTGTCAGAACTGTAGCAAAAAGGAACGGACTCAAAGCTGACCCTTGGTGCAAGCCGACACCCACTTGGAAAAACTCCGTGTCCCCCCCCCCCCCCCCGGGGTGCATACACTAGTCAACGAGTCTTTATACATGTCCTTTAGGATTCTGACATATGTCCCTGAAACTTCTCTAGCTTCCAAGCATCTCCAAAGCAACTCTCTAGGCACCCTGTCGTAGGCCTTTTCCAAATCAATAAAAATCATATGCAAATTTTTCTTCCTCTCTCTTTACGCTTATACCAACCTTTTGATCAAGTGAGTGGCCTCAATAGACGACCTCCCTGGCATAAAACCGAACTGGTTCTCCGACACAGTGATTATCCTCCTCAGCCTAGCTTCAATCACCTTTTCCCATACTTTCATAGTGTGGCTGAGGAGCTTAATACCCTTGTAGTTCTTGCACTGTTGCACGTCCCCTTTGTTTTTGTACAGTGGAATCAAGCTGCTGAGCCTCCACTCCTCTGGCATCTTGGCGGTGCGGAAAATAACATTGAAAAGTGACGTTAGCCACTCTAGGCCTCTCGTCCCCAAACACTTCCATACTTCAACTGGGATCTCATCCGGTCCCACTGATCTCTTATTGCCCATTTTTCTAAGTGCATCTTGCACCTCGACCCTGGAGATGCGTCTGAAGAAAAGGCAATCCGACTGACTCATTGACTCTTGTGTGTCCACTGTAGACTCCTGACCCTCATTTAGGAGACTACAAAAGTACCTCTGCCAACGCTCCTTTATTTGACTATCCTCAACTAGCACCCTTCCTTCCTCTTCTTTTACACATTTCATTGTATCCAAGTCCCTGCTCTTTCTCTCTCTTGCTCGAGCCAACCTGTACAACACTCTTTCCCCTCCCTTTTCGTCCAAAGCGTTATACAACCCTTCATACGCTTTTTTCCTTTGCGATCGCCACTTCTTTCTTGGCCTTCTTATTCGCCATTTTATATTCTGCGAGACACGCTTCTCTGTCACTATCACTACTTTCCACCCACCTCTTGTACGCCAACTGTTTGCACTTAACCTTCTCTTGAACTTCTCCATTCCACCACACTTCGGCTCTTCTATTTCTGTTATTTCCCCTAGACATACCTAGCACGCCACAAGCCACTCTCCGCACACACTCTGCCATCTTGCCCCACATAACGTTTGCACTGTCCCTCACTTGCCAAGCTCCTTTTGCCTCTACCTCCTCAACAACCCTTTCCCCAAAGATTTGTACATTCGTCTCGTTCAAGCGTCCCCATCTGATCTTAGGCTGTGTCGCACTGGCGGTCCTTCCCTTTCTGTGAACCCATTCTAAGTCCATAACTAACAACTTGTGTTGCGTTGAAAGACCTCCGTTCGAAATGATCTTACAGTCCCTGCAACTTCTCTTGTCTCCTTGCCTAAGCACAAAAAAGTCAATTTGCATCTTATTTGAAGCACTCTTAAATGTGATCAAGTGCTCCTCTTTGTTTTTGAACCATGAGTTCGCTATTACGCACCCAAAAGCCACAAAAAAATCTAGCAAAGCCTGACCTCCATCGTTTATGTCACCATATCCAAACCCTCCATGCACCTCATCATATCCATCCCTCGACCTGCCAATGTGACCATTGAAGTCTCCCCCTATCACCACCTTCTCTGTCCCGGGTATATCCCTCATTAACGCATCCAAGTCCTCCCAGAAGCGTCTCTTCTCTTCTCCGTCTAGGCCCGCGTGTGGGGCATAAGCACTAATGACATTTATGGAGTCTCCCCCAACAATCAACTTTACCATCAACAAACGATCACTTCTGCGTTCCACTAGGACCACTTGGTCCCTCAACCTGGCGTCGACCACAATACCCACCTCGTTCTTGCTATTAGATGCTCCAGCATACCACAACTTCCACCATCAATTTATTTTGCCTTGTTTCCTTTCCACTTAGTCTCTTGTATGCACGCAATATCTACGCTTCGTTGTTGAAGAATCTTGACCAACTTAAGCGATTTTCCAATGAGAGATCCCACATTCCACGATCTTATTCTCAAGCATGTTTTTGCTCTCATACCACGGCTAGCATTGTTATACTTCGGTAAAGCCATGTGAAAATACCACTTGAGTGAAACATACAAACACTTCTTTCGCTTGCGCAGACCTGAAGCCTGCAAACAAAAACACCAAACACGCAAAACGCACAAACAAGAGGCGACGCTTACCCGAAGCCTCTTGTATTACCGTAACTAACCAACTGAAAGACAAAAGCAAGTGTGGTATTGGTAAAAACCAGCCTATAAACCAACAGTAGTAGGTGATAAAGACCACAACAAGCGCAAGCAACAGGGCAAGGGAACAATCCGAAACAAACCAAAACTAGACTGAAAAACAACCAGAGAACTACCTAACTGACCAACAGCAAACCAAATAGTAGCAGCACAACTAAGACTGAGAAAGGGTCGTGAAAACAAACCATGAACAACCTCAAAAGGCCGTGGGAACCAGAGCTTTGACCGCCGACGCAGGTCTGCTCGACTCGGGGAGCACGCCACCAAGGGGGCTTCGAGGATTCAGGGTTGGGACGGGTTCGAGCTCCTCGTAGGAAAGGGTCTGCGGCAGCACCGGCTTCACGTGGATTTACGTTGCGCCTTCGACCTACGATAGACGGACCCGCGGTTGGGGGACATCGGGCTTGCTAAGGACCGTACACGACGAGAGAGGGGAGATGGGAGGGCCTTCTAGGGTCGTACACGACGAGGGAGGGGAGATGGGAGGCGAAATTTGCCAGATCTGGGCTAGGGTTGCCGGATCTGGTTGTTGGGGTTCCAGGAGGAAGTGTGGGAGGCGAGCGTAAGGGGGCTCAAGAAGGGGTTCGAGGGGTGCGTCTGGGCCGAGAGGCTTGGTCCGGACAGGGTAGGGCACAAGTGCGACGGGCGGTCGCCGGAGTGTTGAGCAGAAGTTGCGGGCCTGGTGTGAGTCGGGGAGAGAGAAATGGGCTTAGAGAGAGAGAGAGAGAGAGAGAGAGCTTAAAGAGAGAAAAGTTATAATAAATACAAAGATGTATAAACAAAATCTTGTACACTCAGTTAAGATCATGAAAACTAAGATTATGTAGTTCTTAACTCATGTAAACTTAATTATATGATTGTGCACACACACTCACACATTTACATGACAATGCCCAATTGGTTATATGGTCATGCATACTTAGTTGTGTCTTGTCGAATGACCTTCTTCCTACTCTTCTTGGGATACCCTCTTTCACCAAGAAAATCCCCAAGGGGAAATTCTTCACACCTCCGAACAAGGGCAGTTTATTGTATCTGTTGCATATGCCCAAACCACTCAAGTTTGACTCCCACATCCTATCCTTAATGTTGGCTACACTGATCTTGGTACGAATGACCTCATTCCTGACCTTTATCTAATCTCATGTGCCCACACAACTAGGGTAGCATCCTCATCTCTACTACCACCATCTTCTGCTCTTGGGCCTTTGTAGGTGGGCAACACTCTGCGTCGTAAAATAATGCCGACCTAACCACCACCTTATAAAATTATAAGCGACATTTTCCTATCACACCAGACCCCTAACATTCTTCTCCATTTTTGATAACCCATCTGGATTCAATACTTGATGTTTGCACCAACCCCTCCATCTCTCTGCATGAAAGACCACAAATATCTAAAGCTTTCCTTCTTTGGGATAATATCCTCTCCAAAGCATCACATCTCTAACTCTCTAAAAAGCTCTGCCAAAGTCAAACTCTACATACTCTGTCTTAGTTCTATTCAATCAAAAACCCTAGTCTTGATGATTCCTCTCCACTGCTCGAGCTTACTATTGATCCCGACTCTAGACACATCCACAAGACCACAAACACAATATAATCTACGAAAAGCACACATCACGGGACCTCACCTAGTCACCTTGAAGTGATTCTGACAGTATATCTATCACTATTACATAAAGGAACGGATTTAAAGTTATTAGTTCTCACGGAATGCAACTCTATAAATTTCTACATCAATCTTTTTTAGAAAATTCTACCAAAATAACACTTAGTTTGATTGCTTTACTTGGTTTGTATCATAAACTCTTGTCAACAGACAAGAGTTTATGATGGAAGAGCAGATGAATGTGGTCCGGTGCACATCACCATAGGCGATGGTGGCAACCGCGAAGGTCTTGCCACAGAGTAAGTTAACTTTCCATCTTCTCTCATTCTTAGAAAATAAAATATAGTACGAATATATAGTCAAATTAAGCAAAATAATCAACTTGGTTTAATAACCAATTATACGTGTTGGTGTTGATCATATTAGCTGTATTGTAAAAGGTACACCGAACCACAACCGGAGATCTCCGTGTTCAGAGAAGCAAGTTTCGGGCATGGAGAGTTGGAAATTGTGAATGCAACGCATGCTTTGTGGACTTGGCTTAGAAACCATGACGACCAAGGCTTTGTTTCAGATTCGGTTTGGTTGACAAGTGTCTCCTCCATCCACAATTGCAACGATAAACTTGATTGAATTTCAAACAACTCTACTACATAATAAGGCGTAGATATTATATCAACTTGAGCTAGATAGGCTTATCTACGTGTTGGAGTTCGAGACTAAATCCATTATAATGTAAAGACCTCCAGTGAGAGCTGGAAGTATGGCAATTTTCTGATTATTTGTAAGTAAATGTCCCAAATTAACCGGGAATTTTAGAAAAAGTAATCTTAAACAAGTTATGCTAACGTCAATGCATTAATGAGGGAAGCTTAGTCAAATGATCAGTTTAAACACGTCAATGTGTTAACAAAACTAGAATTGTAAGGAAAGCAAATAATGAAAAAGATGTAAATGAAATGAAAGTATTGTGATTTGATGATATGTAATCCTAAGCGTGGGTAATACAACTTGACTTTGAGGAGCACAAACAAGAACAACAAATGTAATCGAAGATGGACGAAGTATTCTTGTTAATCGGATAGATTTTGGAGAGCTAGAGCGTAGTCCGATGATCCTTCCTCCCCTCCTCTCATCATCCTTTTATAGCACCCCATCCAAGAGACGTTACTCTCCTGGTCTTGATATCCCGAAGATCTCACTAACGACATAACGGATCGGCCGTTGTGGGTGATTCTTCCGCGCGTAGTTAATGCCTACTCGGATTTGCTTGCGCTGGTGAGCTTCAACCTTACTTCTGTAGCCCAGTAACACCTGGCCCAACAATTAACCCCCGACAGGATGCTAAAAATTCCCTCTCAATTTTTTGAGGGTTTTAGAATTTGCGCCTCGGAAGTTGAGAGGCATCAGAGATGTCACATCTATTCATTGCCTTCGGATTCTTGCACTCATCACACTTCTGCCTTCCCTGTCCAGTTACACTCTTCTTTTCCTTTTATTCTTGTTCGAGCATCTTTCCTGCTACGCTATGGGCGAAACAGAGTCCTCTTCTAGTCAGTTTTCTCGTTGTTATAAACCAGATGAACCCCCGATCCTCAAACCTTCTCGCGTCCTTTCCCCTTCTCAACACAAAATCAATTATTCCTCCGACTCTGCTTCATTCGCTCTATCTATTGGTTTTCTAGCATCTGCAGTAGTGTACGCTGCTGGTCGGAACGAGTGGGCCGATTCCTATAACGCCGATTGGGTTTGTTTCTATGAATACCCTTTTCGAATGGGTTTACTTGGGATTTAACCATGAGCTTGTTCATGGGAATGACTTTATTGAGACTTCTCATGTGAAGTATTGCTCATGTAAATTCTCTATCTTCTATATATTTACCAATTCGAGAGGTCGGGGGGACCAATAATCAATTTATAGATAGGGACCAAGTTGCAAAAAAATAACTTCCAACCCAAGTTTAGCAGCATTTTTTTTATGGGTTTTACATAGCATTATGATTAATTGATTATTTAGTCTTGGCATAAACAGGACAAAACCTATTATGTTATGCCATTCCATAATATTACTATTTCAGAATAAAAATCTATAAAAATAGAAATTGATGGACCATCAAACTCGTGCACAGCCTATAACACAACAGTATCCATCTCCACTTCTGGTGCATTAAAAACTGAGTGGCCGCTTGACCTGATAGCAAATGTAAGTTCGTCTTTTTATCAAAAATAATTGGGGAAAAAATGTCTCACTCCGTAATCAAAACCATGTATCGTCAGAGGAGAGATACTCCAATCATGGCATAGCTAGCTGCTCAGTGGAGATTTTTACAACCTCAGCCTTATTCCATCGTCTGTCTAACCTCATGCTCCGTAGGTTTTTCACCTCTACCCAAATAAGCAAGCCATCAGAAGGTTCAAAAGCACTGCCATGAAAAAAAAAGTGTAAAGCTTTTGCAGAGATGCATTATGTTAGCGAAAAGAAAACTTCCTCCATGATGTCAGGCAATTCGGTCTTGCTTCGGTAGGTTTATTAGAAACTCTATAAGTAGAGTTCTAAAACCCTATTGTAAATTAATGAACCCTAGAAAAATATATTAAAAAGAAAAAAAAATCATTAGTTGATATGGAGATTTATCCAAATCCACCGATATAGAGTTTTTTGTCAACTCCACTGGAACTAGATCCCAAGCCATTATAAAAGAAGCAAGCAAGAAACTTACCACCAATCTTTTTTTCAATAGAAAGAGAGGTGGTACTCTCCGTCCTTTCGAGGAGTTTTATTAGAAAATAGAATAGGGCACTTACCACCAATCTTTGCATCATCAACTGAGCACCTTTGAATTGGTTTCTGACCTTCTGCAAGCAAATGATCACTTCCTGCTACAGAATTTTGTTTCATGGAACTACAAGAGCAACAAAAATTCAGTTGCTAACCTATAGGCAAGAAAAGGGTTTTCTGCCAGTGATTCTTCTTGTCCTCGCAGTTCCTATTGCTCTTATCTTTTAATTCTCGAGCAATAGCTAATATGAGTTGGAAAAACATATTCAAAAATGAGACCAAAATGAACAGGAACCTAGCTCTACATAAAATACCTTCAGAAAAGTTAGATTACCTGTGTCAATACCTTTTAATCCTGAAAGAAGACAATTAAGGTCTGTGAAACAGTCTGCAAAACCATTTGACAAGTATGCAATGACAGAAACAAACCGAGAACAATATTTTCAAACAAACAAAAACATTATTCTTATTCTACTGCTAACTTCTGCACCCGTTCAGAAACAGAAAACAGGCAGGTTACACAAACATGAAATCACCATATTGAAGCTTGAAAGATGCCCAAAATTTGAAACATCATAAATACAAGTAAAGTAACTACATAAAATAATGTCCAACATCATCAAAACCCTGCAAAAACCTAAGACACTCTGCAAGTTTAATGTAGCGGATTCACATATCAATTAGAAACAGCCACCAAATAGTCCTTTCCGAACAACCGTTCAGAAAATTGGTTCATCCAATATGGGGTGGGCAGATCTGGATACCTATCAGATATAAACAGGTTTCACATCATTGGCCCCGAAGCTTGTAGCACATACAGGACACTTGCGGTGACGAGTCTCTACAACTCTTTGAACGCAGGGGTTACAGAAGAGGTGGTAGCATTTTGTGATGACAACCTAGAGAACAAACAAGCACTTGAGTAATCAATTACTATAGTTCTAAATAAAATTTGGAAAAGCTTCATAAGAATATTACTTCTAAAAATCAGCCAGAAAAAATGTCAATGTCTTCAACATAAATTTTCCATAACACGGAATCAAATATCACCATTGGAGGTTATGTTTGTGACACAAGGACATTGACAATAGTGGTAAACCATGTTTGACTATTACCTCTTTAGCCCTGTCATGGCAGATACTGCACTTTAGTATTTCCTTGTATTCCTGCAATTCCTTGCGAAGCTTTCCGACTGCAGATGATCCCCCCTCCAACTGTGCAGCAAGATGTGAAGCCTTCCTTTTCAGAGCATCTAAATCCTCTAGCAGCCTTTTCTTCTCAAATCTGATTATGAGACTGATTAACTCAACATCCATAGAAATAAAATGGAGGCAAAGGAAATTCAAAACTTGTGCATACCTTTCCCTTTCCCTTTGAATTTGAGAATCTGCCAGATGTGCTCTAGCACTATTGACCTTAGATTGAAGTACTTCTAAGGACTCCCTTCCATGCTGAGACATTTTTTTTGCATCCAACAATCTCCTCTTAATAGCATCAAGTGCAGCTGAATTTTGACGTCTATCTTCCTTGTGTCTATGCAGCAGGTCAGAACACACTTTCACCTATAAAGTATGAATCATTAACTCATGATGTTACACCTATAAAATGAGGATCACCAACTCAGGATGTTCAATTAAATGTCTGGCCTACCTGATCCTCAATTCTAGCAGCTTTGATCGCAAAGAATTCTGCTGTCAAATTGGCCTGCTGAATCTTTTTTTCCATGCCCAATTTTTCCATTAATAAACCATCATGCATTTGGCGAGCTTTTACACCCTCCAGAACGAGCTGTCATGCAAAATTTGAAGCCAAAGATCACTAAGTTACAGATATAACCTTTTTAATGCTGGATACCCCTTTCATATGCACAGTGTACCATACTGAATTCGTTTGGAAATTTCAACAGAGAAATCCAAAATAAAAAAATTACAGTGACAGTTAACCATGGAAGACTCCATGTTTGCAGACAAAAGGAAGACAATAAGACATCAACAAGGACGGTCGGCTTGATACATTACTTTGCACCAAATGTGCTTAAAAAAGGAAATCATTATCAATAGTTAATCTTTCCACATGCTCGCATTCAAGCTACTGCAGTTGTTAAACAGAATAAAGAATATACCCTGATAGTCAATCACATAACGCATAAGAAGTTGAGCATTGTCCTGCAGGATATTATTTGCTAAAAACAAACCTATCAATGAATTCATTAGTGTAGTTACTGTATCTAATTAATGTTGCTTTTTTCTGATGCAAACATATCTTACACAGGCACCTATTATAACCATTCACTCACAATTGAAGGTCCTCCAGAAGAATCATCTTACACACACCAACTATAAGTTGCATAAAGTGTTTTAACTCATTAATGTGAAGGCTAGTGACTATAATCCCTCCTCCTTGCCCAACCATATATAGCCAGACATATTAGCTTCAGAACTTGGCATAAGGGATCCAAACACATTCCTCTATCCTAATTTGTTTGCTCGAGCTAGTGGAGCAAACCATTAGTCAATTGCATCCAAGTCATACAACCAAGAAACTACTTGATATGGAACCAACCTTGATGTTATAGTCATCTCTCTCAATTATTTGCTGAAGTAGGTGCTGATTCTGGTTCTGCATATCATCATAAGCCTGTCCAGTAGTCTGAACAGAGAATATAAACAATCTTAGATATGTTGAATAACATCAATTATCTTATATGAGACCCAAGAGAACAAGTATACCTCTATCTCAGATAAGTAAGCCTCGTTTTCTTCACTCTTAGATTTCAGTACATCAGAAAGGTCAGTTAGTTCCCTGATAGCACAATGAATAAGATTATGGAAATTATAGCTTATGAATATTCTGAGTTTGAACTTAAAGATGATTGTTTGGATAGGAAATGGTGATTAAGGCCATTATAATACCATTATATTGGTAACCTCATTTGGCATGCAGAAATTATCCGTTTTAGGGAAATTATAAGCATTAAGAATGACATTATAAGGGTATTATAATGAATAAGATGCAAGCACTGATGAGGAAAGTGAAGAATGCTAAGAGCCTAAGATGGAATAAAGGATTTTGAACATATGCGTGGTAACTTTAAATCTAACCAATAGATTTGCTTTCAGAGATATTTCAGATGTTTAGCCATTCTCCTCTTTTCATGTAATACTATAGATACTCCATCTTATCTTTGGAACCTTAAAACTCAGACCAGTAAGCAGTTTATTTTCTTATACACGTATTTTAGATATGGATGTTTCAAAATCGCATTTCCATTTATTTTGTTTGTCTATGTCATCAATTATTAATTCATATATTGTGTTGTTTTATGCTGTATTCTTACCATGTGTCTACTTTTTTTTGTACACATTATCGCCCATGTGTTAATTGACATATACGATAACCTTGTCACTTATTTTGCAGCTTACTTTTTTTTTTACCAACTACTTACATTTGGAGGACTGACTACATCAAATTAACCCTGAGCATGCAAGAGCATTTTTAAAAAAAAGACAACTTTCTAGTCAGCGAAGTTCTAGAAGGAACCAAAATTTCTGCAGAAAAACAAGCAAAAACATTATGTAAATACATAGCATACCTCTTCGAAGAATCCCACTTCTCTCTAAGTTCAGCAATTTCAGCTTCAGCAGCAGCCAGCCTTTGTTGGGAAATTGCCTCTGCTTTAATAGCTTCCTTGACACGAAATTCCAAATTGCGCTCATCAAGTGATGACTTAAGGCCTTGAACCTGAGCCCATACCTTAAATTCAAAATCTCTAGCATCTAAGACATCACTGCAATTGTAAGACAAATTTTAAAGTCATCAATCTAGCAGCAATGGACATACTGTTCAACTACAATGAAACTGGATTTGAAAAAGTAAGATAAAATAAAAGGAATAGATGTGGATACAAAGCAGATAAACAGAAAATAAATAAGCTGTAAAATATGAGCTGATGCTTCGTTTGTCCACTTGTTATTACTTGTAAAAAGGAACAGCATGATAAAATAATACATTTACTCTCTCCTTCCCAAATTATTTGTTGTTTTAGTGTTATCCTCACATACTAAGGATAATCTTAACTAAAACCACAATTAACGTAAAGACTAAATTGCCTCTATGGTGAAGTGAAAATAAAATCATAAAAGAGCAATTTTTAATGATAAATGAGGAAAAAATATATTTATTGTTGCATGGGAATTAAAGTGATAACTGATATGAGACAAGAAAAGTCAGCTAAAATGACAAACAATATGGGGGCAAACAGAGGGAGAATAGATTAACGAGGACAATGCTAAAGAGGCTCTAATGTCCATGCCAAAAAAAACATCCTTATCCTCTGATTGTCATGAATAAATAAAATATAATAGATGGTTTCCGAGGAAAATTAATTATAAAACTAGTCCAATTGAATTCAACAACCTAGATTAAAATGTTATGAAATCATTGTTGCTGTCGTTGAAACAGAAGTTCAGAACTTAGACACAAAAGACTCTATTACTCTACTATAAGCACCCCAATCCTCACCAGTCATCAGCTAAAAGTTGCTCTCAAGGTTTCCAGAATAGTAAATGAAATGGAGGCATTGCTCACTGCAACAGGATGCATGTCATTTTCTTTAATCATACCCTCTTAACTCCAAACCAGATTGTTTCACAGGTTAATATTCATTTAGCAATGAAGTGATATCACAAAATAAACTTTAATACAAAATGACAAGCATATTGATGGTAAAGTCAAATTTTGCTTCAATCTATAAAATGCTAACCTGGTCAGAGTGCACTCTCGTTTGTACATCTCCACATATAGGTTCAACTCCATCTCAGTCTGCTTAAAATCTTGAACCTGTAACATACTAGGATTAAATCTTGGAAGTCTAGCTTCTTCATTTATTCAAAGGCGAGAGGATTCCAATGGAACAAGAACATGACAGACAAACGACCAACAAAAAAGCACGAGGCAGACAAGTCTGATACAGGATAAGTAAATTCAAAAATACAACTATATAAGCCATTTTTTATAGACATAACAAGGAAATCATGAACAGGATAAAGGCAGCCAATGACCATGATCAAGTATTAACCTCAATACAAGAAGATTAATTAATTTAGTCCGCAAAAGATAATTGTCCTGAAAAGCTTTTCAGCTTTTAGTGAAGAGATTGCCACATTACAGTGAAAAAGATGAAAACAGAAGACATTCATTCTTAAATCTCATTACTAGTTACAAAAAGGTAAGATCCAAGCAATATTCAGCAAGGAACTCATCAGATAATTAACAGAGTAGGAAAAATATCAATTATCAAATCTGTTTGCAAAATATAAAATAAAATAAAACAAAGCAGCTCTTGCAAATAAGCTTGGAGCTCATTTGGCCTGTAGTGCCCAACCCTATAGGAGGTCTCAAATTCAACAACAAATCATTGTTTATGTTTTTATTTGTCACCTCTAAGTTTGTGTGTAATATTTATGAGGCAGTGAAAAGCAAAAACAGCTCATCTACCAATTGATAGGTACTCATAAACATTTATGAAACTAGATGCAGCAATCTGCACACTAGGATGTATATCAAAACAGATTCTTTGTGAATTTGCAGTAATAAACAACATATAACGAAACAAGCAATATCAAAAAGAATAAAGAACAACAAATAAAAAACCTATTTGGTGGTAAATTCGAAAACACATAGATATACATTTCTTCCAAAAAGTCTTTTCTTCCGCCAAACAAACCGTATGAAAATCTCAACAAAGCATTAAGGTACCAATATGATTTGATCACACAAAATTCCACTCAGCACTTTAGTACGACAAGGGCGAGAAGATGTCCAAGAATGCTATTCACCATACAGATAGTTTAACAATCTACTCACTCTAACAGTTAGGGCACCCAAGCAAAAAGGTTTAGATAAAATGATTAAACTATAGCCACATAAAAGAAGCCTACCGCAACTACAGTCAAGCTTAGTAAAGCTGCCAGCATGAAAGACAAGAAAATGATAGGAAATGAAAGGAAATTGGAAAAAAGTTCTGTCTAGAGGTAATCATACCACAGATTGAAGCCTTTGTATTTCTGCTCCTTGGCTGAAAGATTTAGCAGACATTGCCTCCAACTCCTTTGCCTGTTAGAAGGCAGTACATGCTATGATATCAACAACTGAAAAGTTAAGAAAGAAAAAAAAAACTCTGGGAGATTGACCTTCCTGTCAAGAACAATTCTGACACACTGCACAAGAGCTCGAAGAGAATGAACATTAGCAGCTGTTTCTTTGTACTTGCTCAGCTGACTCTGCATAATGTTCATGTCCTCAGGGAATGAGGAAACTAAGGCTTTAAAATTGGAGGTGACATCTTTTCTTCCTGAAAAGAAAAAATGAGTTCACAAGATAAAGAAAATCTTCAGCCTGGCAGAAATCATACATGATAAGCAATGATCTATGATGGTTTTTGTTAGCATGGCTGCCACCCCCTTGGAGGGTATATGAGAAAAGAATATTCAAGAGGCAGGTTACATCATCCAGTGGGACCACAGGAGCCTAAGTAAGTTACAAGGGCAGATGGGGAATAAGGGTTGTTATGAGTTATTGGATAAAGCTACAGGCTGTCAACTTCATTAGTCTACAGCTAATAGCATAAAAAAACTGGGAAATAGCCTGATTAATTTTATCCAATTTCCATAGTTGTTGTGCAAGGAAGATGCATTAAACTTTCAAGAGTTTCTGTTTGGATTCCTTGAGCAATAAAATCACTCCCTAGAATTTCACAATCTAATTCCACGGTGATTTACCTAGTGCTTGAGTGTTGAGACTGAAGTTCCCTCATATCTCTAACAGCATTTTCTTAAGATTACTGACATAAAATAATGGTCTACCTGGTTCTTCAGAAGAATCTTCTAGCCTAGCTTCTATCTGCCTCCTCTCAGCAAGAATTTGTTGTATTTCTACTCCAAGATCATGTATCCATGAATCAGCAACAGCACAAGATCTTCGGAAGACATCAGCTAAATCATCTTTGATGTTTGCCCCTCTTTCATGCCAACCAAGATTATCTCTCTCAACCTACATTTTCCAGCAGAGTATAAGAGACAATGTTAGACATGGTCACCACCGCAACTGCTTTAGTCATATGTACATCCAACTAAAAAACAAGTGGAACCTGAAGCTTCTCATACAAAGCGTGATACTGTCTCAGCTCTACTTTAGACCTCTCAAGCTGTTCGCTTACCAGCACAAAGGCATTGGAGGATGATATGCACTTCAGATTTCTCAATGTGCTCTGTCAATCAACACCTCATTTTAATATACAGTTTTTGGGGAATATATAGATACAACTAAGAGCTTTTAAATAAAATCAAAATCACCATAAAAGAAGAATAAGAAACAAAGGTAAACAAAATCAGCAGAAATACTTGCCTGAACCTGCAATAATTTCTTCAAAATTTTAATCCTTTCTTCGTACAAATATTTAAGCTCTTCTAATCGAGAAGAAGATTGATCCTGAAGATCAAACAATTGGATATTGCTTTAGTGTTTGCTCCACAAATTTTAGATAATGGTGTGGAGAAACCCGGAGAGGCTTACCATTATTTTCTTCAGATCAAGTTCAGTATCTAGCAACTCTTTCTGTTTATCCATTGAGCTGTCCCCAGCTGTATGTTTATTGGCATAGCTTAACACGGGATAAAACAAACCCATTGTTGCATCTTTCTCTGCTTTCAGAACCGCCAACTGGTGATTACTTTTTTCCAAATCATTAAGGGTAGTTTCCAACTCAGCTACATGAGATCAACAGAAAATGTTACACAGGATAAAACTCCAATTCTGGAGGAGAAATGCAGAAAAGAAGTTTAAGACAAGCTAACCCTAAAAGCTCGGCAGCATTACTTCATACAACTAATAATATTTATTAAAACTCAAAATCCCTTATAAAATCAAATAGCTCAAACTGGAAAGCCATGCTTCTCAACGATGATCTTGCAAGTTGCAAACAGTCCACCGCCAACCAACAGTTGGCAATATATATATAATGCAAGCAAAGCAGAAGCATAACAGAGAGATAATGGAGCTAAGAAGATCAGGCTATGCACCGCACAGAGTAAAAAGAAATTGATAAAGATAATTTACAACCCTGTGACCACAATCTTTTATAGGAATAAAAGATGACCAGAGATACAAGTCCATTAATATCAATACCATGTCTAACTATGTTCATTTCATCAGATATAGTTATAGAAAGGCTTAGTTTACAGAAGTTGGCATGTATGATGTTTAATCACAAATATCATGCAATCCACCAAGTCCAAAACAATAGAGCTGAAACACGGAGCAACTAATTGAATCAATACTCAACACTGCATGTGATAAGGAAATAGACGACCAACCAGCCTAAACTGGTAAAACCTAAATTATTTTCTCAAATTCCTTGATCACAGGACAAACCCTCCTCAAAAGGGACATCAATCCAAAAATGAAACCGTACAAATTGGTAGAACCTATAAGCATTACTTTTAAGCCACCTCACGCATGACTGAACTTATAAGAGCATTAGTACAAAAACGGAAGTGCACACTACACATTTACTAGCATTACCAGCAATTGTGCGATTTTGCCAAATTTCAATCCCTAGTGAATAACCTTGGTTCACTTAATGCACATTCCCAGTGCTGAGGGTTTATCATTAGAAGTTTTTTAACAATCTGACAAGAGGGTTTATCATTAAAAGTTGCAACCTCAATAATATGCCTTGACCATTTGCTAACAAAAAGCACATTCCATTGAAGCATAAGGAGAGGCACAATTAGCTGGTGACAGGTTCATATTCCTCAATGTCATTTCAGTTAATACTTGCCAGTGATCCTTCAGTTGCTATTATAGGGGGTTACACATATTAATTGCCCTTTTTCCTCCATACCTCGTAATTAATTTTTGTTATGGGATTCACACATAGTAATCCTTAAGCTAATATTATAAAAACAAGCACCATACATGGATAAGATCAGCAAGGTATGACTAGATTTTTACCTATGGCTAGAAGATCAATTTGTACAATCAATTTATTTACAAATGGAGGACCAGCTAGTCAGACAATTAAATTAATCTGGATGGTGAGCTGCAAGATGTCTTGCAACTGAAGATAATCTTGTTAGCAGTTGGCTAATTCTAATCAGTACTTTTCCCCATGTCAAAATTATCTGATCATGCAACTTCTTAAGCCTAGTGGTCATATGTTGACCAGGTGGCAAAGTTACCTCTTAAGCAATTCAGCTGGGCTTCAATCTTTATATTGTTGTCCTGGTGATAACACATCTCCCGAGCCAATGATTTGTGCTTTATATGAAGATCAACCATATTTGACCTCATCTTCTTAACTTCTGACGCTAAATCGTTTGATGTCCTCTGCCTGCACAAATCTAAGTGAGTAGAAAATTAAGGATCAGTACAAACACAAGCACACAGCAACAACAAACTATCTAGAAAAATTAAGAAATAGAGGACAAACCACTGCTAGGAATGGCCCTGGAGACTGCTGAGAAGAGTTTATCCTTCATGCCCCACATATCATCTACTGCTACAACTAAATTTCCTAAAATGCTTTTAGATTCTTCACAAGCTATTTCATCATTTTCAACCATCTGACTCAGAGAATCATTTGCAGAGCAACATTCAGTTGCACCTGTTTCTGCAAGTCGCATATGAAAAGCAATGTCCGCAGAGGATAAAACACCATCTGCAAAGATTTTAATCAGCAAAATTAGCAGCGCTTCAGAGTCAAATTCTATCTGTTAGATCAGAATCAGATGCAGCACAAATGGTGTATCTTATTTTACTCTCAACGCCCCCAACCCCCATCCCAAAAAAAACACTACACACGCACGAATTGAAATACCATGCCAGGGGATATAAATGTCTTTACAGCCACAAATGCAAACACACCAGGTAAAAGGAATGGAGGAAATGGTGTTGCAGATGTGACAGCACACTTGTGTTATTGTAGTGTGATTCAACCCAAGAAATCAAAACACAAGATTCACCTCTTATATTGCTGAGAAAAATAATCAGTATATAACTGAAACATAGTGAAACTAATGGAAATCAGACATAAAAAATACAGAGTGACAGTAGATGCAGCTAGTCAAGGTCAGGTAATGTGAAAATAAATCTTGTATGAGAATATTAAACTAATTTACTGAACAAAACAAATCAAAAGGAAGGATGTCAATGACAATTAAAATTTCCCTTGATAATAGAAAACGTCAATTGACAAACAGCAATATAAAGATACACATTCTTCATCATCCATCAACAGGACACATAAGCCAAGACTTCGAAAAATATATAGCAATTGCATAGAAAGGAATGTAGGCTCTGGTGCACAACTTGATGTCTGGATGTGGAAATGATACTTTTAATAGTTACAGAAAATAGGAGAATGAAAACATATGGAAGTACAGAATTCAAATTAATCATACAAAATCCATTCCCTGTCTTAAGGAGGTAGGACCCTCTGAAAGAAAAGATGCCAGGTAGTGAGGAAGGGTTTGACCATAAGACGTTACTTTGAGAATTATAGGATCACATTATGAAAAGAATTGCCTTTCTAGCCGATGCAGAATAAACCCCTGTTCTATGGAATTACATATTACATCAAATTTTCTCATTCCAAAAGTTACAAGTTTTTCGCTTTTTATCAAGAGAGGATAGCATGTCCTAATATTCTACTGATGAAACCATATTTCTATGCACAAAATCCTTTTGGTATAATAAGAAATGGATTTCTAATTGTCAAAGACTGAAACATGAGCAATTAAAGTTCTTCACTTTGGTCCAAAGCCACTGACTAAGATGTGAATCAAAAGGACAAAACTGTCTCCGTCTCCCACCATTCCCCTTCTTAAATGATCTAAATTGCAACCTGAACATGTTATAGAATGAAAGGTAGGAAATGAATAACAAAAACCACAAACTTTTACTTTCGTCCTATTTAACTCAGCTTTCCAATTTTAGTGGGTAATACCAAAGTTATCAAGAATTTCTCCCTATCAAAACCATCAGAAACACTGGAATTGAAACACAAAGCCAATACAACATGGAAATTATGTGTAGTGGCTTGTTTAGAAACATTGCTTGTTAATAAACATGAATACTCATGGGAACTCCATCGGGCGTACCCCATTCCCTTGGGCAGGGGTACCCCCATCTTGACCCCCCAGATTCCGCTGTAGTGGAGCCTCACTGGGTTAATGATGATGATGATGACTCATGGGAACTCTAAATGTCAACTCTGGAGCCCAATGGAAACAAGTAAATGAAAGAAAAATATCCAGCAGTGACTTTCAATATCAGAGAGAGGGGTGAAAAAAAACTTTTATGTTTAGACAATTTCCATGGAAATGAAAATCAAAAGTGCAAAACCAAGTCTCCTTGAAGCTAATAACCAAGAGAACATAGTAACAAAAGAATGGAGATGGAAATCTAACCCTGTGAGGTCGATGAATACTGAATATCTTGCTCACTGCTGTTACCCTCTCTTCTAATGTTAAGAGAAGTTGATTCCAAGTCATTCACAAGCTATTTAAGGAAACAAAATCAGGAGTTATACTTCATATATAGTCACTTGAAAAGGGAAAATATAATAATATGAAAAACATTCTATAAAATGACCAAGAATTATAATAAAGCAACATTACCCTCTCCCAGCAATTCTTAACAGAAGCTAGTTTTTTGTCGTATAGCTGTTGCTTTGTTTTTTTCTGTGACAACTTATTCTCAAGAGCTGAAATCTCAATCTTCTGAACTTCTAACTTTTGAGATAGTTTCTGATTTTGAAACTGCAGAACAGTAGTATCAAGCTACAAACAAGAAAGGAGCAAGTTAAGAGGGCAGAAAATAATAAATACCACAGCAAGAAAATTGCAATATCCAAAGCTTAGCCATCCCTTGATTCCCTTCAGATGAACCATCACTTACCAAAACACTGTAGGGCCATGAAAAGTAGTTTTAGGCATATATTTGTCTTTGACAGAGACTAAAAAGATCACATTGCCCCTTTTAATAAAGAACAAATTATCATTAAGTCCACAATTTCATAACTCCTCTTTATAGAATTCATAGAACAGAGGTATCCTAAAACAATGAATATACTTCAGTCAACAATGCACAATAAACACAAAACATTATAACACACACCCAAACTCATTGAGACAAGAGCATCCTATTCGAAGCTTAAATTGACAGCAAAATACTGTTCCCAGCAAACTATTAGCAACTACACATCATATGAAGTATAATACAGCATAGAAAAAAATATTAGTACTCTTTCACCCATGACCTCGCGGTTAACATATAATACCCTTTCAAGGAGCCTATCACAATATTTGGATGATAAGAAAGTGAATTGCAGAGAAGAAAAGACAATACACATAGCCCAAATGGAGCAAGGTTCCCAACAAAAAGGAAAGAGATGAGACCTTCACATGCATAAAAAAAAACGTGAGTTAGTTTTCAGGGTAGAGCTGTATTGCCTCCCCCTCTCTCCCCATATTGTAGAATGGTGATGCTGATGCTAACCATGGGGATACGTGTGGGGGTCTGGTCCACTCATTTGCATTGAGCCATGAGTTGTGGAGAGTGCTTGGCATATAGACACTAACTCATGGCCTTGCTGGATGTTTCGGGGAGCTTAGGTACTGGTGTATTTGATTGGTTTGTTCTTTGGACCCTGTTTTGTACTCTCTTCTATCTTAATTTCATTGTTTACCACTTGCAAGAAAAAATATGAACAAATGGAGCATTATTCTAGCATGGTGCATGGGCCACATGAGCTGAGTAATAAACTGTATATATTATACGCAAGGCACATTGACCAAGTGAAACCCGTGGTTTCTTGGTCCTGGTTTGCTAAAGCTAAAGTACTGTTAAAGATTGCTTCCATGAGGTAGGTTTAGTAATATTACAAATCAATAATGTTCAATTAGCATTAAGATGTAGAATTTAAAATGTATTGAGTGACCTCTATATATAAAAAGCACTATATTTGCCAAAGCTAATTAGTAATGACTTATGAACACACAAATTCATACAAAGAAAAAATTTAGTGGATAATGAAAATTTTAAAATATGTCTACTCTCAACTAGACATACTCTTTTATACTAAAATAATCTTATGCAATAGCTATTTTGTATGGAAATATGAAAGAAAAGTATTTAGCACTAGAATTTTACATAGAATCCTATCAATTTTACTTAAAGCATATTAGAGTTCTACTTAATCTGAAATATGTAAAAATAGTATATAACAAATATGTATACTTAATCTGGAATTTTACATAGAATCCTATCAATTGTACATAAATCATAGCAATTTTATTTATAACATATTAAAAATCTACTTCTAAATTAACATATGTAAGAATAGTATATCACAGAAGAATTGTACACAAAATTATACTAGTTTTATAAAGAAAATATTGAAATTCAAGTCCAAATATGGTCAGAAATCATTTCGCCATGGAAGAATAGTTGGAACTGTATCCGATTCAGAAATATATAACTGTGTTCACCACCGCTTGGGAGAAGGTTGTTATGATAACATTCCAAGCATCAAATGTCCTTTATTTGAATTTATACATTAGTTTTTTTAATGGTAAAAACCAAGGCATCGAGGTTAGGCTATGTCACTTAAGTGAAACATAGATTCAATCACTGTGTCATCCTAATAATAATTTCTAAACCACAGATCAAACATCTACATGTAAGACAAACCTCATCAATATAGCCATTACAAACAAATTCATAACTCGCACTGGTTTCCACGGTATCAACATGTTTCTATGATAACCTCATCAATATAAGCAAGAAGGATGAATACAACCAGCAACAGAGGAGCCAAATCAAACACAATAAGGAACTGAGAGTCAACAAAAACAACAAAAACAACAACAACAACATGTTTCTATGTACAAATTCAAAGCTGCATGCTTCAAGGTTGAGCATATATTATACCACAATCAAACAAACACAAATTTTCTAATAACTCAAAGACTAAGAGCCTATAGTCGAACCTTTTTGTCCTCGGTGTGAGGCAACAACGAGGGCTTCTTGGCAGGAACAGAAGGCGGCAGTGGCGGAGGCAGGTGGGGGCGCGGGGGGGCGGCCGCCCCCACCAGCGGCCGGGAGTTCTCAGCCAGCGTCACAAAAACAATGAAAACTTGGATCTTATTTCTCAATTGAGCCACAGTTGACCTAAAAACATTAAAAACAAAATTCAATTGAGAAAGACATGTTCTTGGAGACGAATTTGCACACTTTAACGAGGCAGAGAAGATATGCCGGCAGTGAGGAATTCGGAATCGGATTCTTTCGGTCCGTCGTTGTTCCGTCCTGATGAATGTGAATGAACTTCCCTAAAACAAATAAACAAATCAGTTGAATGAACTTGGGCCTGTCTGTAAACAGCCCCTGGACAAATAAAAAAAAAGGACAAGTTTGTAATCGACCCGCTTGATTAAAAAAAAAAAATTCTTTTTGGTGCCCTGAGCTTTTGACATTTACTTTTGGTACCCAGAAAAAAAAATTATTCCTTTTGGTGCCCCTATACTCTTAAACAAGTTCTATCCGTAGCCTTAAGTTAAATTTCACCCAATTTTTAAACTTTTTCTGTTAGCAATTAAAATAAAAATAAAAATAAAAAGCCTACATTTATTTATCTTAACTAAATTCAAATTCCCCCAACTCTCTCTTGACATTAATTAACGACAAGGAAGGTCATATAATGTTAATTGGGGGAATTTTTTTTTTTTTTGATAAGGTAAGTATTCGGAATACCAAACAAGCTTGGTAATCCGAGAGGCCGTAATAAAACGGCAGCCTAAAACGGCTAAGAGAGTAAAAAACAAGCAGGAAAAGCTATGAAAAGTACAACATTCCGAAAAATAAGAAGTAGACGAGTTTGAGATCGGGGTGAGTAAAGCACTATATGAATAGCGCCGCAGGCAACAGGTCGACCCCTCCTGGGCGTGCGAAACGGACTACTGACGTTCCCTCCACCGAAATGAAGGATCTTCAGAAGACTCAAAGCACCAAGCGACCTGGCCTAATACAACTCGGTCCAATGTCAAACTCAGCTCTAACTCCTCGAAAAATTGTATTAAATAAGCATCGAGCTAACCTGCAAGAAAAGAAAACGAACTTGCCTTGCAAGTAAAACAAAAACGTTTTACTTGCAATGCAAGTAGACACAAAACTTGCTTCGCAAGTAAAAAGCTTGCCTCGCAAGAAAGAAAAACTTACCACAAGAGGTAATAGACTTGTCACGCAAGAAAAAGTCGATACTTATCACCCAAGTAACTCCCAAATTTGCCTTGGAAGACAAGTACCCAAAAGCAACTAGAAATTTTTATACTAATTTTTTAAACTAATAATTAAGCTATAAAAACTCTTTTTTCTTTCTCTTCCGTAGCACTCCCCTTTTCTTTTTCTTTTTTCAAAGTAATCCATAAAAAATCCTTGCAAGTCAAGTATGTTTAAGTTCCCACGCAACCCATTTCTTGTTTTTCTTTTTTCCTTTTTCTGCTCTTTTTTCTTGATTTTTCTTTTTTTTTTCTATTTTCCCCCCAAAAAAACCCCAAAATACTAGATGGTTCATCAGAGTCCTGCTCAAAAATGGGGTCTCAGTCTTTGATCAGTTGATGAACAGAGAGTCTCCATCTTCGATTAGTTGTGGACTAAGTCAGCGCACAACAAAAGGAATAGGGTTGAGTCGCCGAGGAATGGACCAAGAGGGGCGACGATTGTGCAGCGTTCAAAAACACTCAAATCTGGCTTGGACCTCTGACGGGCGATGGATCAGCAGGGTCGGCGATTTGATCAAATTCGAACTAGCCTGGAGCACACAAGCCCACACAAATCAAAAAATAAATCAAATGAGAAGTTCAAACCTCTCAAAATCAGGTCTAAAACATCTCATAATATGGTGAGAATCCCAAATCCAAATGGAATTAGGAGAGAGTAGTAATGAGTCAGATCTGGAATTAAAGAAAATAAAAACAAGATTGGCCTCCTCGGCCCATGTGTTTAAGCACACAATTTTTCAGAAAGATCGGTTCTTTATCAAATTTCCAATTCTAATATTTCCATCACAAAATTGGTTCTTAATAGAAAGAAGATGATAGTAAGTTGTTGCAGAAGAATTGAAGTGGGCAAGAAGGGAGTCATGGTGGCTTTAGAGCTTCAATGGTGGCTGGGAACTTAGTATGAGGTTTCTAACATTTTTTTTGAGGGGATTGAGAGTGTTTGGGGGTTAGTGGCTCTCTACGATGAATTTGACTCGGAGCCGGAGTTATTGCAGAGGTTGCGTTTTTTTTTAATTGGGGGAATTTGACTTTAGTTCAGCTATAATAATGTAGGTTTTTAATTTTTTTTTATTTTTAACGGAAAAATTAAAAAATTGGGTGAAATTTAACTTAAGGCTACGGATAGAACTTGTTTAAGAGTATAGGGGCACCAAAAGGAATAATTTTTTTTCCTGGGCACCAAAAGGAAATGTCAAAAGCTAAGGGGTACCAAAAGGAAAATCCGTAAAAAAAAAAGTTCTTTCATTATAGAGCACCCTCAAAATTACATAGTAGAACATCCTTTTCTCGTATAAAAGAAATTTCACCCAAAACTAGTTTAAGTTCCATGATATTCACGGGATAATTTTACTAAAAGACTATACAATTCTATGATATTAATTTAATATCATAATAAGTTATGCAATAGACAAATTATTTTTACATTGTACTCCATATTTAATTGAATATATTTTTAAATATTTTTCCATTACTTGTGGAGATCTTGTCCAAATTTAGATTGAAATTATTAAAATATTGATTTTACTTTTTATTGAATATTTTTAAATAATATTTTATTATTTTTTAGACACTAATATGTATAAAATACTTGGTTATTTATATAAGAGTCCGGTTTAGGTGCGAATGGGCGCCCAGGTGCGAAATAAGAAAGAACAGAAGTCGTTGGATCAAGAAAAATTAAAGGCGCTGATCATTTCACTTAAAAAGGGGGAAAAACGGCACGGGCGAATTATTGGCGAATTATTCGCGTATTTTTGAAAAAAACGGAAATAGGACACGCGCCCAGATTGTTCATCAGTATTGTGGATTTGTTCATCAATAATGTGGATTTGTTCATCAAAACTGTGATTTTGTTCATCAAAACTGTGATTTTGTGCATAAATAAACTATTGCTTGTGCATCAAAAATCTATTGTTTGTACATAAAAAATGAACAAATGTGTATCAAAATTACATGCAATATGTTCATCAACATTGTGATTTTGTTCATAAAAAAACGAAAATATTTGTTCATCGGTTTGTGCATATTTGTTCATCAGTTTGTGCATATTTGTTCATTAGTAATATCAATTTGTTCACTGGTTTATGCATATTTGTTCATTGCCTTTTTCATATAATTGTTCATTACTAGATGCATATTTGTTCACTAGTAACCTCAATTTGTTCATTACTATATGCATATTTGTTCATTAATAACATCAATTTGTTCATAGCTAAATAAGGCACAAGCACACCTAAAACATAAGGGTATAATAATGAACAAATAAGGTTATATCCATGAACAAATAAGGGTATATCCATGAACAAATAGGGTATATCAATGAACAAATAATGGTATACCAATGAACAAAAAAGAAGTATACTAATGAACAAATAATGGTATACCATGGGTATATCAATGAACAAATAGGGGTATATCAATGAACAAATACGAGTATATCAATGAACAAATATGAGTATATCAAAACTAATTATATGTGCATAAAAAAACCACATAATATTGCATTCCTACACATAAATAAGGTTAAAAAATAAAATTAAAAATTAAAAAAGTTCGAAATCAATGAACAATGTTATCAAAAACTCAATGCACAATTAGTTAGTATTGATGAACAATTGGTGAATATTGATGAACAAATCGCTATTTCTGATGAACAAACTGGGCGCGTCTCATAAAAACGTATTTTTCGAAAAATTCGTGAATAATTCGGGAAAAATTCTTCCGTGTCGTATTTTATTGAAAAATGCGCGAATAATACGGGAAAAATTCGCTCGTGCCGTATTTTATTTTTTTAATGAATGTTTAATCAGGGATGTTGATTTTTTGGAATGAACGATCGAGATTTATTCTTATTTCTCACCTAGGCGGCCATTCGCACGTAACTCTTTTTCTTTATATAAAGATAATAATAATTAGGATAGGTTATCTACAAAGCATAATATAATTTATTAAAATATTTTTTTAAAGTTAGTTTATTAAAATTATATATTAGGGTTCTTATATTTTACTCTATAATAATAATAATGTTTGTAAATATGAAAAATACAATTAGTATAGAAGAGAACATTGTCTTTGATTTAAGAGATAAAATACAGAGAAAATTATTTATGTATTATTTTGCAAAATTCAGTCCATCTATAAAGTTTTTTTCCATACTAAATTTACATAACGAAGAAATAAAATATAAAGAAAATTAATGTATATCAAAATTTACAAAATTCAATGTATTAATCAACCTATCATCCATATTTAATTACAAAAAAAAATAGAGATAAAAAAATTTAAATGTAAGGTGGGTCTAGATAAAAAAAATATATACTTACATAAATAAAATAAAAAGGAAATTAAGAAAAATGTAATGTAAATTTTTCTGTTTTTTTTATCAAACTTTGATTTAAGAAAAAACTTTTTAAATAAATGCATAAAAGATCAAGAAAATCTAATTTTATTAATTTAAATTAAAATTCGAATTTTTATTTATTTTTGACATTTACATATAATCTTAGTCATCAACATAAAATTATATCTTTTTCTCAAAATAAAAATATATCAACATAAAAAAATTTATTATTTAAAATTATATCATTATATAGATATAAATGTTATACTTGGAGCTCAAGCCTTGTTAAAAGATAAAAAAAAATATATTAAGACCCTAAATTTTGTTAAGAGATAAAAATATCAAATTAATATGGAAAATATCATCTTATAAGAATTTATGTATATAAAATTTATATAAATATATTATCTATTGTAGTAAACTAATACATAATCTAAAGATAGAAAATTATATACATAAAAAATTATATAAACATGTTATCTATTTAGTATATATAGCAAGAATACTATAAGTTGTTACAAAATTTATTAAAATATAATTTCATATTAGTTTATTCAAAAATGCCACGTGGCGCAAATTTTACAACAGACTTGGATTCTGCTTTATAATGTATTAGGGTAGATTACACTCTCACCCACATTTCACTTTCTTCTCTTAACTCTCCCAAACTCTCCAAGTCTTCATCTACCCCAAATCTCCATTTTTCCAATCAAATTTCTAAAAGGATATATTAAGGCAACATTTCAATGATAAATACTCATATCAATGTAATTTATTTTGTTAAAATTTAGTTTTTTAGTTCAAATTTCAAATTTTGAAATGAGTTAGGGCTTTTTGATTTTGATTTGGTTTTGTAGAATGAAATGAGAGATTTAACAACATTAGCTTTCTAAATTTATATAATATCCCTTATAAACACGCGAAATTAGATTTAGGCTCGAATTATGGGAGGTTGGACTTGAGCTCGAAGGGCCATGGAGGATGCCGCTTGAAGAAGACGATGACCTCGGCCGTTCTTGGCCGTAACGGCCAGAAATGGACATATATTTTTGTTTCTGTTTGATGCTCACCCTTTTTTATTACTATTTCAGTTTCAAATGGGAGATAGGTCTATTCGTCATCGTCTTAGAGATGCACGGAAGGAGCATGCTACGTCGCATCTAGATCCTCAAATACAGGGACTAGACGACATTCAGACTGAGCTGGTGGACCAGGAGCAAGCTGGTTCGTCTAGTCAGGTGTATCGTAGGGGACCTAGACGTTTTGGATTTGAGGTAGTAGAAATAGTGCACTATTATCACATTTAAGCTTCCATTGTGAAGAAACATGCGGGAAAGACACCTACAATAGTACGGCATTGTATAAGTATGAAGGTATTTAAACATGTATACATGGATGATTTAATAAATTTCTCTTACCAATATAAAATGAGCTTCCTTTGGCAAGAATCAAATGAAAATTTCTCTAGGGATCTCAATACAAGTCAAGGCAAACTTGCAACCACGCACTAGTACAAAAATGGTGTAGACTTTTTGGTTTGCCAAGTTCGTATGCACATGTTATTTTGTATACCCTTGTTGTCTTAACCCACTGTATGGCCCCCTCTCTGCTATATATCAAATATCCTATCTGTAGCAAATAACTCTGTATAATCATCTAAGTCTTGCACAACCTCCTCCACGGGTTCCGAAAACTGTGAAATTAAAAGACTACAGCGGAAAAGAGTTAAGGTAGTTGAGTGCATTTAATTCCTCGGTTTCAGAAAACATTCAACCATTACGGCGAGAGGTCCCCCAGCCGTAACGGCCAGATGCGTTCCAGTCGGTACGGCCGGGAGCCCTCTGGCCGTTACGGCTGGGGGACCTCTGGCCGTAACAGACAGAGGGTGCGCTATTATGAACAAAGTGGCTTCTCTGTGCCATTTAATGTTCTGATAACAGTATATCATTTAATGTTCTGATGGCACTATTATGAGCTTTTCTTATGACAAGACCCATGCATGTACATCACATTGAGGGTAGAACAATTTTCAACCATAAAAGAAGACTTGATCTCTAACCTCAAACCCAAACCAAAATTCCATCTCCATCCATGGCTCCTAGGAAAGCAGCATGTTCCTCGCGAACCTACGCCATTGCTCCACGCTTAATCAACTTCTCCATCGTGCTCGTACGTGGTGTTAAGGAGAGAAGATCGGAATGGGCCATGTTACCCGAGGGCACCCTAAGAAACGTGATCATATCTTGGAGCCAATCTAGCGAGGGAGTATCACCAGGATATTGCCGCTTTTTCTTGAACGACAACGATATAACAGATCGTATGTTAGCCAAAGAAACGGCCGCAACTTTGCCTATTTGAAGGTGCTGAGATTCGGGCAGTTGATTATCTTTCGTCTGAGGATTAATGTTGTTTGTTTTTTTTTCATGTTGAGGCTTTACAAGCAAGTGTTGTTTGTCATTTTGTGATTCAGTAAGTCATATTTCGATGTTTTTTCATTTAGAAGCAAGTGTTGTTTGTAACTTCATGGTTTAGGGTGCAATGAAGTTGTTTGCTATTTTTAAACTTGAGTTTGGTCACCAAATAGCGCACGAAAAATGGTAAAGTTGAACATGATACATTTGTTAGGGCTTTAACAATCCACCCAAAGATTCAAAATGGAATCATATAGATACATGCAATAATATATAAAGTATATAATACATACATACCTACATTAACTTAAAACCTAAAAACAAAACCCCGGCCGTTACGGCCAGAGGGTGCCCAACCGGTACGACCAGAGGACCCCCAGCCGTAACGGCTGGAGCGCATCCAGCTGTTACGGTCGGGGGTCCTCTGGCCGTACCAGCTGGGCACCCTCTGGCCGTAACGGCTAGAGGGTGCGCTATTATGAAAAAGGACGGGTGCGCTATTCGAAAATGGCGTAAAAAATAGGGAAATTTCTTTTGGTGCCATTCAGTTTTCGACTTTTCTTTTTGGTGTCTAAATTTTTTTTTATTTCTTTTTGTACCCCTCTATTTTATAGAAGTATTGTTTCGTAGCCTAAAGTGTCTTAAAATCCAGTTTCCATCCAAAATTGCTGATTTACCTTTAAAATATAAAAAACAAAAACAAAATCTTTCCTTTTTTCACTCTCCATCTCAAATATCACAAAATCCTCTTCTTGCTCAGATCTGGACTGAGGCCAACCCATGGCGCCCGATGAAGATGACCTCCTACAGAGGCTAGTGTAAGAGCACGACGCCCGAAACTGGTCGCTCGGAAGATCTGCAAAATCGTGGCTCCAATGTGCAATTAGATCTCGCCGGAGGTAGAGCACTAACGTTCACTCCCGACGAAGACGGCGCTATTATCCAGTCACTCAAGCGCAATTCCATGAGCGGGACAATACTTCGATTTGTCGGAACCCGCTGAATAATTTATAATAGAATTTGAAACTATAAATAATTAGATAAGTATATATAAACCTTGCAAACTTCGATCTAAATCCCACAGTAGCCCATTCTTCCTTTGAAGTATATTTGAAAGGCATAAAAAAATCTATAAAAAGCCCCTAAAACGTCTATTAAATCCTTTTTTAACGGTAAATCAGAAATTTTGGATGGAAAGTGGATTTTAAGGCACTTTAGGCTACGGAACAATACTTCTACAAAGTAGAGGGGTACCAAAAGGGATAAAAAAAATTTGGGCACCAAAAGGAAAAGTCAAAAACTGAAGGGCACCAAAAGGAATTTCCCAAAAAAATACAATTGAATGAACTTGGATCTCATTATATACAAATAAATGAACTTGGGCCTAAATATTTTTATTATACATTATGAATGACCAATTAGTTTAAGATTCTTGATATTGATTGTATAATTTGTAATATTATTTTATACATATAAGGAAATTTGAACCAAACTATATACTAAATTAAAATAATAATTTTGCTAGTAGCATTAGTAAGATAAACATATATATTTTATCCATAAATTCACCTATTTCAAAAAAAATATTAAAATAATTCATATAAATTATTTAAGATCTATAAAATCTATAAAATTCACATGTTTTAACAAAGTCTTTATTAAAATTAAAACAATGTGTCGTTTGTTGGTGAAATGGTTGGTTGAGTTTAATGACTTCATGACCATTTTTTTTTGGTCTTCAACTATGTTTCTCGCTTCATATACCTTCTATTTATGTGGAAAGTGATTCTCTATCAATTTTTCAAACAATTAACAATTTCAACTCCAACCTCATATATTTAAGTTGCTTGTTTGAAAATATTATATCTATTTTATCTACTTTTATGAGTTCTAGATCATCTTGTTTTAGTACAACGAGGAACATTATGACTCATTATATAACTAATTTAGTGTCTTTGTCATGATAAGATCATGTAAATGAGTCTGATGTACTATCATGTTTATTAGCATTAGTTGAACTTGATATTTAATAAAATACTTATATTTTGACTAAAAAAATCAACAAACGATATTATTTTAGATAAAAAAAATAAGTTAGTGATGTAATCAAAAGTGTTTTTATTTGTGTTCAAAAAATTAATTTAGTTGGTGAAAATAAACATTGAAGTCAAACTTTTTTATTAATGAAATAATATCATCTCTTTTTATATGAGTTTAGGTTCATTTACTAATTAAATCACTTATTGATTATAATCAATTTTGTAACAATTTGATCAAAACTTCAACTTTTCAAAAAAAAATGAAGCAATGTAGAATAATTAACAAAAGTTTATTGAAATGAATAAAATTAATTAAAAAATACTAACAATTATATCTCATATACTGATTAAGTTATGAACAAATATATTATATTTTTTCTTTATTATAAATTAAAATAACATTAAAATTGATTAAAAGTAATTGTAAAAAGTATAACCGAATAAAGGATGTAAAGTTGTTAAAATTTGAACATAAATAAACATAAAAAATATCTAACAATAATAAATTAGAAATAAATAAATAAGATTATCATAAAATAAAAATTGAATGAGATGTCGACATGTGGTCAAATGAATTCTTTAATGTTTAAAGTTTTATCTTTTTTTATTAGGAAAGGAATTAGAGAGGTCACTAACAAACTATGTACGACCAGTCCCAATCAAGGCCCACCCAACCGCCCCGACCCAATCAAGGCCCGTCTAACCGGCTCCGGCAGCCAAGACAAAAGCCAGCTGAAACAGCCTTAGCCCAGGCCCGGATCGGCCTTGGCTCGACCAGGATCGGCCTTGGCCCAGGCCCAGATCGGCCTTGCCAATCCTGCTCACTAGGCCTTGCAAATGATCCAATTTTCAGCCATCAGCCTAGAAGGCTCGAAGAAACATCCAAGTATTTGTCAAATATAATTTGCAATTCCCGCCTTTTTCATTTCGATATCCCGCTCTGGCATTTAAACAAAAATGTAAAAAAAAAAAGAGAAAAAAGGATAAACCCTAGCGTTCCTTGGCAAAGCCCATTGTCGAAGCCCAGTTGGCGAAACCCTAGTGTTCCTTCTTACTCTATTTAAATGGTTTAAAGTCTTATCTATTCAAAGGTTTTTTAGGTTTAATTCAATCATATTTAGGAAATAAGGTGAAAATAGTTTATACTTGAACTATTAATGTGCACACAAATATACAACTATAAAGGTCATCTTCAATTAAAAGAATGGCTTGCTCTACCATAGGTTGTCTTCTCATTTATTCTTTCTAAGTTTCAATTTGTATTTTTTAAAACCTATTATTATCAAAATTTTGGGTATCGCATTAGTTTAACTAATTAATTTACACTTACCCATATGGGGTAAAATTTAAGGAGTTTGAAAAAAGCTTGCAAAAAAAAGGTCACACATTCCGGAGGAGCGCCTCCGGTTGATAGGAGATATGTCTCCAATGAAATTAGTGTTTACATTATCTTTAATTGATTGTCCGACCCCCATTCAAACAATCCTGGCTCCGCCATTGGAAGGCGGGGAGATGGAGGTCAGATGACACCGCTTACGGTCTGCCTCGCCGACACTCCCCATGGAGAACCCCCACAAAACTCAAACCACGCAAAACCTTAACTGTGAAATTGTAAGACTCGCATGGCAAACACAAAGGTCCCGTAAAATTTGGTAAGAAAACCAAAATCATAATTAGTAAAAACAGACGCAAACGAACGTTTGCCCAAAACCCTAATTCCGCAACGCAACGAATTTGTGATGTCCAAGCTCTTCAATTTGTAAAGAGGAGGCAATTGAAAGTAATTTCAGCAGATTTTCTTACACACTCTATCCATCTCACAATCTCTCGATGATCTCACTGTCCTTGCTCCCTTTCTTTATCGCTTTCTCCCCACAGCAACAGGAAATCAAGGAAACAAAATGAGAACTGCAAATACTGGAAAATACGTGTGCAAGTTGGAAGTAGGATGTCAGCGTATGCGCTCGTGAAAGACACGCGCTTCTACCTAAGAGTTGAGAAATGTGTGTGAATGTTTTTAGGCATCGGCGGGTTCCACCGGCTGCAGAGGCTTAAGGGGCTGGCGGTGCATCGTGTAACGGTCTTAGAAACCGATTTAAGACATGTTCGACCTTAGGTGAACGATTTGATTGACGCACCAACGAGGACCCAAGCCAGCTTATCACTCGAACTAGATGGATATGAGAATCCAACACAAAGGATTGGAAATGCCAAGGCACTTGGTTTTGATATATTATGAACTATGAACAAGCTTTACAAAGAGAGTTCTAAGAATTTTACAATGAGTTTCGAACCAGTCCTCGAAAATGGCTAAGTACCCATTTTATACAAAGGAGGAGGCTTAGCCCATAAGCCTCCTAGCCCCCAAAAGTTGCCAACCCCACATTTGTATGTCCCTTTGCCCTAAAGAGACGGATGCCTATTGGTCGCGCCTGCCCCATTGGCTCTGCCCGTTGCAGATTGCCTTCCATTGGTCGAGCCAATCAAGGCGCGCCCCATTGGTCTACCGCTGCTACGTGCTTGTGGTGTACCCCAGGTGTCGCCCTCGTATTGGTCGCGCCGAGCAGTTGGCGTGGACACGCCCAACACAAGCGCGCCCACGCCCAACACACACCTGCACAAGACAAGCGCCCGTCGAGCACACGTCGATGGCCACCTGGTGCACCACGGAGCTGCTTGTGCCACCTATGTGCCACGGAGCCATGTGCTTGTCACCTGCGTGCTTGGAACCTCGTTCCATGAATCGATCCTACAAACATGCTGGATCACCCCTAGTCCCAAGACTCTCGAACGCCCTTGCAATGGCGCGCTCCAAGACCCGACGATGTGATGTTAAGGCTAGCCCGATCTACTTATGTGTATCACCTAGTAGCTTGTCACAACCTGAACACTGAGGCCAAGGCCAAGTCCCTAGTTGATTCTCACAAGTCCGATGCAAGGGCATGACCCAAGCTAAGTGTCGTGGCACACATGCCATGATGATCGTGCTTTACCCGCTAGTTGTCTCCTAGATAGATCGGATCTTTACATAAGGCATAAATATTACATCGCAAAAAGAAACTAAGAGAATTGATGTCCGAGTTGGTGGAGCATCACATACTCCCCCACCAATTGCAGTTTAAGGCCCGACTAGTGCCTTGCTCGCGCAAGCACCTCAGCCACAAGTCTCCGACCCAATACTTGGTCTAGCTTCATCATACCGACGCTCACATGCGTCGCTGCTTGCTTGTCCCTGCTGCCTTGATCAATAGAGAACACACTTTGGTCCCAAGGAGACTTCAATTGCGTTGGCAACATACAAGTCTTGTCCTGGTTCACGACACAAAGAGACTCTAGATGTGGCATGGCCATAATTGAGTAGCGTCTCATCGGTTCGAGATCTAACACAATAGAATAATCGCCCGTAGCAGTAATCGTAAAGTCCAATGTCCCGAACAAGTCTTTGATCTTGATTGGCACATCTCTAGCCATTTGCGTAACTCCCGTGGCTACATTGTTCACTGATGAGGGACCATCCGTCAAGCTACCCCCAACCACGCCCACTCTAGTTGATGGACCATTAACCCGAGCTCGTGCCAAGAAGCTTCAACAAGAGATGCAAGGGTTCGTGCACTATTTTCTAGCTAAGGAATTGTTGGAGCCAAAGAAGCCTACACCAAGATCCATGATGGTGATCCAAGCCACTAATGCTAAGGAAGAACCGGCGTAGTCTTAGGCATTTTGCAGCCTTAGGCGTTTTATGCCTTTGTATGCCTTAGTCATTTTAGTTTTGATTTTTGTTTAAGTTAGAATGACAATTATTTGCATTTCTTTTTAGTACTTTTCTTCTGTTTTCTTAAGACATATAAATAGGTTTTAGAAGCTTAATTTCAATTGACCAACTCATTTATTCAGACTTTGAATTCTTGCGTTCTCAAGAGTGAAACGAGAGCCTTCATTGGAGGTTTTCAATCTTGGTGTTGTTATAACTTGATTTGCCTTGTGTATGTCAATCTCGCTTAAAAATTGGTGTTTCAAGGTGTCCACGAGCTAGCCTTTCCGTGCCTTCAAGATCCGTCTTGATTGTGTGGAATTGTAGAGATCGGTTAATTGCTCATTCGGAATGGTTCTTGTCTTCTCCAATTCAATGGTCTTTTCGTTGTTGCAAATACTTGGTCTTGTTCCTTAGTAGTCAAGTCTTATTTCTGGTTTTTGAGTCGTTTCCGTTTCATTTGCTAATCGTTCTATGTTGTTCTTTGTTGTTGAGTTGTTGTTGTTGAAGATCGGGACACCTACGATTCTTATATGTATCAAATGGTATCAGATTTGCGTTCACGACTTCAACATTGCTATCCTTAGAGTTTGAAAATGCCAAAAAATAGAGTCACCATTGAGTCTTCATCTTCAGCGTCATGTTTGGTCAATTTTCTCTCGTTTAATCCATTTGATTCTTCTAACCGTGTGTTATTGTGTTTGTTCTTGGTTATGCTTAGCCAAACAAAGCCTTGGCCAACCCTAACCGTCACTTGAAACTACCTCCCGCCACTATCAATCCCAAACAGGCCACCACCTTTTTATTTAGTCAGCCAAGATAATTTAATTATGGAGACTTAGCAATTTAATTCAAAAATCAGATTGCTAAAAGACCTCCTAGTTTTTAGGTTGACTTTTTCAAACCCACATCAGCCACCACACACTCCATACCCGCCCCCTATAATCTAGCTTTGACCAAGACCATCTCCTATCAACTCCAACGTCCACATACTCCACATAACCGGCTATATCTCCTTGTTACTTGCATCTTATTTTTAAACTTTATATTAGCATTTTATATTTCGAATATTTCTGATATAAAAAAAAAGGAAATTCCAAAAAAAATATAATCAGAAATCTGAAAGTCCATTGTGCAATTGGTGCTAAGTGTTTGTGCAAGTGTGTCTTGCAAGAAGAAGTCAAGCTAGCCTTAGCCGATCCCATCCATACCATGAGCCACACCTTTGCACGCCAACAGCAAACCATACTCATTGGCTTAAGAGGTCAAGCGAGGGTGATTGATCAAAGGTCTGAACTAGACCTTTGATCCTCACACACTTGACTGAGCCCTCGCCCCTCACAAGAGACATGCCAAGCTTCTAAGCAACATCAAGATGGATAAAATTAAGGGTAGCACTGGGGTCAACCATCGCCTCCATGGCATGTCCACCAACGCTCATCTCAACAAACATCAGACCCTTCGGACTCAAACTTGGCATTGCCAACTTCTGTTCAACCACGTTCAGAAGTTGCAACGATGCAAGGTGTGAAGTAATTTCACCTTCGGGTGGCGACCCTTCCAGACTTCCAGCACACCCTCGATAGTACACAACGACCCATATCTCGGACATTGAGCCATTTGAATGTGGCCCTTTGCAAATGAAACATTTAACAGGCCCAACCTATTTACCCTTGGCTTCATATCGTTGGCGCTCTTGGTCTTGATCCTTTGGTCGCTTTTCCTCCGGTTTTTGAGTCATCTCTCTGAGTTGTGGGCTTGTCCTGCTTGGCAGAATCGCGCCTCGACATATTAGTGAGTGAGTCGGCTTCTTTTACGGCTTCCTCGAGGGTTTTGACACCCCTCCGAGTTATCTCCATGTGTGCCCAATTTTGCAAACCATCCATAAACAGGAACTTCAAGTCTTCTTTGTGCATCTGTGGGACTTGCAATTTAAGAGACAAGAATTTCTCAATATACTCACGTATGGATCCGGTTCGACGCAGTGCCGGAATTTGCATGCGTGCATCATTGGTATGTTTTTTCCTCCACCATGTCAAGGCATGACCCGCTAAATACATAGACCCGAGATTCACCTTCTCTCGCTTGTCAGTTAGCATGACACGTCGAAAATATCGTTCGATATTCCAACAATAATTCTCAGCCTCTTTGGCATCTCGAGCACCCTTGTACACCATCGGCTTCAGGGTCTCGATTCTCGGCGTGACCGCGATTGCGTGCACCACCGCTGCTGGTTCGACTCCACACATGGCTTTCGTTGTCAGATCCGCCATTGTCGCCTCAACACTGGCCTTGTGCACCTCCAAACGCAAGCACCAGGTTGTCGACGGTCTCTCGCGGCTTACACAGCCTCTCGAACAAATGGCTTTCGAGAGTGTCGAACTCGCCCGAGCACTTGTGTATCAAGGTTCCAAACTCTTCTATGGCTTCCATTGCTTGGCTTGCTTTTTCCTGCAAAGTGACCACCCGAGACTCTAGCATAGCAAAGGGATCTTGCGTCTTGCCCATTGTCGCTCCCTTCTTTCTCTTCTCGGTGTCCCACCCCTTTCGTCGATCCAATGATTCCTTTATTAGTCCCGACATGGTTGCTTAACCTTGATCTTCAAACTTTGCTCTGATACCACTTGTAACGGTCTTAGAAATTGATTCAAGACACGCTCGACCTTATGTGAACGATTGACACACAAATGAGCACCCAAGTCAGCTTATCGCTTGGACTAGACGGGTATGAGGATCGAACACAAAGGATTGTGAATGTCAAGGCACTCGGTTTTGATATATTATGAACTATGAAAAAGCTTTACAAAGAGAGTTCTAAGGATTTTACAATGAGTTTCGAACCAACCCTAAAAAATGGCTAAGTACCCATTTTATACAAAGGAGGAGGTTTAGCACATAAGCCTCCTAGCCCCCAAAAGTCGCCAGCCCAACATGGGCATGTCCCTTTGCCCTAAAAGAAGGATTCACATTGGTTGCGCCCATAGGCGCACCCCCATTGGCTCTGCCCTTGCAGATTGCTTCCCATTGGCCGAGCCAGTCAAGGTGCGCCCCATTGGTCCAATGTTGTTGCCTGCTTGCGGCGCACCCCAAGTGTCACCCTCGCATTGGTCGTGCCGATCAGTTGACGTGGCATACGCCCACCACAAGTGTGCCCATGCCCAACACACTCCCGCACAAGCCAAGCGTCCGTCAAGCACACGCTGATGGCCACCTGGTGCGCCACGGAGCCGCTTATGCCACCTATGTGCCACAGAGTCAGGTGTTGGTTGCACCCTAGTCTCGAGACTCTCAAACACCCTTGCAATGGCGCGCCCCAAGACCCGACGACGTGATGCTAAGGCTAGCCCGATCGACTTATGTGTATCACCTAGTATCTTGTCACAACCTAAACGCCGAGGTCAAGGCCAAGTCCCTAGTTGAGTCTCACAACGCCCATGCAAGGGTGCTACCTAAGCTAAGTGTCGTGGCACACATGCCACGATGACCGTGCCTTACCCGCTAGTTGCCTCCTAGCTAGATCGAATCTTTACACAAGGCATATATATTACATAGTAAAAAGGAACTAAGTAAGAGTCAAGCTCGGTCAATTATTTCGGTTGGTCGGATTTCGGGTTAAGTAAGATCTCAGTTGAATAGGTTTTTGATGAGGTATTTTCGTGTTTGTTTATACCTATCAAAGAATCCTTAGCTAAACCAAACTCAGTAGAGCGGTAAGTAAAGGTCGATCCCATAAGGACTCGTGTATTAATGTTATTACTTAGGTGCCAAGTAACCAAATAAGGGGGGTTGTATGATTGAAAATCTAATATAATATGCAAACTAAGAACTAACTATGAATGCAAATATGATTGAGTTTAACAAATATGAGAAAAGCGTGTTCAACTAGTTAAATCCATCATAGGTATGCTTATTGATCATCGATTCTCTTGATTCTCAATTCACTTGAATAATCTACCTGGATTATTATCCAAAACTTTATATTTAGTTGAAAGAGCTAACAGTCTGAACAACCCTAATCATCTAACAACCTAGAACAACGTCTAGATTCAATTAAACGACAACTTTAAGTTCAAAGTATCGGTAGAAACAAATACTCAACGCAAACAACTAATCAAGTTATCTGTGGTTTATTCCCTTCTACAACTGAATAGCCCGAACGGGTCTAAACAATTATAGTTGCTACTTTATCTAATCAATCCCGAACGGGACTTGATCAGATTAGTTGTAAATTAACCTAGAAATTCTATTAGGGGATCAAGCTAACAAAACCTTACAATAATTCTGATTCAATTAGAGCACAAGGAATAAAACCTATTCAAGTTGTTGAGAATCAATCAAACCTCAAAATAATATGCAATCTATGATTTCAATAACTAGTCAAACACAAAGAAATTAGCAATGCATAATTAAATTAAAAACAAACTTACAAAAGGTTCAAAGGTGCTTCTTTGAGAGAAAAACCCTAGCCTCCAAAAGTCTGATTAATGTTCTGAAAAAGATAAACTAACAAGAGCTTAAATATATCTTCTAAAAATAATCCTCCACCCCACAATTAAACATAATAGTCGGACAAGATATAATCTAAGCCCAAAAGTCAAGCCCAAAAGTCGCCGGCCCATGTCCACGTGAAATTCCAGATTGCGCGGGTTACCCTTCATATTGCGCGGCCGCACTTTTCCTCTCCAACCCGCGCAATCAGCTTCAAACAAGATTACTCGGGTTGCATCACTCGATTGTAACCGGCGCAATTCCTCTACTTGTTAATCTTCACTTCAACTTCTTCAAGCTCCTTTGTACCACCTCCTAGCTTCCTTCAACTCTTCTACCACCACCATGATCAACTAAAACTCGTCCTGCTTTTGCTCATAAACCTAAAAACCTGCAAAACCGAGCAAACAAGCGCAATCTACCCGATAATACTAAATCCTAAAAACTAAACAAAAACCAACCTAAAACTAGCTAAAACTTATATAAAACATGCATCTAAACTACTCATATATGCAAGTTATCAGTTTTTGATTGGATTGGATTTCAGTCGAAGGTTTTATCATTGACGTCTCATGTACTATTTAAAAGATCAATATCAAATTAGTCCATTCCGGTTTGGATCATTTGTGTGTTCGGGTTTCAATTTCGGGTCATCTCAATTGAATCAGTTGGGATCGGGTTGGTTTCGAATATATACTTGTTGCTTTTCTTTTTGGTGTTGGTCGGTTGTAGGATCGGGCTGGTCGATTTTAAGTAAATTTAATATTTAATCCCAATGAACTAAGTTTTAATTTGAAGCAATTTTGTGATTTAGATTTATGGAAAAACTTGATACACTAATGCGGGTTGATATCTTAATCATATTGAATGAGTTGGCATTGAACTTTTGACTATAGAATAACACCATATTGAACACCTATAAAGATTTTAATCACCCTTTTTTCCCAATATAGGAATTTAAAGTACATTGCACATGCATCTATTTCTTCTTCATACTTCCATTGTTGACCTCCCCTCCACCTGCCTACGCTGCCTTCTTTGCCATGTTCTTCTCTTGCAACGCTTTTGCATCCATGTAGAGAAAATTGTTATTTATGAAACACATAGCATAATATCTGAATAAGAATTCCAATTACTCAATAAAAACCAAAGTTTTATGAATCAACCATCACAAAAAATCTTTTGTCAAATGTTTAGTTGATTTTTTATGAGAAAAGTTCAATTGATTGAAGCATACTAAAAGTCCTTTCTTTCAGCAATGTCAAGTGCTTACCATTAACGATACCCTTGTACTTTTGATTTTGTTCTCTTTGTATCCAAAAGTTTCCAATGCGTTTAATTTTTTTTTAACTTTCCGTTAATGACATTCAAAATCAATATTAATACCACACCAACTCATTTCCCGTACCACTTGTGAGCTCCTAACAATATCCTTCGTCTTCAATGATTGCTACTTCTTTTTGATACAAGATTTCTTGGCTCTCTAGGCTTCGCTTCTATTTGATTTCCAAGCCCGATTTTGTCAAGTCTTGATCCTCTATCTTCTCTTCTCTTGCAAAGATCTTGAAATTTGATGAAGAAAAGCTTTGACTTTGAAGAAGAGAACTTGGCTAAAAGTCTACAACAAGGGTTGTAGACTTAGTTGCTTGGGATGCAAGTTACCGATTTGCCTCCTTGATTTTTCTCCTTGATATTCACAAGAGTCATGAGATTATGAACTGAATTCGAATGCATTCTCACACAAGTAACAACTTGGAAAAAGAGGATAGTTGAATCCGAATTAGAGGACTCAAACGCGGCTTGACTGAACGCGAGCTTGTAGAATGATCTTGAGTTAATTGTGTAAATTTAGATGGAAGATCAATCTGATTTTCTTGTGTTTTGAATGTGAGAATGAAAGAGCAGAAGATAAATTTTTGGGTTGGATTCTTGAAACAAGAAAAAATCACAAGTTTCCTATTCCAAAGATAAAATCAACCTAAGTTACAAACCAAGCTTATCATTGAAGTATTATGGGCTTCCTATCCTAGATTAGCATGCCTTAAATGTCATGGCCAGACACATCACACTCCACTTCAAATGTCTTGAGAAGTCAGGTAATTGAAGAAGCGGGGTTTTGCACAATTTGTCTTTTAATTTGGCAAAAGCAATCTCGTGTTGCAACTTCCACTTAAATTTTGCATTCTTCTTAGTTAGCTCATGTAAAGGTGCAACTATAATATAAAAATCACAAATAAACCTCCTATAGAACCTGACTAAACCAATAAAAGAATGTATCATAGTTGGAGTACTGGTCGACTGGGGCCACTCTTGTGTGGCTTTCACCTTGTTGTCATCTATACTTAATCCATCTTTAGAAACAATAAAGCCAAGGAATATAGTCAAAGTAGAGCAAAAATCACACTTGGAAAAACTAGCATACAACTTCTCTAGCCTAAGACAATAAAAAATAACCATAAGATGCTCGACATGATCTTTTAATGACTTGTAGTATACTAAGATGTTATCAAAGTAAACAACAAAAAATTTACCCAAATAAGCACGCAAAACATGGTTCATTAATCTCATGAAAGTACTAAGGGCATTAGTCAACCCAAAGTGCATGACAAGCCACTCGTATAAACCATATTTTGTCTTAAATACAGTTTTCCACTCATCACCCTCCTTCGTCCTAATTTGGTGATAGCCACTCCTAAGGTCTATCTTTCTAAAGAAAACAAAACCATGAAATTCATCAAGCATATCATCCAAACGAGATATATGGTGACGATATTTTACCTTACTCTGGTTGATGGCACGACAATCCACACACATTCGCCGAGATCCATCCTTCTTAGGCACTAGAATGATCAAGATAACACAGGTACTCAAACTCTCTCGCACATAGCCGTTGTCCATCAAATCTTGGACTTGGCATTACATCTCCCTAACTCCCTGGTCTCTTTTGGACTTGCTCTATATGCAGCTTAGTTGGGAAGCGCAACTCCAGGCACCAAGTCAATTTGGTGCTCGATTCCTTGGATCGTTGGAAGACTGGGCAACAACTCATTTGGAAAAAACATCCATGTAATTCTGAAACAAAGAAATAACATGAGAAGGAAGGGTATTCACATCCAAATTAGCAATTAAAATATCCTTCCTAAAGAAAAGAAGGAAAAAAGAACCTCCCTTAAATGTTTGAGTGACTCTCTCGGATGTAGCTACTCTCAACATCATATTCTCAAAATGTTCTCAGGAACATCCTTCTTCTTTAAAAGAAAACGTAGTTGGGGCATGTTTCAACGAGAGGCAAACCTTGTCTTGCTCGGTCATCCTTGATTCGAAACCACCACTCTAATTTTTTCATGCTCTCCATAGCCCACGTGCTCAAGAATATGATTTGTGGTCTCTTCCCATTCTAGGTACTTCTCCAGATTATGTTCTCTAGCAAAGGGTTCCATCTTAATCTTAATATCACATTAGTTGGCTAACACATTGTTGTGGTTGTTGAAGCATTAGCTCGTTAAGCACACCTATAATCTCGAGGTAAAGGCACATGTTCCTCCTCTCGTTCTTCATAGAAATAATCAAAAGGAGGTTGGTATTCTCCCTTAAGTTGCTCCTCATCTAACTCAACCAAAGGATCTTCAATGAATGGCTCCACATAGGGCTGAGTTTGTGGCATCGACAAAGGGTAGAGGTGGTGAGCATAAGGACATTGGTATTGTTGTGGAGATCCTATTTTAGGAGTTGAATAAGAGTACCCCTTTCGATCACCCACAAAACTGGCCAATCCTGGTACTACTCTTGCCCATGCACACTTAACTTCAAAGTTCTTTGTCCTTACTCGAACCCTGAAAAGGAAGAGTTCTTGTTGACATGGGTAGCACTTTAATATATTATAAAGGATCTCAAATCCGGGGTGTTACAATTCTTTATAATAATATATAAATACCCTAAGGGTCAAGCGGGTCAACGGGTCAAATGGATCATTTTGACCCGTCACTCGACCCGTAAAACCCGTAATCCGGGTTACGGGTCGGGTCATGGGTCGATTGATTTTTTTACGGGTCAACCACCCATAAATCGAGTTACGTGTCGGGTCGACCTGTTGAACAACCCTAGCTCTTGGAAGAATGCAACCCCGATTGATTGCTTCTTTGGTTTTGCAACTTGTTGGGTAGTCTCGTTGCTGACTTGATGCTTGAATACTAGGGATGGAAATGGGCGGGTTCGGGGCGGGGAATACCCTCCCCGTCCCTATCCGCATTTAGATATATGCTCCCCATACCCGCCCCATTACCCATCGAGGAATAAAATTAGTCCCCATCGGGTCCCCGTCCCTGTCAGGGATTCCCCATGCCCGCTTGATTTCCCATTTATAACCCCCGTCGGGGATTCCCCATCTCCGCTTGGTTTCCCCATTTATAATCCCCGTCGGGGATTCCCCATCCCCGTTTGGTTTTCCCCATTTATAATCTCTATCGGGGACTCCCCATCCCCATTTGATTTTCACCTTGTATAATCCCCACGAGTTACTCGTTTTTCCTAAAAAATTCTATTGATACACCATTTACTCGTTTTATTTTCCATTTACTCTCATTCTACTTTGATTACTTATACATTTTATTGATTAATTATATATTCAAATCTCATATTATAATAAAAAAATTATATAGGTTATAATAAAACTTTTGTTTGATATTAAATGTATAGATTTTAAATTTAAACATATGTGTACAAATTTAAAAATTGCTAAACTAATTCATTTTCTTTAGTAAAGGAAAAAAGAAAATATTGGATCTTACCCTAAAATAATGCGTGAATTTTATTCATATTGACATAAAAAAATCAAATTAATTTACTTTTAAAATAAATGATTTATATTTGGCTAAACCCATACAAGGTACGAGTACTTATGCTAGTAACATCTATTTCCCTAGTTACCACAAATACAACAATCAAATACAACAACCAAACAAATAGTGAAGAATAAAAACATAAGCAACAATATGAAAGCAATGATACCAAACAAATAATAAGGAAAAAAACATAAGCACCAATTAGGAATATTTAGGCTAAAAAACAAACTACAAATAGATAGTTGTAAACCCTAGACCCCCATCCAATCACAAGAATTACAACAAGACCACAAATTCATCAGTTATGCATGGACATAACACTAAACCCGAATCATCAATAAAGATTCCTTCTCATTGGTTTTGGCTCACATCAAAATCATCAATTATTCACAGGGGCGGAGCCATATTGTGGCGGGTGGGGGCCATGGCCCCCCAAACAAAAAAATTTATTATCGTAATTATTGGAAAAGCGGAAAGGAGAGTTCCGAGTTCGTCTGTTCGTTCTTTAATCCCAACACAATGAATGCATTGAACGCCCCCGCTCTTCCGTCTTCCAAAGTTCCAATTGTTCAAACTTAAAACTCTTCGGCTTCTCCAATATCTATCAAAGTTCCAAGTCCATATAAGGATTTCCGAAATGGGTGTTCAGAGAATCAGAGTTCCCCCTCTTAATTGTTCTTGTTCACAAAATCACAGTTCACCAGTTCAGTATTATCGAGTTATCGGAGTCGACGACGGCTTTGTGGCTGTGATGTGCGCCTGTGCCATTGTGCGGTCATCGGTCGAGCGGTCCGGTGCGGAGTGCGGTGTGAGTGGTTCAGTCGAGTCGTCGAGAGTTTGATTGTCGGTGTCGCAGTCGGACTACACAAATCACAATCTACCATTCTATTCTCCAAATCAGGTTGGTTCTTCTTCGATTAAGACCTCAATCTTTTAACAATTAGTTAGACAAATCACAATCTGGCATTCTATTGGATTAATTTTTGACTTTGAATCTCAATCAAATTGTGGAATGTGGATTGAACTAGTGAAGTAGTGAACTCGATAATACTAAGTTATAATACTGAATGCAGGGGCGTGTTAATTAACTTAATTGAATCAAATTGTGGATTGAATCATATGCTTGCCTTTCATATTTCATAAATAGACATGTGTGTTAATTGATTCAAATTGTTAATTGGATCAAATTGTTGATTGAATCAAATTGTGGATTAAAACTATTTAATCTCAATCTTAGGGTTTGTGGAATAGATTGCTAATTTATTAATTTTAATTTATTAATTTACTCAATTAGGTTGAATGGCTGATAAAGTGATAACTGATTTTTTTGGAATAGACTGCTAATTTATAACTTGGTTAACTCGTTAAGTGTGGTTTTGTGGAATAGATTGCTAATTCATTAATTTAAATTTGTTAATTTGTTAATTTTTTTAGAAGAAAGTTAATCTGGGTTTTTAGGAGAAAGTTTATTTTTAATAGTATAATTTGTTAATTTAAATTTGTAGGCTTATGGGTAAGGATCGTAAGTTGATAACAATTGATTCTTTCTTTAAAAGAAAAGAATCTAATAGTGCTACAACTTCTAGTGTTAATACTCCCGCCCCACTTCCCCTTCTTCCAAATTCTCCAATTGTTGATGAAACTCAAATGGAAGCTGTTCGACGTGATGTCAATGAAATTTATAATATTGAACGGGATCTAGGGAAACGATCAAAGATTTCGGACTATCCATCTGAAAAGCGTGATGAAATCAGACGAGCTTATTTGAAAGCCGACCCATATCATATTCGTCTTACCGAATATCCCAAGTCAGGTGATTCTAAGCATTTGCGTCGCTTTTTAGAGTCATGTACACACAATTTTCTTCACGGCTTGAGTACTCTCCTTCTGAAGATGCTGCATATTATTTTCCGTGTTATCTTTTTACCACAAAACCAGCTGGTTGGTCAGGTTGGGATGTATTTAGTGCTCGGGGATTCAAAAAGTTGGAAGAAAGTGAATAATTGAAAGTATTGTGCTTTTTTAACTCACGTTGGACAGGATCCTTTATCGCCTCATAACAAAGCAGCGCAAGCTTGTGAGGACTTGTTGAACCAGTCAAAGCATATAGACAAAGTGATCAATGCACAAAGTCGTGAGCAAATTCTAAATAATCGATTGCGAGTGAAGACTTTTATTGATGCAGTTCATTTTCTTTCAGCTCAGGATTCTTCTTTCAGGGGTCATGATGAAACTAACGAGTCACATAATCAAGGCAATTTCATTGAGTTGATTAAGCTTTTGGCTTCATATGATGAAAAAGTTGCTCAAACGGTTTTGGATAATGCTCCTCAAAATGCTAAGTATACATCACCTACTATTCAAAGAGAGCTTCTACAAGTCATTGCAAGCAAAGTACGGAGCAAGATCAGAGATGATGTTGGTGAATCTAAGTTTTGTATTATTGTCGATGAGGCACGTGACGAATCTAAAAGAGAACAAATGGCTCTTGTATTGAGATTTGTTGATAAAGAGGGCTTTGTATAAGATCGTTTCTTTGGTGTCTCTCATGTTCCAAACACTGCAGCTAAAACTCTAAAAGATGAAATATGTGCCATTCTCTCTCGTCCTTCACTTGATGTTCAGAATATTCGTGGACAAGGGTATGATGGAGCCAGCAATATGTGTGGTGAGTGCAAAGGGTTGCAAACATTGTTTATTAATGATTGTCCATATGCATATTATGTGCATTGCTTTGCACATAGGTTGCAATTGACTTTAGTTACTGCTGCAAGAGAGGTGATTTCAGTCCATCAGTTTTTCACCAATTTGAGTTTTGTTATTAATGTGGTTGGTTCTTCTAGTAAACATCATGATCAGTTGCAAGATGCTCAAATGGAAGAAATTTCATATTTGCTATCAATTGATGAACTTCAAAGTGGAAAGGGAGCAAATCAGCTTGGCACTTTGGCAAGGCCCGGAGATACTCGTTGGAGTTCACACTTCCATTCTCTATGCAGTCTATTGAGGTGGTCCAACAATTGTGGTGCTTGATAAAATTGAGAATGAAACCTCTAATTATTCCCAATGAGGAGATGCTAATGCTGCTAGCAAAATGGTCACTTCATTTGAGTTTGTTTTCATTTTACATGTGATGAAGGATATCATGGGCATTATAAATGATCTTTGTCAAGCCTTGCAAAAGAAAAACCAAGACATTTTAAATGTTGTGCATTTGGTTTCAGATACAAAAGTATTGCTCCAAAACTTTAGAGAAACAGGATGGAGAAGATTGCTTGAAGAGGTTGTTTCATTTTGTAGCAAATTGGAAATTGATGCGCCTGACTTGGGTCCTCCTTATTTTGAGGGTCGAAGTCGTAGACGCAAAAGAGATGTGACAGTGGAGCATCTTTTTCATAACGATATATTTGTTGCTGCTATTGATATCCAGTTGATGGAGCTGAATTGTAGGTTTGGTGAATCTACAATGGAACTCTTAACGCTTAGCCATGCTTTGGATCCCAAAAATGGATATAAATCATTCAATATTTATAGCATATGTATGCTAGCTGAGAAGTACTATCCAACCAACTTTACTGATCAAGATAGGGTTTGATGAAACCCGAAATAAACCGTTCGCTAAAAGACAAGAGACGGGATTATTATATTCGATTGTGCGAACACTTGCTTCTTTATTTATGATTTTCTTTACAACGAGGTTACAAGACAACGAGGTTGCAAACCAACGAGATTACAAGCCAACGAGGCCTACAAACACTTGAGATTTACACCCTAGTACCCCTACGGTTGTTCGAGATCTCGACCTAACAATGTTCGAGATCTCCTAGTTGCTAGACGATTCTATCTCCTAAAAACCACTTGCTTGACCTTGGAGCGAGGTTGATCCGAGAAAGCGGTGTTGACGACTTGCGAGATTGGGTAGCGAAGCTCTTGATGCGAACGAGATTTCTGAGTGACTTGAAGTCTTTTTGCGAACTTCACTTGTCTATAGCGAGGTCTTTTGACGATGCTTCGATCACGTCGATCTTCAACGAGCAAGATAGTTCTTGAGTTCAAGATGTTTTTCAACCCCTTCTTGTTACGAGGTTCTTCTCTATTTATAGAGGATTGGGGAGTCGAGTTTTGACCAAGGTCCGATGTGGGACGCCCGAGATTAGGGGCTTCTGATTGGTCCGAGGGTGAGGCAGTTGGTGATTGGCTTGGGGAGGCGGCATCCATGAGTGGTCCGCGTGGGCGGGCGTCAGTGGAGTCGGTTACGAGGTCTAGGCCTCGTTCCGAGGTTTCAGGGGACCTCGCGGGGGTAGGAACTTTGTTTAAAATAACTGAGGGATACGGACGTGGGACCCAAAATTAGCCTTGGGAATCCCGTCGGGTCCGTTTGTTCTTTGTACCCCGGGCCCACTTCTTACTTTACTATTTTGGACATCATCACAACCCCATGGCCTGGGGACCTCGCCCCGAGGGCCGCATGGCATAAGCTCCTTGAGGCCGCGGGGTACGAGGTTTTGGAGGTTGGGAGGGCATCTTGCGAGGCTTTCTCCTTGCGAGGCTCCGTACTTAGGCTTTTCTCTTGCTCGCATGGGTGAGGCTTTCTGGGCCCGCTCTTCATATCTTGCTTAATGGGCCGTTCAGGTGGAATAGGCCCAATAAGCCTTTTGGGAGCGGGGGAGGCCCAAGCCTGCTCTTTATAAGGGCGTATCACACACGCTTCCCCTTCATCTTCTCTTTAAGCATTTTCGCCCTTTCTCTTTTCGTCTTTTCGGCTTCCCACTAGCGGTTCTTCAGACGGTTTCCGAAGAACCTCCGCCACTTTCCGGTTGCGCCACCGCTTCTTCTACGCCGACTCTAAGCAAGTAACCGCTCGTCCCTCTTCCTCTCGCTTTTGGGTGCTCTTTGCTTTCGATTTTTCTTTTTCTGTTCTGTGCTTTTGAGGGGCGATGGTGGATTGCCTAGTGTCTCGCGCCGGCGTTGCGGCGGCGAGACGGTGGTGAGGGTGGCCGTTATCTTGGCGCGGTGCCCTCGCCGCCTCTTTTCTTTTTTCTTTTCCTGTTTCTTGTCTTGGTTTGGTTTTATGGTGGGCAACAGTGGCTTCTTGGTGTTTTTCGCTAGTGCCGTTGTGGGGAGACGGTGGGGCAGTGGTGGCGACCGCCATGCCCTTGCACCCTTCTCCCGTCAATTGACAGTTGGATGCTTGCTTTTTTCCACCATTTTGAATTTTTGAAACCCTCGGGAGCCCAAACGTCATGATGTTCGACTGAAGGGACATTTGGGCTCCCACCGCTGGCTTCCATCGCTGGTTGGCACTCTTCATTCTCTTTCCTCCTTTTTGGCGCTTCAAATTCTCCTTAGCCGTCCTATCTTGTCAGAGTAGGCTTAGGGTTTTCACGTGGCCTTTCTTCCCTTGTGACCTCGCTTTCTCTTTCCCTTTGTTATTTTGACCGACGTCTCAAGCCTCTTTTCTTATCCAGATGCTTGCCTTTTGTGGCCTGGACGTCGTTCTTTCATGCCTAGGAGAGCCTCTGCGAGCCCCCCATCAGGCTTCGCGTTCAAAGTCCAAGAGGGTTTTTACGAGGAGGTCTCCGAGTCCGCAGGGAGTGTTGAGCCGAGCGATTCCCAAAACCCGAGGTCTCCCTCGTTAGTCTTCAACGACCCCTCTTCTAGTGACTCCGCCGATTCTATCAACTCGGGCTTTCCTCGACTTCGCGTATATTCTGGTGTTGAAATGGCCTCGTCTTTCGTCTCCGACGAGGTTGTTGCCGAGGTTGCGGTGAGGTCGGGGGTTGAAGCGGCCCCGGCTTCCACCTCCTACGAGCCTGCGAGTTTTGCTGCGGCGTATATTACTGACGCCGTGTCCTGCGTTCCACCTGTCCTCGAGGAACGGATCCCTATGTCCTCGGGGGGCCGCGAGGTTTTTCTGTCTGAGGGGGTACCCATCGAGCTAAAGCCTAAAGACCTCGTGGCTATTGCTAAGGACTTCGCTTGGCCCGAGGGGGTCGAGTTAGCGCTTCCCGAAGAGGGGGGCTGCTCCTTGGCGCCCTACGAAAGGTGTGTGGTCGTGCACCTTTTCAGTCTTCAGGCGGGTTTTAGGTTACCTCTGGCCCCGCACCTTGCCGAATTTCTGTGGGCCATGCAGGTCTATCCTGCACAATTGTTTCCAAATGCTTGGAGGTTGTTGTGTGCTTACACGATTCGCAACCGTGAGCTCGGGGACGGGCCGAGTTGCGATAATATGTCAACTCTGTTCCTAGCGAGGAGGAAGCCACGGTCCTGCCTCATCAACCTTAGCCTACCGGGCATCAAAATCACTATGGCTCCTTCGAATGTCGGGTCGTGGAAGCCGAAGTGGTTCCTGGTTCGGGACCTTACTGGGAGATATCTTAATTTTCCCACGGCGTCGAGTGTCTTCGTCCGGTCCGTGGGTTCGCATACTGTTGCCGAGCTTAAGGCACTCAAGGCTTGATATGCCCCGGTGGAACAGGCACCGTACCAGAGGTACCTGGCACAGGACCGGCTTGAGCGGGTCGGCCTGAGTCTCGCCCTTCCCCCCGGCGCGGGCAAGGAGGGTACTTACTGTTTCTCTTGCTTTGCTTTGTTTACTTGCTCTTTGTTGCTCGGTAGCGAGGTTGAGAAATCTTGCTAGTTTATTTTGTTTTAATGTCGTCTTTGGGCCGCGAGGTTGAAAACCTCGCTATCCTGTACTGTTTTTTTATATCTAACTTACTTTTTATGTTCTTTTTCGACAGTGGTTGACCTTTTAAGCGCTCTTACCTCGAAGTCGCAGGGAAAGAGGCCTGTGACTTCTACTTCCACCGCCCCAGTTCCCCGAGGTCAGAAGGGGATCGCTATCAATGAACCGACGCCGTAGGCGAGGCCACCCGCCTTGCAGTCGAAGGCCACAGCCCCGACGTCGAAGGCGCCTGAGGCGTAGACGAGCGAGGGGGCCGCGACTAAGGGGGACGTCACAAGAACGTCATCCCAAGCCTCCCGAGGATCCGGTGATAAATATGGGTCCAAGAGAAAGGGCGCGGGGTCTCCCCTCGGAGAAAAAAGGAAGAAGCAGAAAGGGGACGGCCAAGGGGGGACCCCAGGGGGCGAGATGATCGAGCGCCCCGGCTCAAAGAGCCGAGTTGTCTCGGCTACCGGGCCTCCTGCCGACAAGTTCCATTGCTCCGGTCCCTCCCGGGGCGCGTCCAAGGATTGGGACAGGGCATATTGGAAAGAGGAGGTTGCATGGGCCAACAACCTCTCGGAGGCCGCCCTTAACGACGAGATCCTCTGCTACTCAGCGATGGTACGCCTTACTCTTACGGGGTTGTTTTTTGATTGGCTCTATCATCTTAGTTTTTGTTTTAACGTACTCTTCTTTTGTTTCAGAATAACTTCTTTGCGAACTACAACTGCGGTCGTGTCGGCCTCCTCCATAAGAACATGGATAGGATGGAGGCGAGGCTCAAAGAGCGCGACACCGAGATTGAGAAGAGGGGAAAAGACCTCGCGGAGGCCGAGAAGCGCATTCACGCCGTGGAGGTCGCAGCAGCGGACGAGGCCAAGGATGTCGCTAGGGTCAGGGAGGAGCTGAGGAAAGCGAAGGAGGAGGTTAAGGACTTAAAGGAAGAGGTCAGGGATTTTAACGGCGAAGTCACAAAGCTCAAGGGTCAGCTATCCGCGGAGCACCAATTCTTCAAGGAAAAGGAGGCGGAGCTTCAGAAAGCTGAGGAGGAGATCACCAGCCTTCAACGACGTGTTGTTGAGCTTAACGAGGAGGTGGAAGCCGCGGGCCCCAGGTACGTGGACTCCGAGGCCTCTAAGGCGGAGTTGGTGGAGAGTGTGAGGAAGATGTTCCACCAGTCCGTCCGCATGGGGGTCAAACAGGCGGTTGCGAAGTACAGGCATATTGACCCCCGCATTACCTTCTTCATCCCCAACTACGAGGAGACCATGGGGGAGCTTGACGGAGAAGAGCCCGAGGGAGAATGTGAGTTCTTTCTCAACGAGGATGGGACTGTGGCCAGCGAGGTACCTACCGCGGCAGACCTTGCTCGGGGAGACCTGAAGGCCGCAGTTACGGAGCCTTAGCCTGTGGCAGATGTGCCAAAGTCCCAGCCGTCCACGACACCTGCTCCTGCCCTAGAGACTCTCAAAGGCCCCGACGCTGAAGCCTCGAAGATCTGAAGGATGTTGCTGGTTTTGTAATAAGTTTTTTTTGGTGGCCCTGCGAGGCCTGTAATCTAAACATCTTGGCCCTGGTGGCCCTCATTTTACGCCACTTTTCTTACCTTATGATTGTTTGTGCTTCTCGCTTTAAATTACTTGTATATGTCCATCCATACCCATCCAACCCCATGGTTCGAGTGTCACAACTATTGTGGCACTTGGGCCACAATGGACGTTTAATTCTGCATCGAGGTCATGAGCTTCGCTCGGATCTTCACAAGAATCCGCCGAGGTCCCGAGCCTTGCTCGGACCTCGCACAATAACTATGTCGAGGTCATGGGCCTCGCTCAGACCTCGCATGTTTTACTCGAGTTTCTCCAACCCAAGCGGGATGCGAGGGGTGGATTTAAACACGAGGTTCTCCAACCCCAAGCAGGAAGCGAGGGGTGGGATTCACAACTTAAAATCGAGGTTCTCCAACCCCAAGCGTGAAGCGAGGGGTGGACTTAACTCATCAACGAGATTCTCCAACCCCAAGCGGGAAGCGAGGGGTGGACTCAACGAGATTCTCCAACCCCAAGCGGGAAGCGAGGGGTGGACTCAACGAGATTCTCCAACCCCAAGCGGGAAGCGAGGGGTGGACTCAACGAGATTCTCCAACCCCAAGCGGGAAGCGAGGGGTGGACTCAACGAGATTCTCCAACCCCAAGCGGGAAGCGAGGGGTGGACTTAACGAGATTCTCCAACCCTAAGCGGGAAGCGAGGGGTGGACTTAACGAGATTCTCCAACCCCAAGCGGGAAGCGAGGGGTGGACTTAACGAGGTTCTTCAACCCCAAGCGGGAAGCGAGGGGTGGACTTAACGAGATTCTCCAACCCCAAGCAGGAAGCGAGGGGTGGATTTAAACACGAGGCTCTCCAACCCCAAGCGGGAAGCGAGGGGTGGACTTTTTATACAAAGGTTTTCGTTTTTGAGAGAGATTTTGAAAGTTCCACAACCCTTTATTCATAAAACTTGCGAGAAGTAACGGAGTTTAGAGAGTTTACACAAAATACTTTTTGAGTCGGTCGACGTTCCATGTTTTGCTCAGGGTACGCCCCTCGTTGTCTTTGAGCTTGAAAGCTCCGGGCGCGACCTCCTCGCCGAGGATGTATGGCCCCTCCCAGTTGGGGTCCAGTTTGCCACCTTCGCTACGCCTCAAGACGAGGTTACCTGTGACCAGGAATCGAGGTCTCACCTTCTTATTATGGTAGACAGCCACGCGGCGCTTGTATTCTCTGGAGCGAAGGTCGGCTACCTCGCGCAACTCGTCACGGAAGAGCAACTCGACCCTGAGATTGGCCTCGTTCTCCTTTTCATCGAAATCAAACACCCTCGCCGACGGGACCAGGGTCTCTACTGGGACTAGTGCTTCCGCCCCATAGGTTAGAGCGAAAGGCGTTTCTCCGGTTGCGCGGCGCGCGGAGGTGTGGTACGTCCATAGGACGAGTGGGAGGAGCTCTGCCCAACGACCTTGGGCCATGCCCAACCGTTTCTTTAGATCGGACAGGATGCGGGCATTGACGTTCTCTACCTGGCCGTTGGATTGAGGATGGGCCACAGAGGAGAACTTGAGGGTTATGCCCAGGTCTGAGCAGAATGTTCGGGTCTCTTCGCAATCAAACTGGGGGCCATGGTCGGTCATGATGGTCATGGGGACGCCGAAGCGGTAGACGAGGTTCTTCCACAGGAAGTCGCAGACCTTAGTCCCCGTGATTTTTGCCATTGCTTGTGCCTCAACCCACTTCGTGAAATAGTCGACAATGACCAGGATATACCGCACCTGGCCAGCAGCCTTGGGGAAGGGGTCGAGGATGTCCATCCCCCACATCGCGAAGGGGCATTGCGTGTGTATGGAGCGAAGCTGCGAGGTCGGGGCGTGTTGGAGGTTACCGTGCTTCTGACATCCGTCACATCGCTGGACATAGGCCCTCGCGTCTTGTCGAAGAGTGGGCCAAAAGTACCCCAAGTGGGCGATCTTATGCGAAAGGGTTTGCCACCCTGGGTGGCCGCCACAGACCCCCTCATGGGCCTCATAGAGGATGTGCTCCGTAGCCTCGGTTGGCACGCACAACAGGTTGGGCTCAGCATACCCTCGGCGATAAAGGTAGCCACCTACGACGCAATACTGTGCCGCCTGCATTTTCAGCTTCCTGGCCTGTGCGGGGTCCTCTGGGAGGACACCGCTCTCCACATACCGTGTTATCGGGATCCTCCAATCCCCCGCAGTAACAGACAGAACATCGCTGTTCACACTCCGCGAGAGTTTTCTTTCTACCATCACGCGGTTCCCTACTTCCAAGGGTAGGGCGGACCCTAACCTCGCAAGAGCATCTGCTTTAGTGTTTGAGGTTCGCGGGATGGATTCAACCGCGAAGGTTTCCAGGCACGACACCAAGGCTTTGACCTTTTCTCGGTACGCGGGCAGGAACCCCGTTCTGGTGTCGTACTGCCCGTTGAGCTGGCGCGCAACCAGCTCGGAGTCGGTGTAGACCCTGATTTTCCGGGCCCCACTAAGGAGCTCCATCTCGATCCCGGTGATCATGGCCTCATACTCGGCCTCGTTATTGGTGGCTTCGAAGGCGAAGTTAAGGGAATACTCCGTCTCAATCGAGGGCCCAGCGAGGAATACGCCAGCCCCACCACCTGCATCACACCGTGAGCCGTCAACGAATATCTTCCACTCTTCCGAGCTTGCGTCTGTCTCAGGGAAGGTGACCTCCACCATGAAGTCAGCGAGGGCTTGCCCTTTCATGGCGGTCCTCGGGAGGTAGCTGATATCGAACTCGGAGAGCTCGACTGCCCACTTCGTCATTCGCCCGGAGAGGGCGGGCTGGTGGAGGATTTGTCGAAGTGGGAGGTCAGAGAGGACCTGAATGGGGTGCGCATGGAAGTAAGGGCGTAGACGCCTTGCGGCGGTCACAACTGCCAGTGCCATCTTCTCTGCCGGGGAATAGCGCTACTCCGCGGGCTTGAGCACGCGACTCACGAAGTAGACTGGGTGTGTGGCCTTTCTGGTCAGCACCGCGTTGACTGTCTCGGGGCTGACTGCCACATACAGTTGCAAGCCCTCGCCCGCCATTGGGGGCGACAATGTGGGGAGTTTCGACAAGAAGGCTTTTAGCTCAGAGAAAGCGAGCTCAAGCCTCTCATCCCACACGAACTTGTCGTTCTGCTTGAGAGCCGCAAAAAGGGCAGGGACCTCTCCGCCAAGCGGGAGCAAAATCTCCCTAGATAGTTGACGGCACCGTTGAGCCGATGCACCTCAGTGCGAGATCGTGGTGACCTCATTGAGAGGATCGACTCGACCTTGGCAGGGTTGACATCTGTTGAATAGGGTTTCTTGACAACAAATAAATTTATAATCAAGACCCCACTGAGTATAGGGAGGTCAGGATCGTTCCACAGGAAGCAAGGTTGTTCATTTATCAACTATTAAAAACAACAAACAAAATAAAACAAACACACTCACGAGCAACCTCGTTAACGACGTTGTCAGGGTCGTTAACGAACCACCGTACACAAAAGACTCAATCTAACGACCTAAATAAGTTCGGTACCGAGCCAACTAACTCAGCAACGAAATTCACTTAAGATTCAAATAAAAAAACAAAGATCTAGGACTAGGGACACCACAACATAGTCATGCATATAAACTTGTAAGAAGAATAGATCATGCCTTTAAATAGATAGAGTCATCAACTTTCGTTGACTATCAAGTAAATTAACCTACTTTCGTAACCCAATTCACTTAATTGCTTATTTTGGATCTAAAGCTCGAAACTTTCGTATTCAAACATTATCAACCTTCAAGTTACTAACTTTCTCTTTCAATCAAGTTAAAAACTCAAATTACCTCAACTTTCATCTTGGTATAAGCTCAACAAACAATCTCAATAATGGATAAAAGGCATTTCAACCCACAATCTTACTCATCAAACATGCTTAACTATGCCAGGCTTAACCCCGATCCTAGAAAAGAAGACTACTCACTAATCATAACTAAGAAAATAAATTCAAAAAAAGAAATCATTGAAAACAAAACACTACTCAATTTAATAGGAAATATCGTCTTACAGAAAATCAGAAGAAACCGAAAAAATACAAAGCACCGAACAAAAATCTCGATCAACGAACTCGGTAACTCTCGTTCACCGACCTCCGACTCGACTTCGATCCTCTCTCGACTCTCTCGGCTCTTCCTCTTCTCTCTATGTCGATCTCTTCAAAAATCCACCCCCTTCTAGGCTAAACAAAAGGGCTATTTATACTAAAAAGGCTAAAAACTAATAAGGCTAGAAGATAAAAACTTTCTAAAAGATAGAAATAAAATCTAGAAAGATAGAAAGACCTAAAACATAATATAAAAACCCTAAAAATTATAAAAAGATACTCTACCGACACGGAAATAATTTCCCGCACAGGATCGGTGAGTTACAAAGTCAACCCTCAAAATTTCTATCACGTGGCCTCGTTAACGAGCCCTCACAGCCTCGTTAACGAGCCTGGGCTTGGTTTCTTCCACACTTCATCTCATAAAACCTGGACTCTAACTTCTCCATACTTGTATTCCTCTGTCTTTCATTTGCGCTCCAAATTCAGCTCCATATAGCACCTTTTCCTTGCTAAAACCTACAAAATACACAAAATAGAGTAGCTTCCATACTTTCTATGAAAATATGCAAAACCATCCAAAAACACACAAAACTAAACCTAATTTTATCAAAACTAAACCTAATAAACAAAGAAAACCTACTAAAAAACTATACTAAAAACACGAACATCAACGTCGATCCCGCGCTCGCTGATCATAAAACCTAAAAATTTTCCCGATGACACGCCGAAGACGCACTTCTCGGGGTTCAGGCTCAGACGGTTGTGCCTGAAAGTGGCGAAGACCTCAGCAAGGTCGACCAGATGCTCTTCAGGGGTCTTGCTCCGGACAACAATATCGTCGACATAAGCCGACACGTTCCTTCCTAGATGATTCTTAAAGACGCGGTCGACGAGGCGTTGAAAGGTGGCCCCCGCGTTCTTTAGACCAAACGGCATGACCTTGTAGCAATAAGTGCCTCACTGGGTGATGAAGGATGTTTCCTCCTCTTCCCGTGGATGCATCAGGACTTGATTGTATCCTGAGTACGCGTCAAGGAAGCTTAATACTTCGTGACATGCGGTCGAGTCGACGAGCTCGTCGATCAAGGGCAAGGGGTAACTGTCTTTGGGACAGGCTTTGTTGAGATCCTTGAAATCGACGCACATCCTCCACTTCCCGCTGGCTTTCTTAACAAGCACGACGTTGGACAACCATCGGGGGTACTGAACCTCGCGAATGAACCTCGTGGCCAACAATTTAGCCACCTCGTCATTTGCGGCGTTCGCCCTTTCTTCATTCATTTTTCTTCGTCGCTGCACCACGGGGCGAGTGGTGACATCAACGTTTAAAGAGTGCTGGGCAACGGTCCACGGGACGCCTCGGAGGTCCTTTGCAGTCCAAGCGAACACGTCGCGGGACCCAGTAAGCAGGGCTTCTAGCGACGTCGCCGACGCCACTGAGAGGCATTCTCCGAGGTAGATCTTCTCAGACTCGCTCTCGAAGGGGGATATCACCCTTCTTTCTAGCTCAGGGGTGGGGACCGTGAAGTCCCGGACTTCGAGGTCGGCCTCGCCGAGGGACTCCACCATGAACACCGGACACTTTTGTTTTGTAGAGGTCGCGTAGCAAACACGACCTTCCTCCTGATTGCCTTTTACCTCTCCAACCCCGCCGTCGACGGGGAACTTCATCTTCAGGTGATAGATGGAAACTACCGTCTGGAACTTCATCAGGGAGACCCTCCCAATGACTACATTCCACACCGAAGGCAGGCGTACCACCGTGAACTCCACCATCTCGGTCCTCCTGGTTGAGCCGGTGCCTAGCGTCATCCAGAGGTCTATGAGGCCTACCACGTCGACCTCATCTCTCGAGAAGGAGGTGAGTTTCCCAGCGTAGGGCTTCAAGGATGTCTTGGAGATGCCCAATTGCTCGAACGCGCCGTAGTACATGATGTCCACGGAGGATCCCGTGTCTACCAGCACTCGCTTTACCATTTTCGAGCCCATTTGAGCGTGTACCACCAAGGGGTCGGAGTGTGGCATGTGGAGCCCCTCGGCATCTTCGGATGAGAAGGACAAGCCTACGTGAGACCGCGAGGTTTGGGAGACGCTAAATAACGTGGGCTCATGATGGCTTTCCCTTGCGTACCTCTTCCTTTCTGCCTGGCTTGATCCAGCCGGCGATGGTCCGCCCGAGATGGTATGGATATACCCATCGGGCGCCGTCGCTTGCCCAGACTGGGCTTGCTTCGCGGGGGCCTGCTGCTCGACGTTATTGTTGTTGTTGGCCTAAGCTTGACTTGGGCCTTGCGGCACGGTGTTGGCGCCCGACGCGGCCCTTTTCATTTGGGTTATACGCAGGACCTCCCTTGCCTCGATAACCCCGTGGTTTCCCGCCAAAGCAGTTCCAACCTCCGTCGCCACCTCCACGGTTGTTGTTGTTCCGGTTATTATAGTTGTTGTTGTTGTTGTTCCGGTTATTATTGTTGTTTCTGTTGTTGTTGTTGTTATTGTTGTTGTTGTTGTTGGGGTTATGGGCCTGCGTCACATACGCATCGCGCGCGGCCGGAGCGGCCACTTTCGCCTTCCCCTTGGCCTCGGCGACGATTTCTTTGTCGGTCCTCGGTCGCGAGCTCTGGTTAGCGGCATCCTCGGCGTAAACTTGGGCTGTTATCCGGGCGCATAGGTTGTCGTACGTTGCCGGATTCTTCAAGAAAATGAAATTCTTGAAAGTCCCGATGCGCAGGTTGCCCATGAGGGTGTCGCGCACCGACGACTCATCGACGTGCGCAATTTCTGCCACCGCGGTTGTGAAACTCGTGAAGAAGGCGCCCAAAGACTCGCTCTCCCCCTGCTCAATTCCGCGGAGATCCCGCATGTTCTTCTTGCGCTTCCTAGAGCCGCTGAAATGTGTGACGAAGGATTCACACAATTGGGCGAACAAGGTCACGGAGCCGATCTTAACATTGGAGAACCATGTTAACGCGGCCTTTTCCAGGGTGGTTGGGAAAACCCGGCAGAATATTGCGTCGTTGTAGGCATTGACGTTCATATGGACTGCGAAGTGCTTCACGTGCTCCTCAGGGTCCGCTGAGCCGTCATAAAGCCCCTTGGGCATTGGCGCGTTCCAGATCGTCCATGAACGGAGAGGTGATCTTGGCCTCCTCCTGGGCTTGGGGCGGTGGTCGCGAATTGCGTGATCGAGATCTTGGGTAGTGCACCGCGCTCACCGCTATTTCGGACAACTCTGGGTTCTGCAGCCTCGATCGTCGCGATCGAGACCGCGAGATCTGCATTGGATCTCGGGGAGGCCTCTTTGTTGACGAGCCGTTGGTGGAGGACTCGGGCTCCGGCACACGCCCAGGGACGTACGCAGGTATGTACTCGGAGTGAGGTTCACCCTGGGGGGGAACGGGGACGTACGAAGGGGCGAAGCCCTGCTGGTATTGCCCATAAGCCGGGTAGGGGTATGGGTTCGGGGGTGCGCCGCCCTGCTCGAAGCCTTGGAATGGGAATGGGTTTTGCGGGGCGGCGTACGTCCATCCCGGAGGGACCACGAACGGGCAGCCCGGAGGCCCCGCGGCCGTCCACTGCGCAGTTTCGGGCATGTTGCCGGGGTGTTGAGGGAAGAAATTGTTTGGGCAAGCCATTTTGAGGGAATCGAAGCTAAGTTTTGCACGAATCGAGGAACTGCTTAGGATGAAGAGGTTCCCACAGACGGCGCCAGTGATGAAACCCGAAATAAACCGTTCGCTAAAAGACAAGAGACGGGATTATTATATTCGATTGTGCGAACACTTGCTTCTTTATTTATGATTTTCTTTACAACGAGGTTACAAGACAACGAGGTTGCAAACCAACGAGATTACAAGCCAACGAGGCCTACAAACACTTGAGATTTACACCCTAGACCCCCTACGGTTGTTCGAGATCTCGACCTAACAATGTTCGAGATCTCCTACTTGCTAGACGATTCTATCTCCTAAAAACCGCTTGCTTGACCTTGGAGCGAGGTTGATCCGAGAAAGCGGTGTTGACGACTTGCGAGATTGGGTAGCGAGGCTCTTGATGCGAACGAGATTTTTGAGTGACTTGAAGTCTTTTTTCGGACTTCACTTGTCTATAGCGAGGTCTTTTGACGATGCTTCGATCACGTCGATCTTCAACGAGCAAGATAGTTCTTGAGTTCAAGATGTTTTTCGACCCCTTCTTGTTACGAGGTTCTTCTCTATTTATAGAGGATTGGGGAGTCGAGTTTTGGCCAAGGTCCGATGTGGGACGCCCGAGATTAGGGGCTTCTGATTGGTCCGAGGGTGAGGCAGTTGGTGATTGGCTTGGGGAGGCGGCATCCATGAGTGGTCCGCGTGGGCGGGCGTCAGTGGAGTCGGTTACGAGGTCTAGGCCTCGTTCCGATGTTTTAGGGGACCTCGCGGGGGTAGGAACTTTGTTTAAAATAACCGAGGGATATGGACGTGGGACCCAAAATCAGCCTTGGGAATCCCGTCGGGTCCGTTTGTTCTTTGTACCCCGGGCCCACTTCTTACTTTACTATTTTGGACATCATCAGGGTTAATTTGAGATTTCAATTGAGGTCATTTGAGATCGATGTGCACATCCATCCAGAATTGCAGTCAGTGTCGTCAATTTCAGAGTTATGTCGAAGGCTAGTGGAGACTGAGAGGGCAAGTAGGCATTATCTTATCGACATATTGCTTAGACTTGTGTTGACCCTTCCTGTGTCTACGACAACTGGTGAAAGAGCATTTTCAACAATGAAGATGCTCAAAACAAGGCTCAGAAACAAAATGGAGGATGATTTTTTAGAGGATAATATGTTGATTTACATTGAGAAGTACTATATTTCAAAAAGCCTTGATCCCGATTGTATTCTTAATGATTTTATCTCTTTGAAAGAGCGTAGAGTTCAATTCTAGTAGTTTATATGCTTATAATTTAACTTTTATTTTAATTGATAATTGGAAGAAAAAAAATTTGGCCCCTCCAATGCTTGAATCCTGGCTACGCCCCTGATTATTCACCAATCTGATTTCAACACAACAATTAAAGCTCAATCATCAATCATTCATGGACATAAAACATAGATCCTCGAATATCATACCATTATATGAGCCCTAAACCCTAGACCTCGAATTCAAATCTAATAATCAAATACTAAAACCCGAATCCAGCTCCAATAATCCAACACTAGAACCTGAATTAAGTTGCAAATACATCCACATTACCTTAAACGAGCTCCAATGTCGTCCTCGAGCTCCAATGCATGCATATGACGAATTCATCCCGTCCTCAATATCTACACACGAATCCATCTCCTTTTCAAACGAGCTCAACTCCAGCTTCAACATGCGTTCGAAATCTAAGGGGTTTAGAGTTCAAGGCTTATCGGAAATGATCCCAGCACGCGCCAGCGTCGACGTTTGGCAGTTGGCCTTCCACCAGTGGCGGTGCCAGAAAATTATGAGGGGGGGGCAAATTTGGTTACAACATCGCATAATGGTGTATGGATTGGTAGAGTTAGAACGTAGTCGGATATTAAAATTGCGATATTTCTATTTAGTTATGCTTTTAGGACTTTATATAAGAAGATATAATTAGAATATGTTACCTAAATTCTATAAAGAGCCTAAATTAATTAATCTAAAAATTTATTTTTGATTATGACCGAGTTTTTATACCATGCTATAGTTTGAACAATCAAATTCATTATTTTCTTTGTAATTATTCTCAAATTTTTGTTTTTTTGTTAATTTTCCTTGTATTAAGTAAATATATTATTAAAAATAACTAATTAATTTATCTAATTTCTAATTCAAAATATCTTAAAAATTAAATAAGAAACTAATTCTATTTCACTTAGTTTTAAACATTACATTTTTTTTCTAGTTTAATAAATTCTAATATATCCTATCCTATAAACTCTTAAAATAAAAACATAAAATTCCTCAAAACCAAAAAAAGAGAAGTATTCTACACTATAATTATTGGATGGGTCGATGGGGGGGTTGTGCTAGTTAAATGAATCGAACCTTAGACCTAGTAGACTGAAAAAGGCAATGGACTGGCCAATTGGGCTAATTTGGTTTTGTGCTCTATGACTCAAACTCAATAACATATATACATACACGTTTGGAAGAAAGGAGGGGCGACCGCTCCCCTTGGCTCCGCCATTTCCTTCCACTGTCTGAGTTGTATGGGGTGGTGTCGGTGCACAACTCCACTCCTAGCAAGATTGAAGAAAAGAGGGGTGTGTAAAAAAAATGGACATGGGTCACGTGAACAACATGTGAATAACATGTGAGGGGTATGATTTTTATTTTGTTAGAGACATTTTGATCACATTAATACTTTTAGGATTCAGCTACAAAGTTGTCAAACACTTTTCCCCATTCAACTCCAAATTCAGTTCCAACTACAATTAAGGCTCTGTTCAGATGTATTAGCCGAAGTTGGAACCCGAGCTGGATTAATTAGTTGAAGTTGGAACTTAGCTGGATTCTTGGGTTGAGATGGAACTGGAAAAATGAGCTGGATTCGCTGATGAGTGTTCGGTAAGGACAAGCTGAAAATAATAAGAGGCAATATACAATTAACAATATGGGCCTCATTAATGCCATAAAATGTCGAAAATACCCTTGTGGGTGGACAAAATAACAAAACTTTACCCACCCCCTTTACTTGTCACGTGTTTGGATTCCACAAGTTAGGATCTCCTCATTCCAACACCAATTCGCACGAGGCTGGGCAAGGACCAAACGCACCCACTGCCAGTCCTCACCAAATCCGAGCGACGCAAGGCAAAGACCGAACCCACACGCTTGCCCACGTTTGCGACGGGCGGCACGCACGCGCCCGATCGAGGCTGGCCAATCGCGACCGCACACTGCTCGACCCCCAAGAACAAGAGCCATTCTCTGTTGGAACTCGCGACAACACCAACTCGACCACAAAATCGCAGGTATTGCACTCGTGGGTTAGGGATACATTATTACATTAACTATGTATTGCAAATTGTTCTATGTATGCAGTAGAGACTGAAATTCAAACATTGTTGTTCTTCCCTAAAATCTAGGGGTTTTTTCTATATAAAATTTGGAAATATCTTGGTTAAATCTGTATTCTTGCCTGGAATTGGTTAAATTATGTATATCAAAATGCCGTGTTCAAACAAATTGTGTAGGTTATATATGAGTGTTTATTTTGTGCAAAATATATAATTGATACTCACTTTCTTACTAGGATCCCATCAATGTTATTCAAAAACAAGTGTATCCAAAAATGTTATTGAAAAATGATCAAATGCCATTACCGATTAATCTTAGGATAACCAAAAACATACTATAACATGCAAATTGGTGAGAGATGGTTATAGACTACACTCTAATCAAACATTAGTTAGCTGATATGAAAAGGATTCTTGCATTTCTTTTACTCTGTATGATTTTGTATGTTGGTCCCTAAAATTTTGCAAATTAAAAGAAGTATAGGAGAATGGATGAGGTGCAAAAAAAGGACAAGAAGTGTCATTGGAGTGATTCTGATCAAAAGAATTTGCTTGTTATATGCCGAGAGTACCATAGAGGAACGACATTGACACACACTTCAATTGGGCTGAAATTGCTAAAAAATTCATGAAAAATAGTGGGAAGGTAGTCAAACCTAAAGATTGCAAAAACAAGTTCGACTACATGAAGAGTTTATGGAGGGCATGGATTGACTTACGATACAAAAAGGCCGGTTGTGGATGGAATGAGAATTCACGTGCCATCGAAGCGTCCGATGAGTGGTGGGAGAAAAAAAAATTAAGGTAAGTTAATACGTAATTCTTGGGTAGTTTATCATATATGAATGATTTTCTCCCTTTTTTGTTAACAAAGTTTTCATTTGTGTTTTGTGGGGTGTTGTGTAGGAGAATGACAAGTATAGGAGATTTCGAAGGAAGCCAGTAGATTTGGACTTGGTTGAGTTATGGGATTCCGTCTACAATAGCATATGCGCTACAAGGCAACATTGTGTCTCAACCAACCTGGACCATACCTCCTCCACTCTATTTGATGCTTCTGTGGGGGGACAATGACAACATTGATGCCTACTTGTTATCTGAAGAAGATGTTGATCTTGAGGGGTTCACTGAACCGTTTGTTCCATCAGTGACACAAGAGACATCTCCAGCCCTAGGCAAGAGATCCATGGCACCTGGCCCATCCCAACAATTACCCAAGGGAAAGAAAAGACGATCCTCTATGACATCGGCTTACACTTCATACATGGCTTTCATGGATAAGAAGAGTGATAGGTTATTGTGTGCTCTGCAGGGGGAATTGACTAGTACGGGAAGCACACACCATGGGAGAGTGTATGATGTTGAGGACTCATATGCAGTGATTAATCGGCTTGTGGCGGAGGGTGTGATGGAGAAGATTTCACCTCTTTGGTGTTATGTTGTGGATGAGCTGAATAATGATCAAAGTCGACGCCTCTTCATGACTCTCCAAACTGATCAAGAAAAGATGGCGTGGTTAGAGTACAAGTTTAAGAAGTCTGCTAAGTGATTTGTGGAGTTTGGCTTGAAAACTGTTTCATTGTGTTTATTTAGGATTGTTTTCAGACTTGCCATGTTGTATTGTGTTTTCCTAAATTTTTTGGTGAACATATTTTATGTTCTTTTTTTCTGGATTGCTTTATGGCTTGTTGTGTAGGCTATGAACAATTGACTTTGAGTGCCTATTTCTATTTGGTTATTTGGATATCCATGTTACAAACATTGTGGGCTATGGAGAGCCATTGGTGTATTGTGTTACACATAATTTTTGTGCATATGTGTAGGTATAATGGTTAGGAACCGTTTGACAAGATGCGCCAAAATCATAGCGGTCTTTCTTTTGCACATGAGAAACCATGCAGCTGTCATGTCATCCTATTACCATAGGTATTTTTTTTATTATCTATGAACCAGATTTGGGGTGTTGAAAAATGTGATTTGTTGGCATTATGTACGTGTGCTTTCATAATAGGTACTTGTGCAAAACCCCTTGTTTCAACTCGTCCTTTACGAGGATTGTATGGATGAGGGAGATCATGGAATCAGGGTCGGAAGTGAGGTGCATCAATGCTTTTAGAATGGAGAGAACGGTCCTCCAAATTCTTTGCGATGAGTTGCAAGCGCACCATGGATTGAGACCGTCAAGAAATGTTTCCGTATTGGAAAAGGTAGGAATATTACTCCACATGCTTGCAGTTGGTGCGTCCAACAGAGCTACATCGGAAAGATTCCAACGATCCGGGGACACAATTAGTCGAGTGTTGCAGAAGGTCATAGATGCAATCACAGGTAGGCGACATGGCATCCAAGGTCTTGCAGGCCGCACTCTTCGACCTAGGAATCCCTCATTTTCTGAAATTCCTGAGAAAATTAAAAGTGATCCGCGATACCAAGTCTTCAGGGTAAATACCTAATTTTCCATTATTTTTTTCGCATATTCGTTTATAATCATTGTAATTGTTTTGTATACTAGGGTGCAATTAATCGGGTGTTTAGATGGCACACATATTGCAACATGTATACAACGCGTAGAGCAAATGTCATACCGAAACGGAAAACAAGTTTGTTCATTCAACGTCATGGCGGTATGTGACTTTGACATGTATTTTATGTTCATCTCTGTTGGTTGGGAAGGTAGTGCCCACGATGCCCGTGTCTTTGATCATGCATTGCGAAAACCTCTAGGTAAGTTAATAAGAAGTCGATATGTGTCGTACAAAATATGTATTGCAACCTTATTTTTGACGGTTTCTTGTGTGTAGGGCGTTATTATTTGGTTGATAAAGGATATCTAGACAGGCAAGGGTACATGGTTCCCTACTCTAAAGTGAAGTATCATCAGTCTTAGTTTCAAAATGCAGTGCCTAAGGACGCTCCACAAGCATTTAACAAGATGCATTCTTCATTGCGCAGCTGCATAGAGAGGTGTTTTGGAGTGTTGAAGAAACGACTCCAAGTATTGCACAACATGGCAAGTTACCCGATTAAAACACAAATTGATCTTATCTATTGTCTGCTTTGCTATACACAACTACATATTGGAAAAAGAGTGAATGGTCGGTACTTGGAAGAGGAGTATGAGGACCCAAACCTCCCACCTTCTCGAATTCAGGAAGAAGGTGAAGACGACGCGCCGGGTGGGATGAGGGAGTTGAGAGATCAGATTGCCATGGAAATATGGAACTCCCGGAGTTTTTATTAAGTAGTTTGGTTATTGTACCTATGTTTAATGCACGTTAGTAATTTGAGACCATGGATTATGGGAGTATTTGGAAAAACGTTGGTCTTTTGATATTAATGTGTTGATGTTTTTGAGCACAAATCCTAAACAACATAACAATACATTCCATTACACAACATAAAAGTACATTCCATTATACAACACATTAACTTAGGACCACACCATAGCATAAACTCTAAACAAGAAGGACCGGAACTCGTACCACTTATTGCATAATTTAAATGATAAGGAGGGCAACAACAACCCTAAACAAACAAACAACACATTACAATAAACGATTATGGAACCGGAGCCCCGCCCTTAACTAGAACAACGTCATTACACTGTGCCACTATCGTCGTTGTCATGATCGGATGGACCCGAATCGGATAGGGTTGTGGCCCGGAATGGCGGAGGAGCATGGGAGTCGCCAAACACCTGTTCCCATAGACAAGTGGTTTCATAATCAACAGTGGAGTTCTTAAACCTTCTAGCAGTTGGAGATGCTTGGATCATGCGCTCCCACCATTGAGCATCAGCGACGACTCGGACAGAGGTAATGTCCCATCCGCTAGCACCCCCGTATCGCTTGAATTCTTCCCATTGACGCCAGACATGCTTGTTGTAATCCACCCTATTCTTCACGACGCCAGGCCTTAAACGGTCACCGGTTTGCATCTCGAACGCATAAGCTACCGACTGCAGTGAAGGATAATCACTTGGAGACATCATTGCCAGCTTGTCTCGGTAAAGTATTAGCATTGTCTTATTGCGTTCAATGGTCCATGGATTATTCGCCATCTAAACGTAATTGATAATATGTTTTCAATTTATGTAGTAAACCTATAAATGTAATAAAATGACGAACGAATACATCAACTTACATTCTATTAACTTCAAGTATTTCTTGCCTGCACTAGGGAGTTGCAATGGACAAGAGCAATGCTTTTATGTGCCCACACAACCTATTTATAAGGCCCTTGTACATAGGCCAATAAATTAGAGCTATTATATTATCTACAAGTACGTATTGGTAAAATTAAAGACCAACAATACATATGAGTGAACCAAGCTAAACAATGACAATAACATTAAAGACCAACAATGTTGTGTCATTTATGCACTACACTATTACATCATAAATGCAACTAGCATTTCTGCACCACACCAAGTCCAACTAACCTTCATAGTCCAACAAGCATGATACTTCAAGTCAATTGACACACACCTACTACGATGACATAATAACCATAAAACAACATCTAGGAGCACAACTACAACAAGCATAGGAACAACATCTAGAAGCACAAATAAACCGATGTGATCACACTGACAACACAAGCACATATTTTCCACTTCCAAGCTTGGTTCCTTGCTTCGTCTCGTTCCAAGGCAAGCTTGACTAGATAGGTGGTAAGATCGGAAATTCTTTCAGCGTCTTCTTGAGCTTGCACCCTCAACCTTGCAACAAGGGTCAATTGCTTCTCCAAGTTGTCATTGGCAAATTCAGCACGAAACTTGTAACGACGAGCGACATACTAAAGGCGCCTAATGGTTGGACAACCGGAAACCTCGTCAATGAGCTCTTCATTTGTCAGGTTGGTTTCACCCAACCAAAACAAGGCCAAATTATCAGTTCGGGGCAAAGTAATCTGGTAACAAATAATGAAACAAGTTTAGATAGCAATGAAGTCTCCATTAAAAATGAAGAGTAAAAGCAAACCCACAAGTAATTTGGAATAATAAAGAATCATCTTCTCCGTACTTGATGAGGTACACTTCATCAAAGTACATATATGGAACATCACATTCCAATAAATGCAAGAAGGTAAGAAATTTTAACTAGCTACAATCAAAATCTATTTATATATATACTAAAGAAGTCACTTTTCTGACACATGTCGGCCTCACATTCATTTCGCCTATGCGTCGCCTCCATATTCAATTCGTCTATGTGGCGCCACATCATCAATACTCTAAAAACAATTTAATACTAATTTTAAAAAAGATATATATATATATATAATTATTTTGTTTTATTTTTATATATGTTTGTTACAAACTAATAACTAAATCTTAGATTCATTCTTATCTCATTCTACTTTGATTAGTTACTAGTTGAATTCCCGTGATACTCACGAGATAATTTTACTAAGGATTATAAAAATATAAAATTTAAAACACTTGTATATAATATCATAATAAAATTATCTAATTTATAAAAAAATTCTTTAAGATTGTGCCCTATACTTTATCAACATATAGATAAAAAAAAATTATATACTTAATCCCGAGTCTTGTTAAGAGATAAAAAAATTATTATGAATAAAATTAATATAACAAATATTAGATCAAGTTATTATCACAATATAGATAAAAAAAAATTATATATTTGGATGATGGATCCCAAATCTTGTTACAAGATAAAAAAATATGCATATGAAATATCAACATATAGATCAAGCTATTATCTTATAAAAATTGGATATATAGAAAGAATGATACAAATAATTATAATATTTATTATTAAAAAATATAATATTATTTTATTCAAGGAATGCCACATGACGCAATTTTTCAACAAACATGGTTTCTGCTTTATAATGTATTATGTAGATATATTTTATTGATTAATTATATATTCAAATATCATATTATAATGGAAAAAATTATATAAGTTAGAATTAAACTGTTGTTTGATATTATATGTATAGATTTTAAATTTAAATATATGTTTACAATTTTAAAATTGCTAAACTAATTCATTTTTTTAGTAAAGAAAAAAAAGAAAATATTGAATCTTATATTAAAATAATGCATAAATTTTACTCATATTGACATAAAAAATTAAATAAATTTATTTTTAAAATAAATAATCTAACCTACATGTAAATTTGTATTTTTTTACATTCAATGCTTTGAATTTAAAGCATGCAATTGCCCCTTATAGACTTATTTAGTTACATATCTTGCATATTCTACCTTAGCCTCTTGATCTTCCACACATAATATTTACTTAATATCATACATCAATCATATATAATTGATCTTTGCCTCATGGATTTTCACACATAATATTTACTTATTATCATACATCGTACATCATACATCATACATCATACATATTTCATCTTAGTATCTTGGTCTTCCATACATAATATTTACTTAATAGCATACATCATACATCATACATCATACATAATACATACTTGACTTTAGCCTCTTGGTCTTCTACTATAATATCATGCCTATATTTTTATATTTAGAAAATCTTTTATAAAAAATATAATAAAAAATAATAAACATTAATAAATTAATCATTTTATGAAATAAAAATAAATTATTAGTAGATATTAATAGGTTTCATAATCTTAAGTAGAAAATGTGCACACTAAAAAGAATTAGTACGAATTAAAAATAAGTGCAGAGATCAATAGTTCAATTAGACCGTGGAATATATTTAAAGAAGCACCAAATAAATTTATAATGTCATTGAAAAAATTATAATGTCTCATTTTTATATAGTTCATCATATAGTCTCTACCTTTTTTTAATATGCCTCATTTTGATTAATAAAAAAATATTTTTATATATTATAGTACTCAACTTTTTTATTAAACTGGCATAGTAATCTACATTTATAACAAAAATAGTAAATTAGCACATTTAATGTTTGAATTTCTTATAATCTTACTCTTTAATTATTCTCTTTATCTTTCACTATTAGACCATCCACAACGCTGACTTTTAAGTATAAAAAAATATTTAAGCTTTTCCCAACAATAGCATTTACATAGAAGACAGTGCTATGCGTCTTGAATTTGAGGACCGAACTTGAAAATTAATGTAATATCCGCGATATTCCAAGCTTTTATAATATAAAGTTTATTATCAATTATTTTTCTCTAAATTAAAAGGAGGATTTTAATCGAATAAGAGTCTACTATACTTTTGGAAAAAGTTTAACAATACAAAGATCTTAGTCGAAAACTCGAAATAAATACTCGAGGGAGATAATTTAATAAGTGAGGATTTTATTTAAGAGAAACATCAACTAAAAATGATGAGTTAGAAGTGAATTTTTATTCATAAAATAAAAATACATAAAGGCTTAAAAATCACATTACAAAGTCTTGTAAAAAGAATGCAAGAGCCGGGATTTGAACCCGAGATCTCTTGCATCCTCCCCTCACACGCCCCACACTCTCAACCACTAGACCAATTGCACTTTCTTACTACACCACACCATTCTAATCAACTTAAATCAAATTAATCTCCTTCTTTTACAAAAAAATAGACATCAGACTATGTCTGATGTGAGTTACGTTGATGTGAAATTGTCCAATGCATGCTTCTTCCACCACCATTGCCTTGCAAGACCACCCTTACTACATCATCTTCTCATCACCATAGAAGAAGCACACCATTGCCCTATAGGAGAGCTTCTCCTCTTCCTCCATTGGTCAATTTCCATTGCCATGGATTGAGGACTTCATCACCTTGTCTTTATAAACCCCTCTCAAGACACACTTGAAGCTTTTGCTCTCTCCTCTAGCAAGAACATCTCTCCCTTCTATCAAGTGTCATTCTAGCATTCAAAAATCAGCCACTCCCTTTAAGCTATTCATCCATTCAAACACATAGAAACACCACAAAAATCCTCTTTTCTTCCTTTGGAGCCACCGAACCACCACCGGGCCGCCATTGCCGGACCGCCGGTCGACCGCCGCTGCCTCGCCGGAGACGCCGGAGCCGCCGCCGCCCTTCGCCGTGCCGCCCTGCCGCCGAGCACCTCCCCTGCCCTCCCTCTCCAGTGTTCTGTAAAACAGAATACAGAAAGTATAAAATTCTATCTTTAAAAACTATATTATCCTTATGCATTTATTTAATTACAAATCTTTTATAATTGTTAAAAGTATATATTAGATTTTATAGAATAAAAATATATGAGAAAAATCTTGTTAGTTGAAGAAAAACTAGAAACTATATGTTTTTACCATAGTAACTTAAGAGAAATAAAAATAAGTAATTATATTCATGAAATTATTACATGCATGTTATTACAAGACATAAATAGATGAAATAAAATTAGTATAGTATGAAAAGTCCATTTTTAGCATTATCTTACCTTAGATCAAAATAAAATGTAGAGAAATATCATGCATGCATTTTTATACAAAAGAGGATATGAATTTATAACCTTATAAATCAAAAGCATGCACAATAAAAATAATAGCATATTTTCAAGATTATAATAAAAAGTTCAAGTAGAGAAAAGCCTTGCATGGCATATAACATATATGATATAGAAATTATAAAGTGGAAAAAAAAAATAGGATAAAATATGTTACTAGCATGTGAATATTAAATAAGAAATACTATTAGAATCTTGCTTGGAAAGGAAATAAAAATAGAAAAGATTTGATGTTAAGAACTATAATATATCATATTATATGATTATGATCAAAGAAGTTTTATGGATCATAAAGTATAAAAGAATTTTTGGAAATAGATCAAAGTTGTGAATGTAGTATATTAAGTAGAATAATACAAATATTCTAAGATAATTAAAGAATAAATGAATTGTTGGAAAAAGAAAAACATTCGAATATAAGGAAAATATTAATTTATAAATTCAAAATATTAAAATAATAGTATGATCATAAGGTGAGAATTCAATAAGGGAAGAATATTTATGTTATACAAGATAAGAGAATATCTCTATAGATTTTATAAATATAAAGGATTCTAGCAATATTATAAATAAGGGTAGCATAGCATATAGTAAATAATGGTAAGTTACCTAATCAAGCAACTTAGGAAATTCTATTTTAGGAAACTACTAAGTAGAGAATCACGAGTATGATATTTTTAGATAATAAGAATAGTGAGAATAAATACAATTTATTTTAAAGTATTTAAATTGATAATTATTTTAATAAAGATATTTTCGGAATAATAAGGATATTACCAAAACTAAAATAATAATAACGGAATATTATTATTTTAGGAAAAACTTTTTCTAAATTATTATTATAATAATTTAGAAACGTAAACTCTCTTATAAATAAATAAGAGGTATTTCGAATTCTAAAAGTAAAAATCGTGTTTTGAGCTTTTTCGTAAATTCTATATCACTAGGTCGGAGTCCTCGCTCATAGTAGGAACTCGCCTAACTTTCGTCAAAAGCTCGTTGCTAAACTCGGTTACGCTAAGGCAAGTGGAATTTCCCCTTGTGCCCTTTTAATCCGTCTTTATACTATTTCTCGATGTTGGGAACGACTTGTATGCTTAAATAAAAATGAATCTAGGAAATATCGATTGCTAGAAATAACGACTATTGTTAGCATAGATTGCGTTACATATTCCTTGATAGGATTATTTATGATAGTGTGGTATTATCTTGATTGTTACGATCTCGTTTCGAGATCGATGTCGAATTAGTGAGGGGCGTGGGATAGCCAACGCCTCTACATAACCCCACTAAGTCGTAAGTGCCTACGCGTTTGAAGTACGACTTTCGGGATCATGATCCCATCCGCTCCGATTGCAAGGAGGGATGAGCGCACTCTAGCTAAGTGCCGGGAAACGGAGTTTTTCCCTCGGGTGGCTCGGTTTATCCGTGTCCCACCACATACTCATTAAATCATAAATGGAAAGCGAATGTCTTTTATCACTAAGTAAGATAAGTGCCAAAGCACAATTAAACGGACTAGATCGGACCGGTCTCTAATGACCAATCCGGCCCTCGGTCTATTATGGGCGCGAGTGGTATTTGATTTGATTGAATAAATGAAAGTTCCCAACATACCTTCTACTCTAAAGAAGACTACACTCTAGTAGTACTTCTCTTGCTCTTCAAGCTATCCCGTTCGGGATATGTTATCGTTAATTCTCGTATCTTAGCTCCACAAAGTCAAACCATCGCAAACACAACCCTTTATCCTCTCATCTATACTGACAAGTTGAAATTACCAAAGTACCCTCGGGAAATTCTAATCCCGCTCGCTTAGTCTCCTAGACTAATTCTTCTTTCCGCATGTTTGCCTGGCATTCTATCGCCCCTCGCGAATTATGTCAGATTCAGGAAACCGTAGCAAGGCGAAGTGAAGGGAGGTGAAGGAAGTCAAGATCGCTCAAGATGTACTTTTATTTCCGTTTTAGTTTTAATATTACGCTATCTCCGAGACATGATGGATTTGGTGTTTGTTTTCAAGTAATCCTAAAGCTAAAGACAATGTAAGACATTTTGTAATGAACTAAGTCTCCTCCGGGAGCATGTTTTCCGACTTATGTATTATGTTTTATTCCGCATTTTAATTGTTCTATATCATTCTAAAAGCCTTGGGTGACTTTGGACGGTAAAGTCTGAGGTCACTGGCGGTAATACCCAATGTTGTAAAATAGGGGTGTTACAATTGTGGTATCAGAGCTAAACGTTTCGTTTTAAAACCGAAAAGTTTTAAAACCAAGAATTTTCAAAAACCGAGAACTTCTTAAAGCCTTAACTCTTACTTCCGCTACTTAGAACTTTAAATTTTAGAGGATTTCCTCCTTTACCCATTTTAAAGAGAACCTAGGAATAGTAATCTTCCAAATTCAACTCTTAGCTAAGAAAAATATTTCCCGAATTTATTAGAGACTTTAAATAGTTAAAATTTAGTTCTAGAACTACCTAACTTCTTTCTAAGGTTTTTTCTACCTTTTGAAAAACCTAAAATGATTATGAACTTTTCTTATCAATAACGTAAGTGTTCTTTGAGAAACTTATCACTGGAGTCTTATACTTCCACTTTAGAAAAACTTATACCCTTATATGAGAAATTTGATAAGTGATCACAAAACTCACTTCATAAAGTCATTTGGTTAAAAGAAGAAAACCTTAATGTCATAATAGGGCCAAGAAAATGAAAAGCATAAAGTGAAATTTTGATTTAGCAATTCTGGAAGTCTTGACTTCATTCACTACATTTTCCTTTCATAGAAACTAAGGAGGTTCTATAATAACGCCTTTTCTTTTCTTTCTTCCTCAGAAAAACCATGGCTAGCCCGAACCACAACCACCTTGAGGACCACATTGACGGAGCCAACTTCGGGATGCAAGCCCCGAACCCGTACTTTCCCTACATCGACGAGGATGGTCACCTCGGGGTCAATATGGAGATTGACCAAGTCGGTGAGCCATGGGAGGAGTCGGAAGAAGATCCTGAGGAAGATCCTAACCTGCCCATAGGACTATCAGATGATGAGCTAGCACCCGTCGAATTGCCCCCATCGCCCGTGTATGAGCCCGAGGATTACCCCTCGGAAGATGAAGAGATGGCACCGGGGTATGAACCCGAAGATTACTCCGATGAGGAAAATGAGGAGTTAGTGCCTGAACAGGACCTTGAGCATGGAGAAGAAAACGAGTTTGATGATGAGGAGCTGGAGCTATTGTGGCAGGCACAAGCAGATTGGGACGCTATGAATGAAGCGTCGGAAGAAGAAGACGAAGACGGGGTGGTAATCAACCCAGAAGCACCACCTCCACCTCCGCCACCAGCGAGCCCCGAGTGGGAATATGTTCCACCTGCTCCGATGCCTCCTATGATCGAAGTCCCAAGAGTCATGCCAAGAATGGAAGTCGTTTCACCCCCAAGGGCGCCTGAGCCCGAGGAGCCTATGCCACCGATGAGACACTTTTGGTGTCACGAGGACGAGGAGCTCCTACAACAGCTCCAATCCATGCAGGTTGATCATTCCAGGGAGAGACAATATGGACCGCCCTCCCTACTTGAGCGGGCAAGGCAGGCACCTAGGGAGATACAGATGGAAGGATTCACCACTTGGATGGAAGGGGAATCTTCCAACCGCCAGGCTCGTCAACCGTTAGTCAACGCACCCCCATTCTCCGGCGTAGTTCCCACTAGAAGTTGGAGGATAAACCGTGGCATGCTTGAGAGTCATCAACGGGAATGGATGATGGAGACGGAAAGGGAACGAGCGGAGAGGCTCCAACTTCGGATTTGCATCGCGGAGCTTCAAGCACGTGAAAACCGTCGCCATCGTAAGATTGAGCAGGCCAACCTCCTCCTTAGCAACGACACGGGGATTATTGACGAGACCCTTTTCGAGGAAGGATTCCTCGATACTTACGCCGACCGTATTTAGATTTCCCTAGGATTGTATTTTCCTTTTCCAGAAGTGAGCTTAGACCACTTCTTTCGACTCCATTTTGTCTATAAGAAGTCGAAGCGGCTTAATTTCCCTTTCTAGTTAAAATGGCTCAAATTATGAAAGCCTTGTACTTTCTATTATGAATCTTCAATGAAATTCTTCGTTTCACTATTAGAACTTGAGTTATCTATTCCGTCTTCATATTCTGACGAATTAACAAGTAAAAACAAAAAAACCTTCAGATGGTCAACACAAGAGCTACCAATCGCAGCACCACTGGACCTAGAGATGGCAATGACGAGGGCGAGTCAGAAGCCCGAGGAGAGCTTGGATTGAACCCGCCCCACGCACCTGCAGCACCCATTGCATTCAACGCAGAAACTGTGAATGCACTACGCACTCTCGTACAACAATTGATACGAGAAGAAATCCCTGCCGTGGTTCCTAAGCCCGTGAACCCCGATGCACCAAACGAGGTGCCAGAAGAGGTACAAGAAGAAGTGGGTCAAACGATTGAGGTGATTCCCGTGAAGCGAAATTTGGTTAGCTTCACTGATGGGATCAAGGCTTTCAACGCTATGAAGCCTGATTCATACGACGGAACCGGGGACCCGTCAGGAGTACAATACTGGTTCTCTCACGTGGAGAGGCTTCTACGAAACATTCCGTGTGCTGAAGCAGATAAGGTGCACATGGCTGCACTAAAGTTGAAGGGTGAAGCTGGTGAATGGTGGGAAAGCTCTAGCCTATCAAGTCGTCCAGACCTGAGTTGGGTTATGTTTAGAGATAAAATGATGCGCCGCTTCTTCACAGAATCAATGCGAGAGGAAAAGTTGGACGAGCTCCACTCCCCAAAGTTGTATGGGCTAAATGTGCTTGAGAGAGCCAAGAAGTTCAATCATCTCCTGCAATATGCTGAAGAGGAGATTACCACAGAAAAGCAAAAGATCAAGCATTTTCACCGCTGGATGAGTGACCACATCAAGCCTTGGATGGCAAATCGCACCTTCGACACTTTAGAAGAGTACGTGGATCATGCTCATCGGATGGAGACGACCTTGAAGGTTCCTGAACGCAAGAAATTTGGTGGAGGAAAGCCTCACCATTCCAGCCACAGTGGATTTAAGAGGCCAGCATCTCCTCAGGGTTCTCAATGGTCGAAGAAGAGCAAGCTCAAAGCTTCATCAGCAGGGTCAAGACCTGGCCCTCGGACTGAATCAGCAAGACCCCCACTTATCTGCCACAACTGTGCGGAACCGGGTCACATAAATCGGAAATGTCCCAAACCGCTCAAGAAGTGCTTCAACTGCAACAAGGATGGACATCTCCAACAGTTCTGTAGGCGGCCAACCAATTCCCTGAGCCAAAACCGTTCAAACGCTGTGACCCAGCGACCACAGCCATCAAACAAGCCAGCAGGAACTACATCCGTCCAGTCTACGGCCAATCAGAGGAACAAAGGACCTATGTATCCACAGAGTCAAGGACAGAGATTGTATGAGATGCGCACCACAGACAAGCCTGAAGAACCTACCTGCCAAGGTACTCTTCATATCCGCTCTAAAGATGTATTCATACTCTTCGATTCTGGTGCTTCGCATTCCTTCATTTCCGAAAAGTGCGTAGAACTCTTAGGATTAGACAATCTTGAGAGGTGTGAGCCGTTTATCGTGAACCTGCCAAATGGGGAAAAGATGATTGGGGTAAGACAATTAGCTAAGTTCCCCTTATGCATTCAAGGAGGAAAATTTCCTTCCAACTTGATATGCATCCCCATGGATCCTTATGACATCATTCTCGGAAGAGATTGGTTGTCTCTGCACGGAGCAGTAATTGACTTCTACACCCGAACCGTGACCATCAACTCGGGAGGAAAACACATGTGCAAGTTCAAGGGGAAACGGGAGGAAGAAAATGGAAGGATGATCAACGCCAGGAAAGCCAGGAAACTGTTAAGTCAGGGCTGCATTGGGTACCTCTGCTACCTAGAGTCGACAGAGAAGAAGGTTGTGAACATCCAAGAGATCCCCGTGGCCAGAGAGTTCCCCGACGTCTTCCCCGACGAACTCCCCGGGTTACCTCCTCGACGAGAAGTCGAGTTCTCAATAAGTCTCGAGCCGGGTACTGGCCCAATCTCTAAAGCGCCATACAGAATGGCCCCGCTGGAAATGAAAGAGCTCAAGAGTCAGCTTGAAGAACTGCTTGAGAAGGGTTACATTCGACCAAGTGCATCGCCATGGGGAGCACCAGTGCTATTTGTAAAGAAGAAGGACGGAACTTTCCGTTTGTGCATCGACTACAGAGAACTGAATAAGGTCACCATCAAAAACAAGTATCCTCTTCCAAGGATAGATGACCTTTTAGATCAACTTAGAGGTGCAAAAGTTTTCTCCAAAATTGACCTGCGGTCAGGCTATCACCAGCTTCGGATCCGCGAGGAAGACATCCCGAAGACAGCCTTCCGTACCCGCTATGGCCACTACGAATTTGTAGTGATGCCATTCGGATTAACAAATGCACCTGCGGTGTTCATGGACTTGATGCACCGATGCTTCCATGAGTACCTCGACAAGTTTGTCATTGTCTTCATTGATGACATCTTAATCTACTCCGGGAACCAAGCAGAACATGAAGAACACCTCCGAACTGTGCTACAGATCCTAAGGCACAACCAACTCTACGCCAAACTGTCCAAGTGTGACCTTTGGCTTACGGAAGTGGCTTTTCTAGGCCACGTCATCAATCAAGATGGAGTTATGGTGGACCCAAAGAAGATTGAAGCAGTCTCAGAATGGAAGCAACCGAAGAATGTGAAGGAAATTCGCAGCTTCCTAGGACTCGCAGGGTACTACCGAAGATTCGTCGAAGGGTTTTCGAAGATCGCTCTTCCCATGACGAAGTTACTCCGAAAGACCCACAAGAAGTTTGTGTGGGATGAAAAATGTGAGGAGAGTTTTCAAGAACTCAAGAAGCGCCTCACGAGTGCACCAGTGTTAACTCTGCCAGATGGACACGATGGTTATGTAGTATACAGTGATGCCTCCAAGCAAGGGTTGGGATGCGTGCTCATGCAGAATGGGAAAGTGATCGCATATGCATCAAGGCAACTAAAGGTGTATGAAGTAAATTACCCAACGCACGATCTTGAATTGGCAGCGGTAGTGTTCGCCTTAAAGATTTGGCGACACTACTTGTACGGGGTGAAATGTCAGATCTATACGGACCACAAAAGCTTGAAGTATGTGTTCACACAGAAGGAGCTAAACATGAGGCAAAGGAGATGGTTAGAACTGCTAAAAGACTACGACATAGAGCTACTCTATCATCCAGGAAAAGCTAACGTCGTCGCAGATGCTCTCAGTCGAAAGACGCAACAAGAGGGCATGATAGCAATGTTGACCGCCCAACCAAAGCTGCAGCAAGAACTCATCAGAGAAGGCATTGAGGTTTGGTTTGGAAGACAACAGGGATGCCTAAACACACTGGAGATTCAATCTGAATTAATTGCAGAAATCAAGGAGAAGCAGACAGATGACATTATGTTGATCAGAATCAGTGGCGAAGTGCAAACGGGCAAGGCACCGGGATTCGTTATTCAAGATGACGGTTCCCTTTGGTTCCAAAATCGGATCTGTGTGCCCAACGTGGACGAGCTTCGAAAGATTATTCTGAGAGAAGCCCACTCATCTGCCTATTCAGTACATCCTGGAGCAAGCAAAATGTACAAAGACGTACGCAGAAATTTCTGGTGGCCAAGCATGAAGCAGGATGTCGCAGAATTTATATCTAAGTGTTTGGTTTGCCAGAAAGTGAAAATTGAGCACAGAAGACCTGGAGGAAAATTGCAATCCCTACCAGTACCAGAATGGAAATGGGAAGACATTGCAATGGATTTCGTGACCGACCTACCAAAAACTCAAAAGCAAAAAGATGCTATCTGGGTCATTGTGGATCGGCTTACAAAGAGTGCTCACTTTATCCCCATTCAGAAGAAGTGGAAAGCTCCAAAGCTAGCAACGGTCTTCGTCAAAGAAATAGTTCGTCTCCATGGCACTCCAAAGACAATCATCTCCGACAGGGACGGCCGATTCATGGCCTCCTTCTGGAAAAGACTACATGAGGCCATGGGCACAGAACTGAAGTTCAGCACAGCATTTCATCCGCAAACCGATGGTCAAACTGAAAGGACCATCCAAACTCTTGAGGATATGCTACGAGCTTGTACGCTAGACCGTACCATAAGTTGGGATGACAGCTTACATCTCATAGAATTCACTTACAACAATAGCTGGCATTCTTCCATCAAGATGGCTCCCTTCGAAGCCTTATACGGCCGGAAATGTCGTTCCCCGCTCTGTTGGGACGATAATGCCGACAAGATCCTCTTAGGTCCCGATCTAATAGAACAAACTGCCGCCGAAGTCGCCCTCATCCGTCAAAGAATGTTGACCGCTCAAAGTCGACAGAAGTCTTATGCGGATCTAAAAAGACGAGACATTGAGTTTGCCGTAGGAGATAAAGTCTTCGTCAAGGTATCTCCTTCAAAGGGCGTATTCCGCTTCGGGAAGCGAGGCAAGCTTAACCCTCGCTATGTAGGACCCTTCGAAATCTTAGAGAGAATCGGCAACCTGGCCTATCGAGTTGCTTTACCGCCATCTGCTCACCCTGTGCACAACGTGTTCCACGTGTCGCTCTTAAGAAAGTATGTGCCCGACGAATCCCACGTGATCAATTTCGACGATGTCGAGATCCAATCGGATGGCACCTACGAGGAGAGACCGATCAAGATTGTAGAGCACCGAATCAAGCAATTGCGCAACAAAGAGATACCTTTAGTCCGTGTACTCTGGTCCAAGGATGGCAACGAAGGTACAACTTGGGAAACCTGGGAAACCGAGCAAGACATGCAGAGGCGTTTCCCAGAGTTAATGTCTCCTTGAACACCACTAGGTGATCCTTTTAAGGGGGTACTAGACCCCATAGAATCCTCGCAAGCCCTAAACTGTAATTGCTTTTGTCTCTACATCCCAGTACTGCCTTGTTTTCTCTAAGTTTCGGGGACGAAACTTATTTAAGGGGGTACTATTGTAATATCCGCGATATTCCAAGCTTTTATAATATAAAGTTTATTATCAATTATTTTTCTCTAAATTAAAAGGAGGATTTTAATCGAATAAGAGTCTACTATACTTTTGGAAAAAGTTTAACAATACAAAGATCTTAGTCGAAAACTCGAAATAAATACTCGAGGGAGATAATTTAATAAGTGAGGATTTTATTTAAGAGAAACATCAACTAAAAATGATGAGTTAGAAGTGAATTTTTATTCATAAAATAAAAATACATAAAGGCTTAAAAATCACATTACAAAGTCTTGTAAAAAGAATGCAAGAGCCGGGATTTGAACCCGAGATCTCTTGCATCCTCCCCTCACACGCCCCACACTCTCAACCACTAGACCAATTGCACTTTCTTACTACACCACACCATTCTAATCAACTTAAATCAAATTAATCTCCTTCTTTTACAAAAAAATAGACATCAGACTATGTCTGATGTGAGTTACGTTGATGTGAAATTGTCCAATGCATGCTTCTTCCACCACCATTGCCTTGCAAGACCACCCTTACTACATCATCTTCTCATCACCATAGAAGAAGCACACCATTGCCCTATAGGAGAGCTTCTCCTCTTCCTCCATTGGTCAATTTCCATTGCCATGGATTGAGGACTTCATCACCTTGTCTTTATAAACCCCTCTCAAGACACACTTGAAGCTTTTGCTCTCTCCTCTAGCAAGAACATCTCTCCCTTCTATCAAGTGTCATTCTAGCATTCAAAAATCAGCCACTCCCTTTAAGCTATTCATCCATTCAAACACATAGAAACACCACAAAAATCCTCTTTTCTTCCTTTGGAGCCACCGAACCACCACCGGGCCGCCATTGCCGGACCGCCGGTCGACCGCCGCTGCCTCGCCGGAGACGCCGGAGCCGCCGCCGCCCTTCGCCGTGCCGCCCTGCCGCCGAGCACCTCCCCTGCCCTCCCTCTCCAGTGTTCTGTAAAACAGAATACAGAAAGTATAAAATTCTATCTTTAAAAACTATATTATCCTTATGCATTTATTTAATTACAAATCTTTTATAATTGTTAAAAGTATATATTAGATTTTATAGAATAAAAATATATGAGAAAAATCTTGTTAGTTGAAGAAAAACTAGAAACTATATGTTTTTACCATAGTAACTTAAGAGAAATAAAAATAAGTAATTATATTCATGAAATTATTACATGCATGTTATTACAAGACATAAATAGATGAAATAAAATTAGTATAGTATGAAAAGTCCATTTTTAGCATTATCTTACCTTAGATCAAAATAAAATGTAGAGAAATATCATGCATGCATTTTTATACAAAAGAGGATATGAATTTATAACCTTATAAATCAAAAGCATGCACAATAAAAATAATAGCATATTTTCAAGATTATAATAAAAAGTTCAAGTAGAGAAAAGCCTTGCATGGCATATAACATATATGATATAGAAATTATAAAGTGGAAAAAAAAAATAGGATAAAATATGTTACTAGCATGTGAATATTAAATAAGAAATACTATTAGAATCTTGCTTGGAAAGGAAATAAAAATAGAAAAGATTTGATGTTAAGAACTATAATATATCATATTATATGATTATGATCAAAGAAGTTTTATGGATCATAAAGTATAAAAGAATTTTTGGAAATAGATCAAAGTTGTGAATGTAGTATATTAAGTAGAATAATACAAATATTCTAAGATAATTAAAGAATAAATGAATTGTTGGAAAAAGAAAAACATTCGAATATAAGGAAAATATTAATTTATAAATTCAAAATATTAAAATAATAGTATGATCATAAGGTGAGAATTCAATAAGGGAAGAATATTTATGTTATACAAGATAAGAGAATATCTCTATAGATTTTATAAATATAAAGGATTCTAGCAATATTATAAATAAGGGTAGCATAGCATATAGTAAATAATGGTAAGTTACCTAATCAAGCAACTTAGGAAATTCTATTTTAGGAAACTACTAAGTAGAGAATCACGAGTATGATATTTTTAGATAATAAGAATAGTGAGAATAAATACAATTTATTTTAAAGTATTTAAATTGATAATTATTTTAATAAAGATATTTTCGGAATAATAAGGATATTACCAAAACTAAAATAATAATAACGGAATATTATTATTTTAGGAAAAACTTTTTCTAAATTATTATTATAATAATTTAGAAACGTAAACTCTCTTATAAATAAATAAGAGGTATTTCGAATTCTAAAAGTAAAAATCGTGTTTTGAGCTTTTTCGTAAATTCTATATCACTAGGTCGGAGTCCTCGCTCATAGTAGGAACTCGCCTAACTTTCGTCAAAAGCTCGTTGCTAAACTCGGTTACGCTAAGGCAAGTGGAATTTCCCCTTGTGCCCTTTTAATCCGTCTTTATACTATTTCTCGATGTTGGGAACGACTTGTATGCTTAAATAAAAATGAATCTAGGAAATATCGATTGCTAGAAATAACGACTATTGTTAGCATAGATTGCGTTACATATTCCTTGATAGGATTATTTATGATAGTGTGGTATTATCTTGATTGTTACGATCTCGTTTCGAGATCGATGTCGAATTAGTGAGGGGCGTGGGATAGCCAACGCCTCTACATAACCCCACTAAGTCGTAAGTGCCTACGCGTTTGAAGTACGACTTTCGGGATCATGATCCCATCCGCTCCGATTGCAAGGAGGGATGAGCGCACTCTAGCTAAGTGCCGGGAAACGGAGTTTTTCCCTCGGGTGGCTCGGTTTATCCGTGTCCCACCACATACTCATTAAATCATAAATGGAAAGCGAATGTCTTTTATCACTAAGTAAGATAAGTGCCAAAGCACAATTAAACGGACTAGATCGGACCGGTCTCTAATGACCAATCCGGCCCTCGGTCTATTATGGGCGCGAGTGGTATTTGATTTGATTGAATAAATGAAAGTTCCCAACATACCTTCTACTCTAAAGAAGACTACACTCTAGTAGTACTTCTCTTGCTCTTCAAGCTATCCCGTTCGGGATATGTTATCGTTAATTCTCGTATCTTAGCTCCACAAAGTCAAACCATCGCAAACACAACCCTTTATCCTCTCATCTATACTGACAAGTTGAAATTACCAAAGTACCCTCGGGAAATTCTAATCCCGCTCGCTTAGTCTCCTAGACTAATTCTTCTTTCCGCATGTTTGCCTGGCATTCTATCGCCCCTCGCGAATTATGTCAGATTCAGGAAACCGTAGCAAGGCGAAGTGAAGGGAGGTGAAGGAAGTCAAGATCGCTCAAGATGTACTTTTATTTCCGTTTTAGTTTTAATATTACGCTATCTCCGAGACATGATGGATTTGGTGTTTGTTTTCAAGTAATCCTAAAGCTAAAGACAATGTAAGACATTTTGTAATGAACTAAGTCTCCTCCGGGAGCATGTTTTCCGACTTATGTATTATGTTTTATTCCGCATTTTAATTGTTCTATATCATTCTAAAAGCCTTGGGTGACTTTGGACGGTAAAGTCTGAGGTCACTGGCGGTAATACCCAATGTTGTAAAATAGGGGTGTTACAATTAAAACCCGAACAAGAGAGGTGAGCAGTGAGATAATAAGAAGGGGCTCCACTAGAAAAATAAAGTATGTTTTAAAAATAATAAAAAAAGATAGTTGAGGGGATAAAAACCCAAAAGATTGGATCACCATTGTGAGTAGTCTTAATGACATCCTTATCTTTTCGCTTCTTCTTAATTAAAAAACGTCAAAAGCATTTAGTTAGGAATCCAAAGTGATATCCCTATATATTTTTCTTTCTTCTTAAATCAAATGAAAAAAAAATTCAACTTCATACAAACAAAAAAAAACGTTGAAGCTTATTTAATTAGGAATCTAAAGTGGAAAATTAACACATTTAGTGACTAATATGGTTCAACTTGAAGAAAATTTTGTTTTTAATAAGATTGAATGTAGCTTGAAGGGCTTATTCGTTACACCTTTCAACTCACTACTTTTGATGATATTGCTTTAAATGAAATGAAATTTCAAATTGTTAAGTTAGGCTATTTTATAATATTCAATGCATTATATATATATATATATATTAGTTCATCCTTAATTCCTACACTATTGATGTTCACATGTCATATGAAATATTAGCAATATGTCAAATCATGTTGATTTCTACCTTATGAATGAAGGGTAAACATTTGCCTGAAAATTCTACAGAATGTCGTTAAACAAAAATACTCTTTTATTAAGAACCATTTAATAACCAGACAAAACTCAATCACATTAATATATACTATTTAAAACATTCAGTAATTGCCCATATGCATGTGGATGGCAATAATTACTGCCACCCTTTCTTATCTTTCACATTCTTCCTTGCTTTATTAACATGTTAAAATTAAAATTTCAAAGCAAAAACAAAAAACACTAAAGTTCTAGAAAAGAGGGGGAAAGGTTTCTAATGACAAAATAATCAATGTAGAGAAGAATTTGAAATAGTGCACGTCACCTAATTTAGATCAAACTAGTTGTACCCGTCGTGCCATGCACGACTACGACTCAACAATTTTTAAATATATTACAAATATGATATTTATCAAGTAAATATACAAAAATATAAAAAGACAAAAACAATGTAAATTCTTCGAAAAATTCAATCAAATTTAATTCTTTAAAAATCTTTTCAATAAAAATTTAAAAAGATAATTAATAAGAAAAGATTAAAAAATTAGAATTTTTTAAAGATAAAAAATCTTCTATATTTACATAAATCCAAAAAAGAAATTAAGGAAAAGATAATATATTTTTTTTATAAAAATTAAATTTAGGCAAGTAATTATATAGATATTTCAAAATTTGAACTTTTTTTTTATCAAAATTTAATTTAAGATTTTTTTTTATAAATAGATAAAAAGATAAAGATATAATAGTTTTATTTATTTTTAATTAAAATTTGAATTAAGTTTTTCCACATAAATAAATAGAAAGGGATTCAATTGGAAAATAAAAATAAAAATATTTTTTTTAAATATAAATTGGGGCTAGAATTAATGTGTTGGCTAAAAAAGTTATAACTTTAACATATAGTTATAGATAGATATGGCTATTTTTATTTCAAAGATATATATGTGATCACGTGTGCCTATTTTTTCTTATCTTTTTTAATTTATTTTTTACAAATATAATAAATATAATGTCCTTTTTATCTATATTGGTCAAATGTAGTGATATTATTTTATCTTTATGTTACTTAGAAATAACCTTTTTTGTATAATTAACTATTTTAAAATTAGTATTTTAATAAAGGGGTGATGTGGCGCAACATGGTGATAGAAATTGCTCCGACTTTAGTTATTAGTAATAGATTCTAAAGGCTTGAACAACATTTTTTAAAGATCGAAAGGAGTAACATTTCTCTACTTTGTTTTATTTTCGCAACCTATTATTCGCTCCTAAAATCATGCAAGAAAATAATAAAATATTGTTGAAACATAATATTGGATACAACCAAAACGTAAACACATGAGAACATTATAAGCAATCAACTCGAACACATGAGAACACATGAGAAAGCACGGACATAGCCTTCTAGTTTATATTTAAATAAACGTACGGATACTTGTGCCTGTAGCCCACCTCGAGCTACAATCAACTCCAACTAGGTGTAGTTGGCTTTGTTCTAATGAAGTGAGATGAGCCATTAAACCTATCTCGTACTTTCTTCTCCTCTGAACCTCTGTCGATCGCCGCTACCCCCTCTGTTTTCCTCTGTCTTGCTCCGACGACGGCCGCTTGTCTTCTCCGGCCGCACCACCGCCCACACCGCTCCACATTGCCGCCGCCAACTGTCTTCTCCTTTCTCACCGCCAACTCTGGCTTCTCCTTCCCCTTATTCTTGTTAGTCTGTTTTCTCCATCCTCTTATTCTTGTTATTTTAATTTCATTCTTTCTATTTAATTTGTAAGATTTCATCAATTGAATGTTGCATTCTTTCTAGTTAATTGAACAACTAAGAGGAAAAACGACTTGGCTGGCAAAAACTAGGGATTACTAATTTGTTTCTGTCACATTGCTTTTGATTTCAATTCTGCTAATTTGTAAGTTTGAATACTTTGAATAGTGTGAAATTGTGAACTACTGAACTGTGATTGTAGGATTTAACCATGAATTTAATATCAATTATACAGGTTTTGCAATGTCCTTAACTTCAATTGAATCTTCCAGTATTTGGATTTAGGGAGTATTAAATTAAATGCCCTCACCTATTGATGGGCGAAAAAAAAAAATACATATTCCAAATTATGTAGTTGATGTGAAAACGCTGCTCTGCAGCTCATATGTTGGGCTTCGAATTGTAAAAATAGTCCACCGGTATTTCTCTCTCCGCTCTCATCTTCTTCATCCTAAATTTCAACTCAACCCATGGGTTTTATTTGACAAAAAAAAAAATTTAATTACATGCTCTCTCAACCATCTCTCCCTCCCCAAATCACCAAAGTGGGGGTATTGGCAGCTTTAAGATAACTATTTATAACAAAAGTGCAGTTGCTTTGAGTGGCAATCGATTGCTTTGGGTCCAAAGCAATGGCCTGTCATCAAATAAACATTGTTTGGTTAATCCTCCTTAATTTAGTATGATGTCAAATACCAAACCTAGTTTATATGCGGTACTATATATTAATGATTAAAAAATTTGTCTGGCTAGCTTGATCGATTGTCCTTTAGCGACATATACAGAATTAGTAGAGTCTACAGGTACTCCATGCTTGAATAATCATAGGTCAATCTCGTAAATGTCACAACATTGTATTACATATATGATAAGGTGTCTTAAGTCTAGAAGATTTCCATGTACCTACTTTAAAGAGTAGTGTTTGCAAAGGCGCAGCGTAGGTTTGCTTGGGCAGAGGCAGCGCCTGCGGCCTGCCTAGCCTCAGGTAAGATAGGCGTGGCAACGTGCTGCCCAGGCGCCCTTCAAAATACATTAATTTTTTTTGGAGCAATTAAGAAATGATATGCGTGTACATTAAAAACTAATCTTTTCCCCCTGTCAAGTTGTTATCCTTGTTTTTTTTGGTTATTTCTTAATATCTGTTATCTTCTTACATTTACATTAAATATATTTTACTTTCCCTTTTATTATCATCTTTTCCCTCTCTTACTTGTCTTTCACCATGCACATTGAACATATTTCACTTCCTTTTTTTTTATTGTTATCTTTTCCATCCCTTAGGTAAAATAAAGAACTCTTCGTCACTTCTCTCAGGCGTTTTCATCTCCCTTCTCTCTAGCATAAAATATACCCCATAACCACTCACCATTACTTATAAGTTTATTAATTTGTGATGCTTTCTTTAGACTATATTCTCTTACTACTTTAGAATTCATACTTGGCTTTATTACAATATAATACTTTTAAACATGATTTTATTTTATGATGAAAATGTTTTATATTCTCAAATTTGATGATGTTATTTAGCTGCACCATTTTCAGCTGTTTTCCGGCTCTAATTTGGAGAGCCTCGCACTCCTTGACCTCAGGTAGGGCCATCACCTAGGTGTGCCTGGGAGCTTTTTAAAACACTGCTAAAGAGAGCCCTCCACATGGAAAAAGATCAATGGTCCTCTCATTCTATATAAGCCTTGTAATGAGCACAGAAGAATAGGATTTTCTCACTGTCATATCCTTACTGTCATCAATGAGAGATTTGATCTCGGGATCTTACATGTGTTCGAAAATGAGCAGCAGAATCTCTTCTACTGTTATTAATTAATTAAGCTAGAAGAACTTAAGGAAAATTTGAAATGACAGTACACTTACAAGAAAATATTATGAAATTCCTTGATAAGATGAAGGAATAGGCAGTTGGGTGTGATGTCGAATTTAATTACGAATTGTAACTTGTACGCTGTTTCCACATCACCACCTTTTGTTGGGAGCAAGTCATCGGTTGTGGGTTGTAGGCTGTGGGGGCAGCATTTTCACATCAGCTACATAGTTAAAGATATTTTAGTGGCTTAGAAAATGGTAACTACATAGCATAATCAAATTTACCTGGAAAACGTAGCAGCACAGTAAAAGCTTCTGATTTCTTGTACTTTTATACGTGAGAGGAGAGAAAGAGGAGGGTTTGTCGTGAAAGAAGGAGAGTGGTCTTAACATCTATGTTATGCTTTAGAGAAGGGTGATACGCATATATACGCGGGAAAAGATCAGATTTAAATGTACATTGAAAAGGCGCAGCCCAGGCTCCCTGGGCGGTGCCTTATCACTCCTGCATTGGCTAAGGCTAGGGGGGCGCTGATACCTAGGCACACCTGAGCCATGCCTTTTCAAACACTGGGCGAGGTTATTTTTCTTTCACCCATTAAATGGTGGGTGTTTAATTTAATTTACCCTTGGATTTATTTTGAAGAAATATTAAAAACTGGAGTAGGAGGGGTTAATTGGACTTATAGTTTGCTTTCTTTTTATGGCTATGTTGAAGTGTTGGATACTTGGATTATTAGTTTGCTTATTTTCATTTGGTTTGTAATACTGACTACGTTTCTTTCTATTTTATGCTGTTAGTTTCTGATGTTAGTTATGTCATTATCTATTTCTATTTTGGATTGTGATTTATGCCTCTTATTAGATCAATATTGCCGTTTCTTAGACGCTTTCATTTCCCTTGTTTTTAAGGATTGCCACTTTCCCGTGTTCTGGGCCTTTCAGGGCACTCCCCCTCAGCGTAAAGCCAGGGGTGTTCCCATCTTGGCCCCCAGATTCTGCTGAAGCGGCGTACACTGGGTCATTGTTGTTGTTGTTGCCACTTTCCCGTGTCCTGTTGTTTCAGTCTCCTTATCTGTGTCTCCTACAGAGAGGACACCACTGGAGAGTAGTGAGAGAAAAGGGAAAGAAAAATGGTGCCTTCCAGTTTCCTGATTTACATCTTCACCTGTCTCTTCTTCATCTCCATCCTTTATATCCTCTTCAAATTTGTATCTGCTGATGGTAATCCCGCAGCTCCCCCTCAAGTCTCAACCAATGAATTCATTTAATTTGGTTTGATGTTGTAATTCCCACTTCTGATTTTGCTCTGTGCATTTCCTCAGCGGATTTCACCCTCCTCTCCAAGAGACGTGTAAGGCGTGAGGAGATCGAAGACAAGGTTGGTTCCTTTTGCGTAAAGATTCTGAAATTGATATGCATGTTTTCTAGTCTGTGAACTGGAAATTTTCATTTCATTTGTTTGTAGGTTATCTGGATTACTGGAGCCAGCCGTGGAATTGGTAAGCAAATCCAACTTTATCTGTCAAAATTTTGCTTTAAATCGGTTCTGTGAGCATTCATCCTAAGTCATCATCATCATTAACCCAGTGAGGCTCCGCTACAGCGGAATCTGGGGGGTCTAGATGGGGGTACCCCTGCCCAAGGGAAAGGGGTACGCCCGATAGACCCAAGAAAAACTGAAATTCAGCTATGTGACAATAATAACTGAATTTAGTTAGAATGCACCAAAATTGATATAGGGACTAAATCCATCTCAAAGGCATTCATGCTAAGTGACGACGAAATTGTCTTGCCTGCAATCCCATTGTTGATATAATGTGTAAAATTGGCAATCCTTGGCATATTGTTTAAACATTGAAGGGGAAGTTCTTGCAAAGCAACTAGCAAGCTTAGGTGGAAGGCTTATTCTATCTGCAAGGAATACAGAGGACTTGGAGAGAGTCAGAAGCCAACTTACTGGTATGATTCAAACTTGTTAAGCAAGTAGTCAAATAGTCAGGCCTTTGACTATTGAGTGTCAATTAGTTCGGCAAGGCTTTCTATGCTCTACCCTACACTATGCAGGAAAACATGCGCCCGATGAGGTGAAAATATTACCTTTGGACCTGGCATCGGGCGAGATTGCCCTGGGAGAAGCAGTGGAGACAGCAGTGGCTTTGTTTTCTGGCGGTGGTGTTGATTACATGTTTCATAATGCTGCTTATGATCGCCCAGTATGCCACTGTTCCTTACTCCAAACTTGTATGCTACTATGCAATCAGCAATTTTATAATATTTTTTTAATTGGCTGACTGACTGCCCCTTGTAAGTTCACCGCTCAAAGTTTTCTGGTGACAAATAACCCGTATAACTTAAAGTATGAAGACAAGGTGGCTACAAGAGGATAAATGCCTGTTTCTTGGTTTGTAAAGTTAAATGTTTACAAGATTCATGTGTTCGAACTCAGATCTCAAAATAAACCTAGATATCATCTGACATAGAACTTATATTTAAAAGAGATATATATTTTAACAACCTATAGAGTGATGTGTGCTGGAGACAGCATTCCATTAATTTTGTGGTTATTCAGCCTTTGTTAATTAGAAATAATTATGCTGTTTGTATTTGATCAGTCTTGTACTTGCTTATACATTGATTTGATGTTTGTAGAAAACTTCTGCTCTGGATGTCTCTGAGGAGATTCTGAAGGTATAATGCTGCTTTATTGTTTTTTGTTACAGATCTTCTGACCTGATCCAAATTCTTATAACTTAGAGCATGTTCTTAAGTGATTCAAAATTCCATTTTTTTATGTGCTTAACGTTTTTTTTTTGCTCAATAGGCTACTTTTGATATCAATGTTTTGGGAACAATCTCTCTTACAAGGCTACTTGCACCTCACATGCTGAGACGGGGTGGAGGTCATTTCGTTGTGGTATCCACAAGATGCTGTCTATGTTGCTGACATGAATACACAATAGGAAACACATTATTTTTATCAAACTGAAAGTTCGACTGGTGCATATTAAAGTTGCATGCACCAAGTAGTCTTAGGCTCCCTGATGCAGTATGTATTTTTATCGCCTGATTTGTTTAAATTTGTTTCCAGATGAGTAGTGCTGCTGGGAAGACACCAGCACCAGGTCAGGCTGTGTACTCAGCTTCAAAGTTTGCTCTGAATGGGTATTTTCACAGCTTGAGATCTGAGGTAGAGATAAGTATGCCCTAAATTATCATTGTAAAGACTTGAATACTTATATTTTTTTCAAATTTGGTTAGTGTCTTTTCTATAATTGGATTAGATTCATGTGGTTGGTTGGTTTTGATGAACCACTCTTCAACTGTTTGGTCTCTGGTGATCTATCTTGCAGCTTTGCCAGAAAGGAATCAAGGTGACTGTTGTTTGTCCTGGGCCTATAGAAACATCAAAAGGTTCTGCAAGTGGAACCTCAGAGAAAATGTCTTCTGAGGTAAGTTCTATTTGAGAAATCTACGGTCTGAATGTTTTATTAAATTCAACCAATTGCATTAATCACACTAGTGTGGTTGTGGAGGGCAAACTTGGTTTACATGCTGGAGTACGAGTGAAGTTATTCCATTGGAAGTACATTTTCTGTTACCATGTTTACCGATTTATTGCACAATTAGACAGCCACATATTGTTCGATCAGCTTACCTTAAAGACTTGCGGGAAGCCAGTCAAACACAGTATATTATCATTTAATTGGTTGCAGAAGAGGGTTTCAGCAGAAAGGTGCGTGGAATTGACATTAATTGCTGCCACTCATGGTCTGAAAGAAGCCTGGATCTCCTATCAGGTACTTAAAATTATTGAGGAACAAGCATATGGTCAATCCTCTCTTGCTGAAAAATAGAGTGTTTGTTTGGTAACTCTAACATAATAATGGGTATGGAATGGAATGGAATGATGTTGGTGTTCCTAGGCACTAAATTGAGAAAATGAAGAGTACTGATGGTAGATATCCAAATTTTTTGTTTTCCTGGTCTTTCAGTCTTTTATAGTAAGACTGTTGCTTTGAGAATTATTAATTGAATGTAATCATTTTCATAATTACATGGCATGCATTAATTATTTTTATCTCACATAATTATTCATATGTGAAGCTCATTTTTGTCGTAGCAGCATCAAGTATACAATTAACATCCAACATTATAAGCAGTCTTCTGTAAGCTTTTAATGTTCCTTAATTATTTTTATGGCAGCCAGTGTTAGCCGTTATGTATCTGGTGCAATACATTCCAAGCATAGGGTTTTGGCTTATGGACAAGGTAATGTCTTTAATCTGGCTCCTATATTATGTTGCACATTCACATTTTACATGATACAAGTAGAACTGTTGCTTTCATCTCTACTTTCTATATTTATTTTGGGTCTTAGATTCCTAATAACTGATTGGAATGGATTCTAGGTTGGTGCAAAGCGAGTAGAAGCTGCTGCAAACAAGGGCAACACATACTCGTTGGGGCTGCTGTTTGGAAAGGAAAAGAAAACATGAAAAATTGATTTGGAGTTCTCTCCTCAGCCACTGCACTGGCTATGTTGTCTCCATGTCATAGTTGGTATCATTTTGAGTTCTACAATCTATCTACAATTCACCTTTGAAGTGTTGTGAGAATAAGTGGAGGGTTTCTTCTGTGATACAAGGAGCAAAGCAAACTTGCTATGTGCTCCAAGTGTGTGTAAATTCTTTCCGCACTTCTGAATTGATAGACTAAGAACACATCACTATTAGATTGCATCAAACTTTAATAATATGCTTTAGGAGAAAGAAATATCATGCTATCTAAATATAGCACCATACTCTCGGACAGGGACGGACGCATGATTTTATATTAGGATGGGCTAATTTTCATCAAAAAAATTTTGTGTGGGCTAAATTACCTTAATTTAACTAATTTATTGCTAAATTTATCTTATTTTTTATTTTTTATATTAAATTTACCTTATTTTTATTTTTTTAGGGTGGGTTGGGGCCTACCCCAGCCACACCCTAGGTCCGTGCTTGCTCTCGGACTCTCCTAGTGGACTCCTCTGATTAATTTTGGATATCTTGTCCCAGTCTCCGGTGAATGAGTAGGGACTGCTATCATCATGTCATGTGAAAAGTTTGATTCAATTGTTGTGATTTGGATTTTGATGTACTTGACTGATGATTTAGGTGGATGATGTTATTTGATTCTGCTTTGTAATGTGGATGATGTCAAATTGAAAAAAAACAAAAGATTGAGAACTAACACCAAAATGGTCATCAACTAGGTATCGGGATGAATTGGTAAGTGGTTGAATATCCATACTTCATATTAGGTGGTTGGTAAAATTTTGTGGATAAAATTAGAAAATATTTTGTTTTGGGTAAATTACACAAAACCACCCTTAAATTATACTACTTTTCACTAAACAGCCCTTAAATTTTGAAATAACTCAAAACCACCCGTATTCGTAAATCATTTTCAATGAACCACCCCCTAGGTTACTCCGTTAACACATCGTTAGTGTTAAAAGGGATATGCCACACATGCAAAATAACTTCAGCCCGAACTTGGCGAAGCATCTTCCCGATGAAGAAGAAGCAAAGCCCCCCTCAATGGCAATTCGCTACCTCACCTGCGAACTTGATGAAGAACGTGCTGCAACCGCTCCAGATCTTGATTGAGAGAAGGTATGTTGTTAGATTTGGGTGTACGAATTAGACAATTTCTACAAAGTTTTAGCAAATTTGGAGTTAGGTATCGATTTATGGGTTTAAGAACTCTGAATTGCGGTAAATTTGACGAATTTAATTTTAGGGTTTCAATTTATACTTTGAAATTATTAAATTGCTACAAAAAAATTGGCAAGTTTAATTTAGGGATTGCTACAAAAATAATTGATGAATTTGGTTTTAGGGTTTTCAGATTAGAGTAATCAGATTTAGATTTCAGAATGAAGAGTTCCAATTTTGAGTTGCAGTATCTCACTGGTGTTGATAGATTGCTACAGTGGGATTTTAGTGGGTTTTTATTTTAATAATCATTAATCATTCAATTCACCTCTTGTTGCTTTGGCATGATAGATTGCTACAGTACCTCTTGTTCCTGAGGCTATGGCTATCTTTAAAGGAGTCATGGTGGCAGTCGCACAAAATATTCGGTTTTTGATTTTGCCAAGATTTGATTTTAGCATTGCAGGCCCGATCTACATTGAGTTACTTGTGCAGGACATTCTTGCCTTTTGCCATTAGTTTACTAGCATTTCCTTTTCTCATGTTTATATGAATGATTATGTAGCACTATTCTGGTACCTTTTGAACAAATTCATTCAATTCACACAAATCCATTCAATTTCTTCTTGTTTGTCTGTGATCTTTTTATTTTTGGATTTTTGTAGCTTATCATATGTAATTATATACCTTCCATTAAAGAAAAAAGAAATTAATCTATAATATATGCAAATTAGGGGTTTTATGGTCTTTTACCAAAAAAACTAACGTTCAATTTAACTCTGTTAGGAATGGGTGGTTTGTTGTAAGATTTTGCTTTTTGTGGGTGGTTTTCTGTAATTTTACTTTTTACGGGTGGTTTTATGGAAAGTAGTATAATTTAAGGGTGGTTTCGTGTAAATTACCCTATTTTTTATAATGACTAGAAATTGGACAACTATTAAAAATACAATATTATGATCTCTATTTTACTTTTGAGTGGGAAAGAATTCGATTGAAACAAGTTTGGAACAATCGAGAGATCGGAAAGCCTGTGCAAGACAAAACTGCGACGTCGTAAACAACTCCACTCCACCACGAACCAGCTCGGAAGAAGGTTGAAAACACGAACCCTAAAATACTCCACGCACGAAGGAGTACGAGCAACAAACTAGTGAGCTTGGGCCAAAACCTGCACAAACCAATAAAAAGATGGGGCTTAAGCCCAACAACAAAAACAAGCCATGAGGCCCAAACAAAGTAAAGCCAAAGATGTCCAAAAAGGACAAATGGACCAAAAGCCCAATTTAGTCTCAAGGAAGCCACGTTAAACAAAACAACACCGAAGAATAAACAAGGTGCAAAATCGGCCACGTCTCCAAAACATTGTAGGAGAACTCGCACGATCTCCATGGCTGTCGAAGAACAAATCAAAGACTATGAGGAGGGGAGTTCTCGTAATATAGGTGTATAAGATAAATTCTTGGAGAGTAAGGCAGGAATACAAAACATATCTACATAAATAAGGAAATAATATAATATACAATATATGAGAATATAGAATTTTATCTAGTCTTCTCTATAATACCCCGCAAACTCATGGAGGAGCTCGAACATGAAGCTTGGAACGGATGTGTAGAAACCGAGTAGAGCCAAGGGCCTTGGTGAACATGTTTGCAATCTGCTAATCAGAACTGATGTCACGAACAAGAAGTTCCTTTGACTCCACCTTTTCTCAAACACAATGGAAGTCAATATGAATGTGTTTGGATCGCCAATTTACAATCGGATTTTTTGGTCATAAAACAAACACTTAGATTGTCAGATAACAATACAAGCGTGGACTAAACGCCAGCAGAGATAAAAAAGAAGCCGGAGAATCCAAGACATCTCGACAACTGTGGCGGAAATGGCTCGATATTCCGGCTCTGTACTAGAGTGCGCAACAACTTTCTACTTATGAGAGGTCCAACTAATTAGAGAATTGCCAAAATAAATGGCAAAATCAAACCGAGGCCGACAATCATCCGGATTTGAAGCCCAAACGACATCACTAAAGGCGAGTAAAGTGGAATGTGGCGTCAGCTTAAGACACAGAAAATGTGCTAAGGTACGCTTCTAATAGCGCAAAATACGCTTAACAACACTCCAATGTTGATCAGTTGGCCTATGCATATATTGGCACACCCAATTAACCGCATAAGAGATCTCAGGACGAGTGATAGTAATATATTGAAGGGCACAAATAATAAAATGAACATTTCTAGTATTTTGATGCATATACGGCGAGTTATGATGTGCATGCATAAATAAGACACATTTTTTTTTTGATATTTTGATGCACAAATGCATATCTAATATGTTAGTTTTGATGCACAATCTTTCAGTTTTGACGAACATTCAACCAATTTTGTTGATGTACTCAATTTTTCTTAATAAATGATTCGAGACAGAAGGATTTTTTAGTGAACTTGTCATGGTTAATTACTCCCATTTTTTTATTTAAAGACGAAGAAACTAATTCCAATCTCTCTACAAACAACATGCACTATTTAGTTGTTTTGATGCACACTTGACTCGTTTTGATGCACATAAAACGATTTATTTTGATACACATACGACTAATTTGGATGCACAAACAAATATCTATGACGCCAGTTTTGATGCATATTCGGCCCTTTTTTATACACAAAAAATCAGTTTTGATGCACATCACTCGTGTCTCCTGACCTGTATCTTTTTTTTTTTAAAATACGCTAATAATCTATCAAAATTTTATGCCTGCCGTATTTTTTCCATTTTAAGTGAAATAATTTATACCGTTGATTCCTCCCTCGTCCAACACTTACTTCTTTTTCTTTTTGATAGAAGGAGAGACAATGCTCTAAAAACCCAGTCCAACTCTTATATATTGTTATTCCCAATTTGAACTTGGACGCCCATTCACTATTGAACAACATACTAGACTATGAATTGAAGCGAATATTTTTTTGTCAACCTATGATGTTCCTTTAACTTATATAATGAACTTATAGTGAATATAATGTACAAGAAATCATCCACACGTATTTTAACTGAACAATGTATATACTTTGACAACCTTAATGCACATTTTTTTTATAATGATAAACCCAAAAACAATATAGAAAATTGACCAAAAAGACAAATGATCAATGCAGAAAAAGGCAAAGCATCATGCGATAAACACTACTAGCAGTGTACTTACTGGGGTCATTCAATTGATTCATTAGAGTAACGTCCGCCCAAAACGCATTAATAAATATATATATCCTCACTCGATCACTTTCCTCCTGCCCCAAGTGCACTGAATTTGGATCTCCCTTTTCTCCATCAAATTAAGGCAATCAATCAAACAAGATCGATGGCGGAGGCGGAATGTCCCAGCAACGGTACGTACCTCCTGCTGCTGAGGAGAGGGGATGTGAACTCGCGGCGTTACCTGGCGGTGTTGTGCGCCAACTTCATATGCCTGGCGGCGGGGTCGGTGGGGTCCAGCCTCCTGGCCAAGCTCTACTTCAACCACGGGGGGTCGAGCCGCTGGGTGTCGACCTGGGTCCAGTCGGCGGGGTTCCCCTCCCTCCTCGTCCCCATCCACATGCCCTACCTCCTGGGCTACACCCAGAGGAGGCCCTTCTCCTCCGGGTGGAGCCCAGCGCTGGCGGCGGCCTCCGCTGCGGTGGGGCTTCTGCTGGGAGTCAACAACCTGCTCTTCTCCTGGGGGACCTCGTACCTCCCCGTCTCCACGTCGTCCCTCCTGCTCTCCACGCAGCTCGGCTTCACCCTCCTCCTCTCGGCCCTCATCGTCAGGCAGCGCGTCACGTTTGCCAACCTCAACTGCGTCGTACTCCTCACCCTCAGCTCCCTTCTCCTCGCCTTCTCCTCCGCCCACGACCGACCCCATGCCCTTACCCGCCGCCACTACTTCATCGGCTTCTCATCTACCATCGCTGCAGGTACTAGCTGTTCACAACTGACTAATTAATTAATGCTATTAAATCAATTAGTATAGTTTCTTTTTAATTCAATTCAGCCAGGCATTTATATATGCTTTGAATTGATTGCTTCATTGAATCGTAACAGCTTCCACTGATCGAATTGGTCAGTTTTTTGGGGTAGAATCGCTCGATCATTTTCTTACAGTAGCTTGACTCATGATGAATCTGATCTTGACTCTTCTACTAATCAAGCCATGCATGTACTTTAATAAAGATGCGGTCCTTTTTGAGAGATATCATGCATGCATGTCTCACATGATTTCCGAGCGTTACCAATTACTTTTTGCTTCTTGTACGTACATATATATCCGCCAATATAATTAATTTTTATATTTACCTCTTAATCTCTTATACAAATATAGTGCTGCATGTATATATATGTCCAATTTAAAGTTATGATGTACATTGAATCATGATGCATGGATCATTAATATATACTATCATATTCTCAATTTTAAAATCATACTCCGTATATTGTTGTTAATGGTCCGTACAAGTAAAATAGTAGTAATTAATTAAATCTTAAGCATGAATGAATGAATTTTGTAGGCCTACTATTCGCGCTGTACTTGCCGGTGATGGAGAAGATATACAGGAAAGTGGAGTGCTACGAGATGGTGGTGGAGATGCAGCTGATGATGGAGGGGGTAGCGACGGTGCTGGCGACGGTAGGCATGGCGGCCAGCGGGGGGTTCAGGGAGATGAGGATGGAGGCGGAGGGGGTGTTCGACCTGGGGGGCCCCACGGGATATGCGCTGGTCGTGGCGGCCAACGTGGTGGCATGGCAGTTCTGCTTCATGGGCACGGCCGGGATGGTGTTCCTCACCACCTCCCTCACCGAAGGCATCTGCATGACGGCCATCCTCACCCTCAACGTCTTGGCCGGAGTCCTCGTCTACGGCGACAACTTCGGTGGGCCCAAGGCTGTTTCCACCTTCCTCTCCGCCTGGGCCTTCTCTTCCTACGTCTATGGCATGTATGCCAAGATGAAGCGCCACCACAAGCCGCCTCAAGATATGGAAATGAGCACCCAAATGCCTGCTGTCTCATCCACCCATCCATGATTATATTTATATTTATTAACCCTTATTATTTTAAAACTTACATGTACTAGCTATATAGAACTTAAATTATTATTTAATAATTTAAAATGGACTAATTAATGTGGAGTCAGATTAAGTATAATGGTGGATCCATCTTGCAGTAGTATATATACCGTGGAAGATTGTGTATGAGGATGTCAAAAAGGACAAAATTATTGGCTTTGAAAGACTTCATTTGGCGTTGGATTGTCAAGAGTAACAAAACAAAGAACATTGTTCAGCGAAAATAGTAATAAAATAGAAATATGGTATTTAGAAAGGAAAACTCTCCGTCCGATCAACAAGTTGTAGAAAGAAAACCACTATCCCTGAGAGGATTTTAATAGCACACTATAGTATTAAACTTAGTAGTTATAAGGCAAGTCAAATTCCCATGTAATTTATACGCATAGGGAAATGCAATAGATCATGTAATTAATTAAAGGATTTTTCTAACGTGTGCCTACGGGCACACAATTAGAATTCTAATATTGGTAAATCTAGATATTATTTGTTAATTTTGATTTTTTAAAAGGGTTCATTAATTCCAATTTAGGTAATAGTTTTGAAATAATTTCCCAAATTAACACTTGTGTGCCCATGGGCACACATTAGCCGAACCGTAAATTAAATAGTAAAATGATCCACCAACTCAAAAGTTTAATCTGCTTGATTTTTTTTGGTAGAAGGAGAGACAGTACTCTCCGGCCCCTCAAGGGAGCATTTTATTAATATAAAAAATGGGCTAAATAGTCAGAAAACGGGGGATAGCTCGGCCCCTAACATCAGCAGAAAGCAAATGTAAAACACCCTCAGGAGGGTCACACAATACATGAAAGCCTAAACTAAACGAAAAAGCTAACGAAGCAAGAAAGTCAGCCACATAATTGGCCTCCCTAAAAATATGACGGAATTGGATAGACCAGTCCCTACGAAGAAAACCTTGGCATTGAGACACCAGGCTAAATAAGGGGTGATAACGATCTACAGATTTACTTAATAAGAGACACACCAGTTGTGAGTCTAATTCTAAGCAAACCCTCCTGTATCCCCGTTCCCAGGCAAGATTAAGGCCTTGTAAAGCACCCCAAAGCTCAGCCATCGGAAACGTACACATACCTATATAATAGACAAAACCTACCTGCCATTGTCCATCCGCATCTCGAATGAGCCCACCCGCAATTAGAATAGATCATGTAATTAATTAAAGGATTTTTCTAACGTGTGCCTACGGGCACACAATTAGAATTCTAATATTGGTAAATCTAGATATTATTTGTTAATTTTGATTTTTTAAAAGGGTTCATTAATTCCAATTTAGGTAATAGTTTTGAAATAATTTCCCAAATTAACACTTGTGTGCCCATGGGCACACATTAGCCGAACCGTAAATTAAATAGTAAAATGATCCACCAACTCAAAAGTTTAATCTGCTTGATTTTTTTTGGTAGAAGGAGAGACAGTACTCTCCGGCCCCTCAAGGGAGCATTTTATTAATATAAAAATGGGCTAAATAGTCAGAAAACGGGGGATAGCCCGGCCCCTAACATCAGCAGAAAACAAATGTAAAACACCCTCAGGAGGGTCACACAATACATGAAAGCCTAAACTAAACGAAAAAGCTAACGAAGCAAGAAAGTCAGCCACATAATTGGCCTCCCTAAAAATATGACGGAATTGGATAGACCAGTCCCTACGAAGAAAACCTTGGCATTGAGACACCAGGCTAAATAAGGGGTGATAACGATCTACAGATTTACTTAATAAGAGACACACCAGTTGTGAGTCTAATTCTAAGCAAACCCTCCTGTATCCCCGTTCCCAGGCAAGATTAAGGCCTTGTAAAGCACCCCAAAGCTCAGCCATCGGAAACGTACACATACCTATATAATAGACAAAACCTACCTGCCATTGTCCATCCGCATCTCGAATGAGCCCACCCGCAGAAGCGGTGCCATCATGTCTCACCGAGCCATCCGTGTTAATCTTCACCCATCCTTCTCTCGGCATCTCCCATCGAATGAATTCTTCCGTTTTCTTCAAACTCACCATCGTCTGAATTCTTGTGATTGTGTCATATTCCATCACTTGTTTCATAACGAACTCAGCTCGGTTTCCTGAAAAAGGAGCATTACGAAATACACATTCGTTACGCCATTTCCAAATCCACCAAATCGAGGTCACGAAAATACAAGACCAAGCAATCCCGCTAGAATGCTGAAGATCACAAAAAATATTTGCCCGAATCCAAAAAGAGAAAGGGGACTCGAAAAATACTTCCCTGGCAAGAGGAGGGTGAAGATCTTCCCAAAGACGCGTTGTAATATTACAATCACGCAATAGGTGGATCAACGACTCCTCCTCAATCACACATATCGAGCAGGATGCGTCAACAGCAAAGTGCCGCCGGACCCGCTCTAGATTTGTCAAAATAACGCCCTTGATCACAAGCCAAGAAAACATTTTAGCTCTTTCAGTGGCTTGAATCTTCCACAGTAAATGATATATAACGCGATCCACACAATTCAACTTGCTATCCTGCCGGACCAGCTCATAAGCCGATCGAACAGTGAAGTCTCATGAGGTAGAATGACGCCAGCTGAGCACGTCAATTCTTTCCTGATCAAACGCAACAGCAACAACAGCTATTCTCAGCAAGTCAGAGCTCGACACCAGATTAGCAAACAAATGTCATTTCCATCCCAAATTCGGCTCCCAAAAATAGCATATTGTTTCATTCAAAAGACTTGGTGGAACCTGCTGTGTGGCCACATCAATCAATCGGTTTTCCCCAATCCAGTGGTCAAGCCAAAATCGAATATGCCGACCATTTCCAACGCACCAGCGTGAACCCGGAATCACAACACAGTCAACACCCGTCTTAATGCTCTTCCACACATACGAGACATGAGCTCGATCAGCAAGTGATGGACGGATGTACTTGGCTTGCAACACATCAACCCATAACTTGTTGGTAGTGGTTAAAAAACGCCAAGCCAATTTCCCAACAATCGCAACATTCAATTCGGCCATGGAACGGAGACCCAATCCACCACAATTTTTTGGACTACAGATTTCATCCCAGCTCACCAAATGCATACGCTTCTGCCCCTCATTGCCACCCCAAATAAAATTCCTCGTCAGGGTATCCACTTTGTTGCAAACTTCCTTAGGTAGCAAGACAGTTGACATTGAATACACCGGAATAGACGACAAAACCGATTTGGCTAAAGTAACACGGCCTGCCATACTAAGAAATCGCCCGTGCCAGCCCTTCAATTTAGCATTGATCTTCTCGATGAGCGGTGCAAAGGTATCCGTTTTAACTTGCTCATGAAAAATTGGCATACCGAGGTAATTGCCTAAGTCTCTAGTCACCAAAAAACCACTTTCCTTTTTAAGCTCCTCCATAGTACGTCGTTGCACATTAGGAGAGAGGAAGAGTTTGGACTTTGACGGGCTAACACGATGTCCCGAAGCGGAACAAAATCTATCAAGGCAGCCTTGGATTATGCAAAGTTGCTCAACAGAAGCTTCAGAAAATAACATAATGTCATCGGCAAACAGAATATGGGAAAGGCCCAGACCTCCCCTAGAGAGGTGAATAGGCTTCCACACCCCTTCAGAGACTAACCGATTAATCATTTGACTTAGCCTCTCAATACAAAGGATGAACAAATAGGGCGACAAAGGATCCCCTTGACGAATACCTCTAGACGGAAGGAAAGAGTCAGTCATTTCTCCATTCCACAATAGACGGAAAGAAGTAGTATGCAAGCATTCTCTTATCCAGGCAATCCATCTGCTAAAAAAACCCGCCTCAACAAGCGTATCTTCAACAAAGTCCCATCGAAGCCTATCATAAGCTTTTTCAAGGTCCAGTTTCAATAACATCCATCCCATACGACCTTGTTTCCGTTTCATTGAATGAACTACTTCCTGTGCAAGGACAATATTATCACTGATCAATCGACCCGGTAAAAAACTCCCCTGCATAGGACCGATCATCTTAGGAAGAACGGATTGAAGGCGATTCACCAAAATTTTTGTAATTGTCTTATATAACACATTACAAAGACTAATGGGACGAAATTGGGTGATTAATTCCGGCTCATCAACCTTAGCAATAAGACAAATCAACTCTATTTTCATCGAATTTAACAACATAGTAGCCATTCGGAAGATCAGCAACACGAATCTTACCTCCCGGCTTCCACATCTCATGCAATTTCCGCTCCATTATTGCATGAGGCACCATCGTGCCCAAAGACTTGATTATCAATGATCCTTCCCACACAGAAGCGAGAACTTGTAAAACCTCCGTGTCCACATTGAACACAGGGTCACCATCAGCGCCGTCCGGAAACGACATAGCAACTCTTTCCTTCAAAAACTCTTTCTTCAGTACAACACACTTAATTAGTGTTCAATCAATTGCTAGGTGCTTTAATTTTAGAGTTCGAGGAGATTAAATTTGAATGATTGCAGGCTTACAGCTAATTGAAAAGGGCCCCGGAGATTGTAAACCTATATGAACCAACCAACCAAAGTACGCACATGATCGAGCAGGGGCTTTCAATTCCAATATATATATGAAGAGACAAAATGAGAACTCCCACTAACATCCATCGGGGAAAAAGGGCTTTCAATTCCAATCATCTCCATTTTGATTACTCACCTCTCTGTAAATTCATAATTTATAATTGGTTAATTAAAGGTTAAGGGCCACAAAGTAACAAAACGTTATCATCTTTCCACAATTATAGACAAACCTTCTTTTGCATCATTAATTCTTAGCCTATTGTACTTTAGGCCTAGGATTTATTTCTTTTTTATTTCTAGCTTGCACTTTAATTAAGTGGCAAGTTAATGATACTAACCAGTAGTTCTATATATATTATTTTCCATATGCAATTGGGCGTGTGAGCAATTAATAGATTTCTCGGGTGTGTACCAAGGAATGGTGGTGGTTCATTAGCTCATTTTTATAGTTTTATCTGTTATTAATTTTTAGTGAGTTAAATGAAGCGACGTAGGTACGTAGGTTGTTAGCTGATGTTACATGTTAAAGTAGTGCTTTTTAATTTGGCCGTGGAAGAGGGGTAAGAATGTTTGGTACGTGAGGATCTGAGCAAAATTGTAATCAATCTCTCCCTTGGTTATATATTGTAGAGAAACCCTTGTTCGATCTTCAATTAATTTTAAAGTGATTTCTCTCATTTGCTTGGAAATCTAGATAGTATATATTAGAGCACTCAAGATTTTTCAAACGCTGCTCTTCAATGAAATTGCAAAGCAGAAATTGATCGAATATGGAGGATATATGCTACGTTGGCGAACTCGAAGAGGAGTGCGATGCAATTGCGCAATCGACATACTATTTCTCATAAACTCATAACATCCAAGTATCAACTAACTACGATGGCATTCGATGGATCTAATTTTCTGGTATATATGAATTGAAGTAGGCAGATTAGGATGGATTTGGGGAGCTAAGATGAAAATAGAGTTTATAGATGGAAGTTGCATGTTGGTTGCTGGAGCGCGCTAGGATAGTTGTAACTCTACGGTAGCATGTTGGTTGCTCAATTCATGATTAATTGTTGAGCTATTTAATTTGGAGGCTTTATTTACACAAATATTGCTAGAAATTTGTGGTTAGAGATTAGCGAATTCTACTGCCAAAGCAATGGACTTTGATTTATCACTTGAGGCAAGATCAGTCGCAAAATTCACAAGGTAATATCAGTGTCATTGTCATTACATATATATATATATATATTACGTACTCTGAATTGAAAAAACGTTGGGATGAATATTATATTGAAAAGTCTTGGTGGGATGCCTAGTTGTAAATGTGAGGCTTTAGGGAAATGCATTTGTGGAGTCATGACAAAGGTTGTTGAAATGAAATAAGAAAGCAGGTTGATGTAGTTTCTATTAATCCGGATTATGATTCAATAAAGAATCATATTATGTTTGTATATGTTTAGCCTTTACCTACTGCTAGCAAGGCCTTTTGCATAGTTTTGCAATTGGAACAGCAAAAAAAAAAAATGTCGTCCAGAATTTGCAAGGTTTCTAGCTAGCAAAACTAACTATATATATAATAATTCAGGATATGGAAGGAGGGACAATCTGGACTCAAGAAGAACTAGGGACGATGACATAAAGCCTCGTTACTCATTTTTGATGGTGAGGGCCGCGTGAAGGAGTAGTGTTTTGAGCTTATAAGCTATCTAGACTAGTTTGAGAGCTAAAAAAGGCAGAAAGGGCCTAAGGTTGTACCTCATGCCAATATTGATAGGCATAGAAATTCTGAATTAAGTGAGACTCTTGTAGAAGAAAGTCCTAGCTTCAGTACTTCTCTAGATTCACTTGTTGATTAAAAAATGCTATAAGATCTTTGCCAAGAAGTAATGAGGGGTATTAAGGAAAGGCGGATATAAGCTCAAGTATATATCCATCTATTCTGATAGAAATTTTAGTCCACCTTTTATGAGTTTGGCTAATTACAAAATCAATAAAGAAAAATGGACCATAGATAGTGGTTCATCAGATCTATTAACGATATTGTTTCTATTTCTTAGGGATAGAATACCTTGTATATGGATAGAATATATCTTATACAGTATATTTTTTATATTTTGCAAGTCACTATGTAAATCTTGTATATAAACCCTAAGTGGTCAATGAGAAAATCATCACTTTCTCCCACATATTTTTTCCACGTTTCATGTCATCAGAGCACACAAAATCCTAACCTAATTTTTCCCATCACATCCATTTTTTTTTCTTCTCCTCATATGCTGCAAACTCTCGGTTTTCAATCATGAGTTCAGATTCGGAGACGAAAACCATAAATCCAACAGCTTCAATGAAGAAAAATGATCAATTGTCCACTCGTTCTCCCTTTTACGTTCATCCTTTTGACCATCCGGGTTTACAAATTTGTCCGGTTGTTCTTAAGGGAGAGAACTATCAAGAATGAACCACTGCAATGCGCAACACCTTACGAGCTAAGCACAAAATCGGGTTCATCGGTGGCTCTATTACTCATCCTGTGGACGATTCTGACGATCTTGACGATTGGTGGAGCGTCAATTCCATGCTCACCTGTTGGATAGTTCAGTCCATTGATCCCACCCTCCGATCTTTTGTCAAGTATTATAATTAATACGGACAAAGAGCTTTGGGACGATCTTCAACAACGATTCTTGGTCGATAACGGACCTCGGATCCTCTAGCTTCGTTCCAATATTGCTCTTTGTCGTTAGAATGGACAATCAGTTGTTGCTTACTATGGAAGCATCAAGAAACTATGGGACGAGCTTCTCACATATGTTCTGCCCCGTAGTTGTCATCGCGGCCAATGTTCATGCAATAGTACCGCTCAACTTAACCGCGATCGTGACGATGAGCGTGTTCACCAGTTTTTAATGGGTCTCGACGATGACATCTACGACACTCTTCGCTCCAATACAATGGCTCAAGATCCTTTGCCTCACATGAGAAAGGTCTACTCTTTAGTCATTCAAGAGGAGCGTCAACGATCTATTGTCAAAGACCGTGAAGTTTCAACTGATAGTATGGCTCTAGCTGCTCGGTCTCGATCATCCGACCCTGCTACAAAAAATTTGTAGTCATTGTGGCCATCCTAATCACGATATCTCTACTTGTTACCATTTAATTAATCAGTTTCCCGAAAGGTTTTATTTTCAAAAATCCTTGGCGCAATTCTACCCCTCCGCCTGGTCGCAGTAACGAGTCTTCGGCTCCATCTTCTGCACCAGGTGGGCCTCATGCTGACACAGCCTTTACTAGACGAGGTCGCGGACGAGGATCGAGCCTTGCTAATGCTGCAATTCACGATCAGGCTGTAGTTATACAAGAGAGCAGTACAAGGACGGTGATTGGCGTGTTTTACTAATTGACAGTTTCATTTTCTTCTCCGCATGTTGGGCATTCTGGGTCCTCATGCTCCAACTTGAGGGGGAGTATTAACGATATTGTTTCTATTTCTTAGGGATAGAATATCTCATATATGGATAGAATATATCTTGTATATCTTTCTTATCTTGCAAGTCACTATGTAAATCTTGTATATAAACCCTAAGAGGTCAATGAGAAAATCATCACTTTCTCCTATATTTTTCCTACGTTTCAAGATCACATGACACCTTATAAAGAACTATTTAACTCTGTTAATCTTCTCAATCCTTTGGTTTCAATTGTGTTGCTAAATGGAACGGTTAAAGCAATGAAATAGTTGGCAATATTTATGTTTGTCCTCAATTGTTGCTTCAAGATGTGTCATTTGTACCTAACTTCAAGTATAAGTTGATATGGAAAATCAAGTTACTTAGAGTACAAAATTTGAATGCACATTTTTACTGGAATTGTTATTTGTTGTAGGACCTTACGACTAAGAAATGGATAGATAATCTAGTAGAGTTGTGAGTTGCCTTTGTTATGTTGTACAATTTATTAGACTTGTCGGCGAAACTGAACGGTCACAACGATCTGAAGAGGGTTTCGATTTAAAATGAAATGAATCATATAAAATCTATTTATATTTACGATTTTGTTTGTTAAAAAAAGGTAGAAATCTGAGATTTGTATGGATAGAAACACTACTGGTTTCTCAGAATTTTGAGCAATTACAAGACTAGACATCAGCATTTTCAACAAGTTTGTCTAACTAACTCAAAAAACCATTAGTTCTAGAGTATCCAACATGTTTCTCCCAAAAGAACTTCACAAGTTCGAAACAGGCATAAGCAACCCGTCCCAAACCCAACTTCCTTAGCACATACATGGTTGGGAAAGAGATCGGATCAATCTCAGCCTCCTCGACTATAAGAGATTGAGAATTGTAATTGTATAAGAAACCATTATCTGAGATCTTTGTTCTGATTTCTTTTGTTTTGGGTTTGTGATTTTCTCTCACAAAAAGAGAGTTTCTCTCTTCTCTGCAATTACTTTTTTGAGGGAAATAAACATGTATTATAAATTTAATCTTCCAAGACAATAATGTCTCGGAAAATTGTAGACGAGTACAAATGTTTATGACCCGATTCAGAATACAAACTAAGTATAATACTATGAGTCAATGCTCCAATATGTAATTGTTCTAAACCAAAGTGACACGAAACATGACGATTAACTTGTTGCACAATAAGTACACTCAATCTTCTTTGTGAATTGTTGTTAAGACCAAAGCAAATCTTAGACTTCAGCATATTGAAATTCCGTTCGGATGCTCTCTTATATAAACTGAGTAGATCAGTTAAAACTGAGCATTCTCTTGTAGTTGCTCTGGCAAAAAGGAAACAATCTACCACATATAAAAGATTTGCAACATTTAACGCCTGTTGTTCTAGTGTGTCTGTTGCCTTGGATAATTTGGACAGTTGAGGAGTAGGCATTCCCACCTCTAAAGAAATCGCTATGTCTCGTCCAAATCCTTTGGAGAAATCAACACTAACATTGATCCACATAACCAAAACAAAATTCTGATGACTAGAAACATTAAGATGAAGAAAACCACCAACATAACTCCCATAAACTTGCACAGATGATAAACTCCTCAAACAAAAAAACTGAATATGTATCCGAAAAGGGTTAAACAAGAAATTCAAATATGAGTTCGACAGACCGGAATTGGATAAGTTGAAGACTTTTCAGTATAAGAGATAGGCAATTGGAGATACACAAAGGAAATCCAAAAATTGACACTGAAATTGGAAATTGTGATACAGAGGTGCAAACTATAGGCGATTTGGGCATGGATTTTGCAACAAGGTAGAGACAGAATTTTGATGAAGACCAATTGGATGCCTCATGGAAAACATGAATTGTCAATATTTCTGTGTTAGAGAGATTTGGGTGTGAAACCATGGAAGAAGGGATTTAAGTTTATGGGAGAGGAAAGACAGATGATAGTTAATTGTGAAAGGGAGTTGTCGGAGAAGACGAGAAAATCAAAGAACCGCCAAACAAACCGTCGGAACTTACAAACGGGCAAGATCGCCAGACAATCGCCCGAAAGAGAGCGGGCACTTCTAAAAATTAAAATAGTTAATTTGCAATGCTGCAACAGTAAGCAGTTAGTGATTATAGTTAATTGGCACTATTAAATTTGATAGCAAAATCTATTTTACTATTTGTTGCACCCACACTCTAGTAAATAACAACCCTAACTATAAATTCGAAGTGTAACAAATAGCAAAATACACCTAAAAAATTGTGAGAAAAAATTTCTATTTACATCCCTAACCTATGGAACATATAGCAATTGTGCATCCTATAAATAGAAAGGGCCAATTGCCAACTAGATATGGATTGCAGGGTCACAAAGCAACCCGAGTCGCGAGACCTTGTTGAATGTCTATCACTTGTTTCTTTGAAAGGATGTCCATCACATGAATGTGAAAGAACAGAGAATTTCAAAATATCAAGGAACACAATTCTCATCTTTTCAATACATTTTTATCTTGTTGATGAGATTTAGAAGTCGTAATTCTCCAGTTTTTGCTGTTGCGATCGCCCTTGTCCGCTTTCCGTCGCATTACAGTTCTCTCATTGGTGATTATTAGTTGAGATGTATCTGAGTCTTGGATTTCCATTCACCCAAATTTCTCCCATGTTCATTTCCCAATTGGCCCCGCCGTTTTGCAAATTCATTCATCCTACTCCGAGAAACCATAAATTGAATGTACTTAATTCGTCGTCGTCTCTTTCAAGAGATGGATTAGAAAGAGCAAAGGGAGAGGTTAAGTTTACCCAAGAGGAGAAGCGATTGATCGAAGCTCTACTTGGGATACAAGGACGTGGTCGCTTTGCTTCTCCTCGACAACTCCAAGTACTTCATTTTGGCCTTTCTTAAAACCCTTTCGAATTATTCTCTATGTAACTTTCAGAATTATGTTGATAGTTGTAGTTAGCAATTTGCAGGACGTGGAGCGTGCAGTGTCAGTTCTTGAGGATATTGAGGGAGTGCCTGCTCCTGTACGTGATTTCATTGCCATTCTTCTGCCCTTAAATTCCTGTTTAAAACAAATACATTAATTTCTTAAATTCTCCTGTACAGACCTCTTCTAGCTTGATTGAAGGAAGCTGGCAGCTGACATTTACAACAAGACCGGGAACAGCATCTCCGATTCAGGTCCATTTTAGCTTCTCATTTTATTTTATTCTTTGCTTTGATCCACCCTGTTGTTTGGTAATTCGTAGTATTGATTGCTTGTTTCCAAATGCAAAATCATGAACCCTAACATGTGTGCATAGTTGTCTTCATTAGAGAACATTTGTGGGAGTGGACTTCTTTAGTGTGTTTCAAGAGGTATACCTCCGCACCAATGATCCACGCGTTTCCAACATTGTCAAGTTCTCAGACGCAGTTGGTGAGCTTAAGGTTGAGGTATGTTTGTAACATATTTTATACAGGCTCATACTTGTTTCAGTGTGTTTGTGTTTCATAATAAGTGCAGTTAAAGTGGCCTTTTAGTTAAAACTAATAACAAACCTGCAATAGCCTACCTAACTCTATGAACCATAAACAAAACTCAGTACCAAAACAGCAAAAGTGCCACTAAATTCCTCCTCTTGCTGAGTATCCTACTAGTTGAAGTTCTCTCTTCTTCCTCCACATAGAGAATTCTGATTTCTCGTCTGCTCTGGAACTTGTTGATTTCAGGACAGGAAGAAGAGAAAAATGTGTACATAGAGAATAAAGAACATGGAGGAAGACAATAATGGAGCGGGAGAGAGGAGAAGTGAGAAAATGTAGTCCAAAAAAGTGCAGTGCACAATGGATCTGACTACAACTTCATATAGAAATTGAATGGAGAAAAAATACAAAAAGAAAAAAAAAAAGGTTTTCCCACCTATATAAAAAGCTGATAAAAGAAATAAATATATCCAACTAATGTGTGTCCTGAATCTGTTGAATCCAACCATGTGATTATTTGAGCCAATTGAGTTTGAGCTGTCTGTGCTTGTGCACCATTAGCAACTTGTGAACCATGTGTACATAAATTCAACAAAACTGACACTCAGATCCTAGAATACTATGTGAAGGAGCGACCGTTACATTTTTAATGGTCACCAAATTAAAGGGAAAGCCACTTTGCAATCGGGTAATTGTACTCCACACATCAACCCTCAGAAGTTGATGTTTAGCATCATGATATTCTCTAACTAATCTTGTACATGGGAATTTTCTCTCAACACAGGCTGTAGCTTCAATTCAAAATGGGAAACGAATCTCTTTTAGGTTCGATAGAGCAGCCTTTTCCTTCAAATTTTTACCTTTCAAGGTTCCATATCCAGTTCCATTTAGGCTTCTTGGGGATGAAGCAAAAGGCTGGTTAGACACTACATATTTGTCGCCTTCTGGAAGCCTCCGCATCTCTAGAGGGAACAAGGTACAGGCTCAAATCAATTCTGTTTCTTTCAATAGATTAAATGTTGTTAGATAGATAGCTCACAACAAGACTAGTTTGCAAGGATTAAGGATTCATCTGTATTGTAGTGCAGGGCACCACATTCATACTACAGAAGGAAACTGAGCCAAGGCAAAAATTGCTTTCAGCTATCGCTACAGGAAGTGGTGTAGAAAAGGTTGGTTTTCCGTTGAGCATTTATTTCCTTTGTCTGCTGAAAAACATTCTTTTCATTAATGCAAATCCTATGTGTGTAGTACAGGTGATTGATGAGTTCATTTCAACAAAAGAAGATACAGAGACTGGAGATAACTTTGAGCTTCTAGAGGGAGAATGGAAGATGATTTGGAGCTCGCAGGTCATTTCAGTTATACTGCATTTGTTTTGCTAATGCCATTGTTGGCCACATATCACTCATATATCAGTCGTCACTTGTCTAGATTATCAGTGATTCTTACTTGTGTTTCTATACCCTTGACCGTGTACTACAGATGGAGACAGATAGCTGGTTGGAGAATGCTGCCAATGGTCTCATGGGCACACAGGTTGTATGAGAATGAAAGTTAAATATCCTACATCGCTATATTTTGATTTTGATTTTGATACACTCGCTTAACTAGCAAGGATTTATTCATGAAGATGATCAAGAAAGATGGGCAGATGAAATTTCTGGTGGATATCTTGCTTGGCTTCAAATTCTCCATGACGGGAAAACTCTTGTATGGCTTTTATTCTGCATTTCTGAGATTATGATGTTCTGTTAGTTCATTAGATCGATTCAGGACAATGTTGAAAAGTCCAGAATTTTCTCTACTAGTGATGTCATGTCCACCCAAGTCTATTGGATCTTAACTGTGGTCAGCTGAAGAATTTGTGATGATGAAAATTGGTTTCCCATCTAGACATTAGTAGCACCCAAGGATTTATATAGTACATGTAAACACTACACCAATGTAATGTAAGCCACCATTAACTCTGCGTTTTGCTTGGTTTACAACAGGAAATCTAGTGAGAGGGTGTATGATGTCAAGATGGATGATGCAGCAATTATATTTAGGTCTTTTGGCCTTCCTATAGATATGGAAAGTGGATTCACGCTGGAGTTGCTGTAAGATATATTTATCTCAACACCCTATCCTTGAGTTAAGTGTTTTTCATGGATTCTTTACATCAAGCTGTGGTATTCCCATATCAGGTATAGCGATGAAAGGCTCAGGATCACAAGAGGATATAATGGGATTCTCTTCGTTCACCTGCGTATCGATGGTTAGTAAGAATTTATCAAGTTCGAAAGTCTAGAACATATTTGTACTACTGCACTCAAGATATATGAGACGTAATTTTACAGAAGGATAACCTTTTTTTAATTATTGTAGTCAATATTTACTCTTCATTTGTTATATACACTTATAGTTCACGTCTTCGATAATTTTCTACTGATACAAGTCGACCTCAGAAGCCTTGGGTTACATATGTGAGGAGGAGGAAGCTGCTAAATTAAGTTAGCCATTAGTAATTATTTAGAATTTCAGAATTTAATTATTCTAGTTGGTTAGCGGATGTAATAAAACACTTTTTTGGAAGGCATCATTTTATTGTATGGTGATACATACCTCCGCAGACCAACCGTAGAAGACATGCAATGACTCCATTTTGCGGAAGGGCACGAGTTCCTTGGAATGATCAATAGCATCGATTGTATATGCATTTGGAATGAAAGAACAACCCAACTGCATGGCATGGGCAATTTGCATGAGGTCATGATAAGCCAACAATTATATTAGAAGTGGGTGCATCATATGATTTGTGGATCTGGCATGCATTCTTTGGACCACCGGGTTCATACAATGATATAAGGAAAATCTTACTAACAACCTCGCCAAACTGGCGAGGAATTTCCTCGCTGCGTACGTGGAAGGCGGAGAATTTCCCCATCTGATTTGGCCTTTTTCCATTTTTTTTTTCTAATTCTAAAAAGAAAGTCTAGGGTTATTTTTTTCCGTCTTTTCCGGATTCAAGCCATCGCTTTGCTTTGGCGACCACTCTCCGCCAAGTGCAGCAGATCCCGCCGCTACCGGCCGAGTCCCCGTCGACGACCGTAGCAACTAGACCACCAGTAGGTAAATATCTTGAATGAACCAATAGCAGACCCAATTGACAACTTTGAAGGTGGAGAATATCTTGAATTCTGAATTTGCCCATAACTATAAATTTGTAAATACAAAGCTGTAATTTCCAAAATAAAGGTGAAAGGAGTTGTGGAGACATAGGATTGTAATCAAACTCCATCAAGAGAGAACAAGAGAAAGGGGAGGAGAATTACAGAAGTGGAAGAAGAAACATTGAATTGTGAGAAAACAGAGGGGCTGATTTTATAATAGGAGGGAGGCGGTGAAAGATAAAGCGATCAGGCAGAGGAGTGAACACTACACCATTCTGCAGATTTAGCAACCATATGTTAGCGACCACGATATATGGTCGCTAATTAGCGACCATATGGACGCCAATGGTCGCAAATCTGGACGTCAAAACGGGGAAAAAAATAAAACCAAATTAGCGACCACGTGGTCGCTAATTTGGGCGTCCACGTGGTCGCTGAGACTTTATAGTCGCAATAAGTGCGCGGAGAAATTTCCCGCCAGCATGTAGCGACCATATGGTCGCTGAATTTGGAGACCATATGGTCTCCAAAGCTCTCGCCAAATTTAGCGACCATATGGTCGCTAATTTAGCGACCATATGATCGCTAAATGATATACGAAATTTATGGCGCGACATGGGGGGAAATCTGAAATTTGATTTTTCGCGAAATATTTGAATTTACGGGTAGCGACCATATGGTCGCTAAATGATATACGAAATTTATGGCGCGACATGGGGGGAAATCTGAAATTTCGATTTTTCGCGAAATATTTGAATTTACGGGTAGCGACCATATGGTCGCTACCCCTGAATAAGAAGGAGAACGTGTAATCTCTTTCTTCATTCAGTGAAAACCTCCTCCGCCTTCTCTCTTTCGGAACTCTCTCCCGACCCCTCCTCCGCCTTCTCTCTCTCGGCCCGCCGCCGCCGGTGCCCTCCGCCTCACCCGAGCCGCCTGCACAGCCCCCTGCCCGAGCCCGAGCTCGCCTGCCCAAGTGCGCGCAGCCTCGCCCGAGTCCGTCCGACAACCACCTCCTCCCCGCCATTTGCATGTAAGTTCTCGGTTTTTGTTGTTGATTTTTGTAATTGTTGTTGATTTTGGGGTTGATTTTGTTGTGTTGATTGGGAAATTGTTTGTTGAATTTGATTGATTGAGAAAATTGGTATTGTTTAGTTGTTGTTGTTTGAGAAATTGATTGAAAAAATTTGATAGAGAAAATTTGATAAATTGAATGAGAAATTTTGAGAAATTGATTAGTTGTTGTTGTTGTTTAGGGGTTAGGGTTTAGTTGTTGTTGTTGTTGAATTTGAGAAAATTTGAGAAATTGATTAGTTGTTGTTGTTTATGGGTTAGGGTTTAGTTGTTGTTGTTGTTGAATTTGAGAAAATTTGATTGAGAAGTTGTTGTTGTTGTTGTTTGAGAAATTGATTGAGAAAATTTGATAAATTGAATGAGAAAAATTGAGAAATTGATTGAGAAAATTGTTTAGTTGTTGTTGTTGAAAGTTGTTGTTTGTTGTTGTTGTTTTTTTTTGGTTAAGTTGTTGTTGAAAGTTGTTGTTGTTGATTGTTGATTGTTTTTTTTTTTTTTTTGTTAAGTTGTTGTTGTTTGTTGTTGTTTTTTTGGTTAAGTTGTTGTTGTTGAAAGTTGTTGTTTGTTTTTTGGTTAAGTTGTTGTTGATATGTTGTTGTTGTTTGATGTTGTTGTTTGTTGAATTGTTGTTGTTGTTGTTAGTTGTGTTATTATGGCCGGAGGATCACGCCGACATGCACGAGGTCCTCGTCGGGACGAGCCAAGCTCGTCCCGGATACCAAGCGAGGAGAACTCGTCCGAGGCGACCCACATGGACACACCACATTTGTCCCGACGACTCCGGCGACGAGGACTGCTACGGCAAAGCGGACGACTCCGGCGAAGATTGGCGTAGTTTTATTGTATTATTGAATATTGTAAATTATTTGAATTTATGTAATTTAATGAATTTATGTATGTAAATTATTGAAATTTATGAAAATTAATGAATATTGTTGTTCTTTATGTAATTTGGTATTGTTTAGTTGTATTAATTCGTAATTATTTATATAAATATTAATATTAATTATTTATATTAATTTGTAATTATTTTTTTTTAAAACAAAAATATTTGCGACCATATGGTCTCTAAAAACAGCGACCATATGGTCGCTAAAAACAGCGACCATATGGTCGCTGTGGTCGCCAAGTTGGTCGCCACCAATGTGGCGACCACAGGCGACTATGGTCGCTAAATAGTGACCATATGGTCGCCAAGTGGTTAGCGACCGGCCATTTAGCGACCATTTTTAGCGACCACGATATGGTCGCTAAATGCATTTAGCGACCAGATTTTGCATTTAGCGACCAGAAATATGGTCGCTAAATTCGCTTCTTTTTGTAGTGGAAGTAGTTAAAGGCGGTGAAGAAGGGGTGACCACAAACGATGCCGACAGAAGATGGAGAAGCGGCGAGAGAGAGGCGGGCGAGAAATCGGGAGACAAAGGAGGAGGGGAGGCGGTGGAAAAAAAGTATTGGGGGAGGAAGGTGGTTTACGAGATCTGAAGGGCCGGTGGAGAAGGCGGTCGACGAGGGCTTTTCCGGTGGTTGCGTGGTCGACAGGAACGGTGGAGGAAAATTTCCCAGATCTGGAATCGTTCAGACGATAAAAAAGAGGGGTATAATTTTAATTTAGCCTTTTCCAAAAAACAATAGAGAAAAAAATACAAGAAAAAGAAAATGAGATGGGGCCTATTCCACGTAAGTTGCGAGGTATTTCCTCGCCAGTTTTGCGAGGATCATAGGATTTTCCATGATATAAATGTTTTCGATCATTCTCTTGTCTTTGATGATGTTTTGGAAGGGAGATCACCGCCGATAAATTTCATCGTCAATATCATGAGTGCAAAATGTTTTATTATCTCACTAACGATATTACCCATCATGGGTTACCCTTATGCCTACAATTTGACTTCTACGAGGCTCTAATGCGAAGTCTTTTTCTTATACATACTGAAAAGACATGGAACGAGCTTTCGAGGCCTTGAGAGCTCGATTTGCTATAGTGAAGAGTCCAACGCTTGCTTTGGATTCTCGTCATATAGGAAAAATAATAAAAGCATGTATAATTTTGCACAATATGATAGTGGGGGATGAACGAGATACGTACAGTTTGTATTGTGATGTATCTAGTTTTGAGATATAACCTGCTATAGACGACACGTATTCACATGTCATTGTGACATAAAAATATGAACAAAACTTCGAAGTAACCCACAAACAACTACGAGAAGATTTGGTTGAACATGTATGGCAGCGATTCGGGCGTATTCATCTTCAAAACTAGTTTCTATATTTTTTTGATAAGGAAAGCAATTCGAAATGTCAGACATACCTGGTAGATCGAGAGACCAAGACGAAACTCTGTAATTGGACAAACAAACAAGAAAACACAAATAACAAAAAGGGACGCCAACAAAGAATAAAAGCAACAAACTCCAAAACTAGTTTATGTATGACTTTGTATGTACTTGTTTGGTGTGTTTTTCTTTTTTTTTCTATGTTTTTATATGCTTTTTTTTTGTATGTTTGTTTGGTGCGTTTCATGTATTTGTTTTAAAGTATTCCGATGTTTTCAATTTTAAGTGAAATGAAGTTTGTTTGTCATTTATATTCATTTCAAGCTTAATACTCTAACACATACTCCCTCCGTCCCAATATGTATGGGGTTTTAACCTAAAACATTTGTCCCACATTATATGGGGTTTTATTTTTTCTATACCCACATTCAATACCTTGTCATTCTTGAAATTGGGATAACATTCAATTCAATTCAATTCATCCTCTCCATGAAAGGCCAACCTTAACTTGAAAAAAGAATAAAGTATGTAGAATTAAATAGGATTAATTATAGAGTCATTCACTTTGCACGTAACCAAAGGATAATTTGTGTTTTAAGGCAAAATTAAGTGCATGTCTTAATAAGTGTGCATATGGCTCTAACCCCATACATATTGGGACGGAGGGAGTAATTGATATGAATAAAAGTCAAATTAATTTAATTAAATATATGAATTGAATATTATACCGTATTAATAAATATTACCCGAAATAAGCCTAAAATAAAAACATTAAGATATGTATATTATTATTATATTATAAATGGTGTAATTAGGTAAATAAAGATGAAAAATATAAAGGAAAAATGACTCTAAATGATCCCAAGTATCAACTTTGAACTAAAAATAATACGAAGTTTAAAAATCACTACCAGCGATACAAACTATCGCAACTAGTTGTGTCATGTACGACTACGATTCGGCATTTTATAGACATTATAAATAGGATATTAATAAATAAAAATATAATATAACCTTTAATATAATCAAATTTTATTGCTCGTAGAATGTATAATTTTTAAATCAATATAAATGGTTAAATTTAATGTTGAAAATAAAGATATATTATTAAGATAAAATAATTACATTTCTCTTTTTCCTTGATGATATTTCATAGATATGTAAATAAATAAAGAAGATAAAATATGAATAAAAAAATTATATATTCAAATATGGAAGAGATAAGAATTTAAAAAAATAGTTAACTTAATAAATAAGATATAATAAAATATAAAGATATTTTAATTATATAAAAATTTAAATTTTAATTAATTTAATTTAAGATGGGACCAAACATAAATAAATTCGTCAAAAGATATATGCTAAAAAATTTATATTTATTTAAAATATTTTATCATTAATTTTAAATACTTGTATAAGGAAGATTTCAAAAGATATTGTTACACTAAATAGATATTTATTTGATGTTAGAGATAAATTTAAATAGTTTTAAAAAAATTAATAGAAAGAAGTTATAATCAATAGAAATAAAAATTAAATTTTTAAATATGAGGTGGGGCCAGAATCGTTCTGGTGGCTCGAAAAGGTATAACTTTAATATATAGTTATAGATATTAACCCAAAACGATATAAAGTCATTTTCCGATCAACTTTCCGGTGGGATTGATGACGTGGCGACTGGAAATCCAAAGTGGCAAGTTAACATTTTACACTTTTATTTTTTTTAAATTTCTTTATGCCATGTCATTATAATATAGCCATGTCATTAACAATTCCCAAAAAATTGAAACCAAATAAGATGGTTAAATTTAAAACTTAATCAAAAAATTGAAACCAAATAAGATGGGTTAAATTTAAAATTTAAAACTTAATCAATGAAGCCACCCGCAAGCCTAATCTCGTGTCGGCGGTGAAACACCTTCAAGATCTAGGTTTAGGATTTTTCAGATCTGCCCTTGGTGTTCGACTACTCGGTGGCGGAGAAGATCTAGCCTTTGTGTCCGACCGACCACCTTCTCACTTCATCACTCTTTGTCCTTCGTCGAGATATGGGCTGCCCTAGCAGAGGTTAGGGTTTGTTGGGTGGTCTGGTGGCGGTGCGCGAGGAGGCGGTAGATCTGACGGGAGGTGGAGCAAAGAGAAGAGATGGTGTGGAATTAGCGGAGGTTAGGGTTTGTTGAGTTTCGGCGTCTGGTGGCGGCGTGGAGGTGAAGAGGCCGGCGAAATGCAGTGACGAAATCTAGATCTAGAGGCGGCGTGTGACGACATCTAGTGAGGAAGCCCGTAGTGGCAAGACTTGGAGGCGGGGAGTAGAGGCGGCCGCGACGGAGCCGACGATCACCGACAACTAGAATGAAGGATTTGTAGATCTTCGATCTTGGTTCTTGTTCTTCTGAACTTTTTTATTTGAGTTTAGTTTTTTTAAGGTTGATTTTAATGGTTTGTATTTTTGGTAGAAGATGTTAATGGTTTTTGTTTTTACACGTTGGTTTTAGTTTTACAAGTTGGATTAATATTTTTTTTTACATTTTGAAATGACATGGCTATTATGAAGAGACATGGCACAAAAAAAAAATTAAAAATAAGTGTAAAAGGTTAATTTGCCATGTCAGATTTCCGGTCGCCACGTCATCCAACCCACCAGAAAGTTGATCGGAAAATGATTTCAAATCGTTTTGGGTTAATATTGCGATAGTTTGTATCGTTGATGGTGATTTTTAAACTTTGTATTATTTTGGTTCAAAGTTGATACTTGGTATTATTTAGAGTCATTTTTCCAAATATAAATAAAAAAAGTAGTAGATTTTAAAAAATGAAAACGGGTATATGGATTGTGGAGATAATGTAGAAATGAGTTTTAAAATGAGATAGATGAATAAAAAAAACTGATTTAGAGAGGTTAAGAACCTAAAAGTGGGCTTAGGGTTATGAGTGGTCTCAAAGGCTCATGAGCTCATCATTGAGAGTGCCCTAAAGGAGAAGCCCATACGAGGCTTTTATGAAGAAGAACAATGCTAAATCCTAATAAGATTATCCAAAAACAAAAGGGTAATTTACACGAAACCACCCTTAAATTATACTACTTTCCATAAAATCACCCGTAAAAAGTAAAATTACAGAAAACCACCCACAAAAAGCAAAATCTTACAACAAACCACCCATTCCTAACAGAGTTAAATTGAACGTTAGTTTTTTTGGTAAAAGACCATAAAACCCCTAATTTGCATATATTATAGATTAATTTCTTTTTTCTTTAATGGAAGGTATATAATTACATATGATAAGCTACAAAAATCCAAAAATAAAAAGATCACAGACAAACAAGAAGAAATTGAATGGATTTGTGTGAATTGAATGAATTTGTTCAAAAGGTACCAGAATAGTGCTACATAATCATTCATATAAACATGAGAAAAGGAAATGCTAGTAAACTAATGGCAAAAGGCAAGAATGTCCTGCACAAGTAACTCAATGTAGATCGGGCCTGCAATGCTAAAATCAAATCTTGGCAAAATCAAAAACCGAATATTTTGTGCGACTGCCACCATGACTCCTTTAAAGATAGCCACAGCCTCAGGAACAAGAGGTACTGTAGCAATCTATCATGCCAAAGCAACAAGAGGTGAATTGAATGATTAATGATTATTAAAATAAAAACCCACTAAAATCCCACTGTAGCAATCTATCAACAACAGTGAGATACTGCAACTCAAAATTGGAACTCTTCATTCTGAAATCTAAATCTGATTACTCTAATCTAAAAACCCTAAAACCAAATTCATCAATTATTTTTGTAGCAATCCCTAAATTAAACTTGCCAATTTTTTTGTAGCAATTTAATAATTTCAAAGTATAAATTGAAACCCTAAAATTAAATTCGTCAAATTTACCGCAATTCAGAGTTCTTAAACCCATAAATCGATACCTAACTCCAAATTTGCTAAAACTTTGTAGAAATTGTCTAATTCGTACACCCAAATCTAACAACATACCTTCTCTCAATCAAGATCTGGAGCGGTTGCAGCACGTTCTTCATCAAGTTCGCAGGTGAGGTAGCGAATTGCCATTGAGGGGGGCTTTGCTTCTTCTTCATCGGGAAGATGCTTCGCCAAGTTCGGGCTGAAGTTATTTTGCATGTGTGGCATATCCCTTTTAACACTAACGATGTGTTAACGGAGTAACCTAGGGGGTGGTTCATTGAAAATGATTTACGAATACGGGTGGTTTTGAGTTATTTCAAAATTTAAGGGTTGTTTAGTGAAAAGTAGTATAATTTAAGGGTGGTTTTGTGTAATTTACCCTAAAAAATAATACTAGAGTAAAATCTTTGTTAAAGCTCGAATAGTTTCCTCCATTGCTCAAAACGAAGCTCAAGCTCTCTTGAGGTGGTGAAGACATTTCAGATGAAGATATCGATTTTTTGAAAGGAAATTAAAGTATGTATTTTACCTTAAATCATCAACGATCAATGACTCAATGCGTAATCCATTGTAATTTGACTACTGGGGTACATTTGACATTCCGTCGTAGTTTGAAATGCGACATAGTGCAATCTACATTCTGCGTAGTTTAACAGAAAAGGAACTCTGGCAGTCTGGCTCCATCGGCACCATTAATCGAGCGAGCTCTAGCTAGGACATGAGTCATTCCACTGACCACTATCTTTCAAGTTTCAATGGCTTCTTGGCTTGCACTCTTTCCTTGTTAGCACTGTTATTATTATTTTATTTAATCCCAAAATAATAATACTGCAGTAATAATAAGGGTAATTGGGTAAAGAAGAAGGATCGCCATGTCCGGACTCCGGATGACCAACCTCAACTAAACAGCGACTCGTCACCAGCTCTTCCTTCTTGTAAGGTCTCAAGGGTACTTGCGAATCCACATCCGTTTACTGTCCTTCCCTGATCTCTCTTGCGTTCTCGCTCAGGGGCGCACTCTCGTGGTCTCGGAAATGGCGTCTCCAATGGCCTCGAGAAGTTTCATGAGCATTAATTCGGAGGGACAAGCAGCTTCGCAGAGTTCTGTAGGAGGCGCAGGTTCTATCAGGGGCTTGAACATTCAGTATGTGGTTCAACTCACCGATGTTGGTGAGGGCCTTCTGGCCAAAATGTACCGACTGAACCAAATTCTAGACCACCCGGATCCCGTCTCCCACAATTTCTCCGAGGCGTTTTGGAAATCTGGCATTTTCCCCAACTTCCCCAAGATTTGTGTCTTAGTTTCCAAGAAATTTCCCGAGCATACCAGCAAATTACAACTCGAGCGTGTACTTTTTCATTTGCTTTGAATTGCCTATATTGGATTTTTATGGGTTCGTTATGATCTGGAGCTGGGAATTGGCTGATATCGTCTTTGTTTCGATTGACTGGCGGTGCAGGTTGATAAGGTTGCTTTTGATGCGTTGAACGACGGGGCGGAGGTTTACCTTCCAAATTTGGAACCATGGGTTCAGGTCTGGGATACTAGGTTTTTCAGAGCATTTTTTTTAATTGCTCAGTTTCATTTTTTTTTTCAAATGTTAGAATTACTCAATTTTCCTCCTTGTTTTTCCAGAATCAATAACTGGATGAGATTTTTCCTTTACAGCTTTGGATATTTCCAATTATTTAACAGGATAAACCAAATGTGCTATGATTGGAGCTGGGATAATTTAACTTAATCTGTTTTTAACTGTTCAACGATGCAACAAACTTAGCATAACTGCGACTTTCTGCTTTAGTTCAGGTGCATGAAGCTATATATTGAGTGAATATAGTAATTAGTGCTAAGATCACTGTCAGTGATGCTGTTTTTCACAATAGATGACTCGTTTTTTTTTGGGCGCATCCTCATGCTCATTGGCTTTCATACACTGCCTTTGAGATGGATTTAGTCCCTATATCAATATGGTGCATTCTAGCTAAATTCAGTTATTATTGTCACATAGCTGAATTTCAGTTTTTCTTGGGTCTATCCGGGCGTACCCCCTTTCCCTTGGGCGGGGGTACCCCTATCTTGACCCCCCAGATTCCGCTGTAGCGGAGCCTCACTGGGTCAATGATGATGATGATTCTGTTATGCCAGCTGGATAAATTTCCACACAAGTAACAACCATACTTGTTAAAGGGCTGAAGCAGACCCAGTCACCCAGACCCAGAAGAAATAGCTTTAGGGGGCCTAAACACAATCAAAGCAAAGCACTAGGCCTAGTTTGTGAGTATGATAGAAGGTTCAATGCCAATGAACTCATGTAGTCTTTATTGAGTTTGGTGCTAACGGTTGGTTGACAATATAATCTTAATGAATATTCTACCTATCTTCTGGTTTGCTTTTCATTTTAGTAGTACATGTACATGAAAAGTTTTCCAAGCTGGAAATTTACAATTTATAGCATGTCATGTTAACTAGTGCTCTGTGTTCTGATCAGCTGCTTCTTGATTTGATGGCTTTTCGGGAACAAGCATTACGACTTTTATTGGATTTAAGCAGTACAGTCATCACTTTACTGGTGAGTACTCTAATCATGTAGATAGAAAACACCGGATTTTGTCTGTATGAAATTGTTTTGATATATGTTACATTTGCTCTTTAGATCAAGTACTTGGCCATTTGAATCTGATTGCATGCAAGATGCACGGAAGATTTGTAGAAGTTTTCCCTGTTTTTGCTTTGTCTTGTCTAATGATGTGCTACACTGTTTGCAGCCTCATCAAAATTCGCTAATACTGCATGGATTTATGGATTTATTTTGTTCCTTTGTTCGTGTTAATCTCTTTGCTGAGAAGGCAAGTTGCTTTACCCTTTTTATTTACAACAAAGTTTTCATTATCGATATATGTTGAACTATCACAGTTACTCTGTGCGCATCCAAACCATCTGCAGAACTGCTTGATCCATTAAAACTTACGAATTGTTCATCACATAACTTGTCAAAATAATTACGTTTTAGTCGTCAAAACAAATGAAAGACTCTTAAGAATTTGCGTTGGTTGTACTTTGGCATGGTGTAAGTACTGCTAGCTCCTATAATGTTGTAGGGGTCCTGTATATTAGCATTCCAAGATTATGTATTTTGATATTATGAAACGGACATGGATCTGCAAATGGTTCTGATGGGCAGAGTATTGTTGTTTCACCCAATTTTAAATTCCATTTATTCTATTACTATGATTTGTTTCATAATGCTTGATGTTACTGATAATTCCCGTGATCCATCCTAGATACCAAGGAAAATGATCCTGCAGATGTACAACTTGCTGCATGTCATTTTGAGAAATGACCGTGATTGTGATTTTTATCACAGGTAAGTAAACTTTTCTTTCGTTTTGCCAATGTCTCATCTAGTTCTAGTTCCCGATGTCATGATGTAAATCCTAAGAGATTCAGCACCTGCACATAAAGTGCAAATATAGGTTCCCATTGCTAGTGGCCTCTGAAGAATAAAGACACTGATGGAGGTCTATTGGAGGAAAGAACAGGCTGGCATGAGAAAATATCGCACTTACTGAAAAAGAGCAATTAAATTGGGAGAGATATATAATCAAGCAGTAATAGGATTGTATTATGTGTAAAGTATTTTAGAGGAACAGTAATTTTCTTGGATCCAGAGTAGTTTGAAGTTTTATCATCCATAAAGATACTGAGGAAGGCCTAAGCCTACTGGAGGAAATAACAGGCTGGTGTTATAAAATAGTGCATTGCAAGTAGTAATGCTGTGGTTTGTGGATGTTATTTGGTATAAAATACAAGCTGCTGGTTTTTTGTTCATCCTTAATAGTGTGTAAAATTATCTGGAAAAGTTTGTTTTTCTTGGATCCGAGATGATGTGTTTTTCGTATAGTGATGATTGACTTTATATCATTGAAATCCCTTGTATGCTCAACAAATATTGACTAGTATAAGAAGTGAAAACGCTAGAATTTTTTTTCCTAAAAAAGAAAACGCTATCAGTAGACTGACACAAACTTGGATGCATACTTGAAATTTTTGGTAGGAGGGATTTAGAAAATTTTCTTGCCATAAATGTTTTGGCTACTCTATCTTGCAATTATTGGTGGAAGTTCATGAATTTAATGAGTTGAAATCTGTAGTTGGTATAAGATGCAAGTCTTTCATTGTACTGTACAGGCCATACTGAGTCTAATATGGCATTTTGCAAGAGATGTAATTTGCCCATGTATAATTGCAACTTTTCTTCTCCTCAGTAGCCAAAAGCTAATGTATAACTTCACTCTGAGAGCAACTTTATGCTTTTGTGTGTGTATGTGTACTGTAACACTTGTAATTTTTCTTCTTCTGAATGACAGGTTGGTTCAATTCATAGATTCTTATGATCCACCAGTAAAAGGGCTTCAAGAAGATCTTAATTTTGTCAGTCCTCGTATTGGAGAGGTTACACATTACCATCCTTTTAAATATGAAATGAGTGGATATTAGTGTTCATATGCATACTTTCTTTTACATAGTATATTGACCTCCTCTTTGTTCTTTAATAGAACATCAGATATTACATCTATGATCTGATTGATATGGGTGACTATGTTAAATAATTTTTAAGATTGAAGCTTTCACTCTTCTACCAAATAGACCAAAGTAGGAAATTTTTCCCAAAAAGGTAGTCCCTTGAAAAAGTTTATCAAGTTCTTACCCTACCTAAAAGGTGAGCAAATTTTCTACTTTTCTCTTATTTTTCCACCAAAGTTGGCTATCATGAGGCATGTAACCACCAAGTTGGTGGCACCAACTTTAATGCTATTGGTGTCATTGTGTCATCAAATGCTACATTTTCTGTCAAGGTCCTCATGACAGGAACGAGAGAGGAGGGAACCCACAGTTCCATATTAGTTTCATGCTCTTGCCATTTCTTCCCCTTCATTGCTTTCCTTTTGTCTTCTTCAAATCTTGCATCCTTTGATAAATCTCTTCCATGGTGAAACTGGGAATGGAGAATGGAAGACAAGGTGTACTTCCACCTTTTTCCCTGTGAAAATGAAACCTTCCACTTTGTCACCGAGCAAGGTGAAATGCAACATTTTGGCTAATTATTCCTCTCTTAGATACTTTCCCCTTATGTTTAACTTCCCAAATGTTTTTACTCCACTATGATTACCCATGTACCAATTGTGCTCTTAGTGGAATTGTGAGATCTCTGATATCTAAAACACAATTATGATGTATTTCGTATTTCAAAGACCAAAAGGTTGATAAATAACGGATGGATTATTTTCCAGAAAAAGCAGACCATTTGAGTGTGTACATCTTGACCCCCAGACCCTGCACCTGCAGAATACACTGGGTAAATGTTGTTGTTTGTAAAAGCAGACCATTTGAGTCGATCTGGAGCATCTTAGCTTATGTATCTTCTTTGCGGAGAAACTTGCAAACAGATGCCCAAACTTAATTGTTTGCTGTTTCAAGAATGGCACAACTTTCGAAAATCCACAAAAAATTACTATTCATTGGATTAGTTGTGCTAAGTGACATGAAACTCACAGGTGGAATGTATGTATTTTTGGTCATTTTTTGTGGTGCTGTATTTTGTTGATTATATGACCAATGAACTATTCATTGCAAAGACACTGGTACCTACAAATTTTGTCGAAAATACACGCCAACCGAAAATTTTGTGCCGTTGTGCGACTATGCTCTACCAACCACAAAGTTCATTATTTTCATGAAAATTTCATAGTTTGTGCTACTTAAGGCAATCAACCCTAATTTTGGATTTTGTTTGCAATTTTTACTATTTTGACCCATGCTCCAAGGCTCTAGACTCTAGAGGGAATATTTTGGATCATTTGAGATTGGTTGGACTGTGTTGTATGGTTCTCTTTGTGTTGTGCTGTTATAGTTCTTGTTATCTCTAGAGTTCTAGTTCTCTTAATTCTGTAAAGTGACTTTGCCATCAATAAATTTTGCATTATCATAACTAGATCTACTGATGGATTAAATTATGTTGATCTATTACTATTGGGTTGCCAGGTTTTGGAGGCAGTTGGTCCTATTATTTTCCTATCTACAGATACTAGGAAGCTTAGAAATGAGGGTTTCTTGAGCCCTTTTCATCCTCGTTATCCAGATATCCTCACAAATTCAGCACACCCAATGGTAAATTTTGCTTTTTTATTATATTATTATGAGATTGTACTGCTTAGTTTGTTATCATACCACTTTTATGCTTGATATTATAGCTGTTAGTCAGCCTAGTCTTTATGTTTCAGATCAGTTTTTTTAATATTTTTGTTTCAGAGAGCTCAAGACCTTGCAAATGTTACTTCCTATCGGGAATGGGTACTCTTTGGTTACCTTGTTTGTCCAGATGAGCTACTACGGGTGACCAGCATTGATATAGCTCTGGTTTGTTTTCTTAATCTGAAGTTCTGTGTTTTGTTTTCATATTCATCTACTATGAAACTGATGGCAGCATAGATAGATATACCCTTGCTTTTGCTAAATTTTTTGGTCTAATGAAAATTTTCTATCAAGCTACGAGTAAAATCTATCAACAATAAACCCTGTGAATTGATTTTCATCGTAATTGACAATGTAAAATTGTAAAGCAGCATAGATATAGCCTTGCTTTTGGCTCACTTCTTTGGAAGTAATAATCTTTAAAACCAGTGCTAGTGTGAAATAAATCTCCATCTGAAAAGCTTGTTTCTGTTATAATTGATAACTTACTCCAGATTACTACAGGTTGCGTTGAAGGAGCATTTAGTGCTTCCATTGTTCAGGGATGAGGTAAGACTTGTTTGCTGTTATAAGGTACTAAGAGACAAAAAAAAAAGTGTACTTAAATCTGTAATTTTGATTACTGCAGTACATAATGTTGCATGAGGATTATCAGCTATATGTATTGCCTCGCATATTAGAGTCAAAGAAGATGGCAAAGGCCGGGCGTACAAAGCAGAAAGAAGCTGATCTGGAGTACAGCGTTGCTAAACAAGTAGAAAAAATGATAAGGTATTATTTTAAAACTTGTGGATGATTGTTGTCATCTTACAGATACTTTTATGTTGTCTACAATTAATATTGTTATTTCTACTCATTGGCTGTTTTATACTGTGCCTTTGAGAGGGATACATCCCCTATATCAGTTTTGGTGCATTTTAACTAAATTTGGTGATTATTGTGCGGGACTATATTGGGGCGATGATGATGATTTCTATTTGTCAAATCCTCAATAATAATAAATTTGGATTTCTTAGCTGTGTCCCGGCTCTTGACTTAGCCTAAAACGCTGATAATCTGCAACTTCAACCGTTATCTTGTGTTCGATCCTCTTGAAGTAGAACATTGTCAATCTTAATGAAAATTTGAAATTTTGGAATTACTCATTCTATCTATGAATATGATTGCCTAAGGATTAGTTGAATATTGCCTAGCTGAACCTATAAAAAAGGCCCATGGATGGAAAGGAAGACAGTAAGGACTTTGCTAGAACATTGTATTTGAAGGTTCCTAATTTCTTCCTAGTTTATTACGAGTTCTATTGAATAATATTTTTTTATAATTATAGTTACAAGTTACAAGTTATTTGCTTTTTTGTTCTATTGTTCCAAAATGCTGTAGAGTCAAATGCTTGTCTGGATGATAAAGAACCATATTTTTTTTGTCTTTGAAAATACATCTCGTGACAATAATAATGTACAGATCAATTGGTGATGTTTCTCTTTCTCTCTATTGATGACTTTCCAATCATGTGACAAAATGACTTCCAATCTGTAGTCTAAAGCTATTTTTATCTTGTTTTTCCTCTTCAGTGAAGTGCATGAGCAAGCGTTGTTATCATGTGATGCCATACACCATGAAAGGAGAATATTGTTAAAGCAAGAACTTGGAAGGATGGTGCTATTTTTTACTGACCAACCTAGTTTATTAGCTCCAAACATTCAGGTCTTTTTTCTTTATTCATTTCCTTGATGTCCTAAGGATATGCTTTTCTAAAAATAAAGTGCTGGAACCTAGTGATAGACAAGGTGTTCTGAAAGAAGTGTGACGTTACATTTCTGTCATCGCCCAAAGAAAACGTTCTTAACCTCATTAAAACCCGTTTTTACATCTTTCAGAGGTCAATTTTGCAGTCTCAACAATAGCCCAATGATATGAAAATCTACTGAAATTTTCCTGCTAAAGCTATGCGCTTTTTATATTATATTATTTTTATGCTAAAGGTTTGTTCAATTATAGCGGAGTGGAATTAAGTGTTCTTTCATCATTTTGGGATGTAAGAAATAAGACATTAGATTGCACATAGATAACACATAAATAACACACCTGTGGGCTTGGTACTTGAGTATAAGGATAACTGCTGTGATATTGACATGTCATATTGCTGCTGAATTGTGTACAGATGGTGTTTTCAGCATTGGCTTTGGCTCAAAGTGAAATTATATGGTACTTTCAACATGTAGGTATTGCATCATCGAAACCTAAGGCATCTACGCGTGTAGTTCCTGTGGAAATTGTAAGTACGCTATCTCTTTTACCAATCCCTTTTAAGATCCTACTTATCTGTTTGAACCCTTTCAAAAGTTTAGATACAAATTTTGTAGAATTTTCTTTTGGGCTACAAAAGGCTTCAAAAGCTTGTTTCTCGGTCTAATTTTATTTTTTGGGTTCTGTCAGGATCCAAGTGATCCAACTATCGGATTCTTATTAGATGGGATGGACCGTCTCTGCTGCCTGGTGCGCAAGTATATCGCAGGTTAGAATGATTATATATGATAGGATGGCAGTTAGAGCTGTTGAAAAAAAGGTTTGGGCCGGGCCGGGTCTGACACATCTCGAGTCCATGGAAACGAGTCAACAATGGGCTTAGGCCGGGCCTTTGTGAAACAGCATACTTTTATTGTCCATACCCATCCATATTCGTTGGTGGGCTGGACAGGCTGCCCGTTTTTTTATCAGTTCTAATGGCAGTATAGATGTTTTCAGGGAACAATGAGAGAAGTCCTCCAAATGTATATAAGCCTTTCATTTTTTTTTAATCAATTATCCTTCACATTTGTTTAGAGTTTAATTACTCAGTCTTTCTGAGATAAATCAGTATTCTGCTAATTGTTGGCTAATCCATAAAGGAGTCAACAGGCTCAACATGTGTTAGTCACATACTTCACAATTACACTCATCTCATTTGTAAAGTTCTAATCTGTGTTACTTATTTTTAAAGTGTAGTCGCTTCTTTGAACATTTTCCTAATGTTTAATCAAAGTCTAATTTGCTATATTATAATGTGTTAATGGCAGCATTCTTTTTTTTTTGTTTCTCCTGTGTGTTATATTTCAATTATACTCATGATTTAATATTCTACCAAATTACTTGCAGCAATCAGAGGGTATGCATTGTCCTATCTATCCTCATGTGCTGGTCGAATCCGGTTTTTGCTCAGTACGCCAGGAATGGTGGCACTTGATATAGATTCGAGCTTAAAAGGACTTCTTCAGAAAATTGTGAAGCATCTGGAAAACATACCGAAACTTCAGGGTGAAAATATTTCCTCTATCACATGTGATCTATCTGTAAGAACACTAGCAACCTTATTGTGTTTAAATATTGACTCCTGTAACTGTAAGCTTCATAATGCATGGTAGAGAATAACTGATTGTATTCTGTAGTACTGTGTTGTATTTCTGATCTATTCTTGTCACTTTTATTGTTGCTTTCAGGAGTTTCGTAAAGATTGGTTGTCAATATTGATGACTGTCACATCTTCCCGGTCTTCGATCAATATTAGACATCTAGAAAAGGCTACTGTCTCTACTGGGAAGGAAGGTTTATTATCAGAAGGAAATGCTGCATACAACTGGTCCAGGTGCTGTACATGTGGTTTTAATTTGTCATTTCTTGCTATATAAGCTTGCAGCAGAATGGACCTGCAGTGATAGTAAATCATGATCTCTTCCTGAACATTATGATGTTCTTACATGCTATAATGTTGAGTTCTAGGTTCGGGACTTCAATTTTTGTATGTGCATGATGTTGGAACTAGAGAGCAAAATCAGTCCAGAACGTAGGTAGTTACCAAGCCTAGGGAATAAGCTCTTCTCCCAGATGAGTTCTACTACTTCACCAGCAGAGGTCTCTCTGACTGTTCAAAAAGCCTTACAGTCACAATAGATGATTATGATAGTAATCCTCCCTCATCCTGTCTGGGTTCATCTTGTACCCCTGTCTAACATATTCTCACCCCATGTAATGATAGCCCTTCATACAAACAGACACCCTCTTCTGACATACAGAGCTTGTACCCCTGCAACTCGAGGCAAGCTGCTCTTTCGGTAATGAATGTCATTGGATTTGTTTTATGTTAACATGGAAGTTATTTTTAATGACGCGTTTAATGCTATTGAAGTTCTTTGGAGGATGTGTTTCTGTGCTCTTGGAAGTCACTATACCAACTTGCTCTTGTTGGCGTTGAAGCCTTCTACCTTTGCTGTTCCTTGCATTTCTTACTTACACTTGCACTATTTTCTTAATCCAGTCGCACATTTGTCACTGTTAACTATTTAGAAGCTATGAATTTGCATCCACCATTTATGTTCTGCACCCTTAAGAAGCCATGAAGTTTATGAGCAAGCTATATGAATTGATTTCCTTCCAATAGGAGTGAATTAGATCTCATTCGCTTAATCTAACAGTAGAAGAGAGGTTTCACCACACACTTCATAGAATTTCTGGGCCTTTTAAATCTAAACCGAGTGAAGCGAATAAGCGATAGAATCTGTAGCAACATATATACGAGTCCTGAGCTTTAGCTGATTACGTTATTTTGCTAAAAAGCACATGCACCAAATAATTTCATGAATTTGTTTTCTTATCATCTGTGGATAAGCATATGTTATGGGTTATGGTTCCATGATCTGCAGATGTGTGGATGAGCTTGAGTTGCAGCTAATGAAGCATGGGAGCCTGAAGCGACTGTACTTCTATCATCAGCATCTTACAGCTGTTAGTTCCTCCTCTCCTTTCTACATTAGTTTGTAAGGCTAACTCGATTAGTTGTGCCATTTGTGTATTATTGCTGGGATCTTTCCCTTTAGTTCCATTATAAAACTGCTAAAATAATAGCGTGGAAACAGGTTTTCAGGAACACAATGTTTGGACCAGAAGGGCGTCCCCAGCACTGCTGTGCTTGGCTTGGTGTTGCTAGCAGTTTTCCTGAGTGTGCATCTCACGTTGTTCCAGAAGAGGTATTGTTCTTTAATGTGATCTGTTAGTGACTTGGGCTTACAGTTTTGTCCCAAGAATGTGCACAGTTAATTAAACTATATCTTCTAACTGAGACGAATTATTTGAATTGTCCATTGTGCTAGATACGAACAAACTATCACCATACTGCAGCAATATTAAATTGTGTCCAAGTTGCTTGCTAACTCCATCAGCAATTAACACCATATTTTTTTTGATTCGTAACTACAAGTCTACAACTGTAATTGGTCTATCCCCTTTGATCGTGGCATCAGTTTTCTTTGTTTTCTAGATCTTTTATCCTCAAAATATTCATTAATGAAAGTGCTGTGGCCAACCTTTCAATACATGGTTTGGCATGTCTTATGCCATGGTAGCTCCACAGAAAGCGATTGCTTTTTTTAATGTGTAATTAAAATTTCCATATGGTCTAAATAATTAAAAAACTTGTCATTGCATGTCCAATGTAGATCACTAAAATTGGTCGAGATGCAGTTCTGTATGTAGAGTCTTTGATTGAGTCTATTATGGGAGGATTGGAAGGGTTGATCAATATTCTGGATTCTGACGGAGGATTTGGATCCCTAGAATCACAGGTGTGCATTAGCATCTCCTGTCCATTTTCATTATGAAGTTCATGAAGCCCTTCCTGTTTACTAATCCCGACTTGTTTTTCAGCTTCTTCCAGAACAAGCTGCTGCTTTATTAAATTATTCATCGAAGATTTCCATCTCCTCTATCAGATCTCCACGAGGAATGACGGGGTTCAATTTACCTGGTTATGAGAGCTACCCAGAAAATGTTAATTCAATCAAAATGTAAGTTGTTTTTACTCGTGTGGTATTTTGAAGTGATGAATTTTGTTACTATCCAAAATGATGTATGGATTCTATCATTGCAGGTTAGAAGCTGCCATGCAGAGGTTGACAAATCTGTGCTCTGTCTTGAATGATATGGAGCCAATATGTGTTTTGAACCATGTCTTTGTTTTGAGGGAGGTGAGATTTTTTCTTCCTTTGCATTTGCTTTCTAGCTCTCTCTCAATTATACATTTATACATTGCATATTGATAGAGTGAACTTATAATCTTATACTTCCTTGAGAGGTCTCGATTGTATCCTTTCATTATGGAGAGTAGTATCGGAATATATGTACTTGGTTGTTCATATAAAATATTAGCTGCAGTAGAAAAATTTACCACAACACCAGAGTCGGTCATAAATATTTGTTTGGTGCTATCGTTCATTAGTCAGATAATGACAGCTATAAAGAGCCCACAGTGACATTAATACGCTTATATCACCTATCCAAGAAAAGTACTCTGGCTGATTCTAGTATAATCTTTTTTCAGTGTTATTGTTTAAACACCACAACCATTTTAATTTTCACCTCAAGAACTTCAGTTCTTTGGATAGCTGATAAATATGCTCATGTGATTTTACGTTTTGAGGCTAACAGTTGATTTTAACTGGTAATATACTGAAATCGAATTCTCAGTGATACATGCAACTTTTAACTGATTTCATAGAAACAATAGCCAAATCATGATACCTCCAAAAGGCCAGATTGAAGATTACTAGATCATAGATGCAAGATCCTTTTTAATAAAGTAGCAGCTTAATCAATGGACACTTGCTCCTTCATCCTTGTACTAGAATCCTGAGTTTGCAAGTTACAGACTGCTTCTGTACTCCTAATAAGTTGGACAGCTAGGGAGCGGTGACATTAAGAGTATGAAAGGTCGGAAGGGATTATAATTAAAGGATAAAAAGAACAAGACATTCATGTGTACCTGCATGATAGCGCTGCATATAGGCATATTCTATTTCAATATTTTGCTGTTTCTGAGTAACATGATTGCCACTATGATGCAGTACATGAGAGAGTGCATTGTTGGAAATTTCAGAAGGAGATTGCTTGCAGTGCTTAGAACCGAAAATGATCTTCAACGCCCATCTGTCCTGGAGTCCTTGATTCTTAGACATATGAGTATAGTTCACCTTGCGGAACAACATGTTAGCATGGATCTTACCCAGGGTGTCCGAGAAGTTTTGCTTACAGAGGCTTTTACTGGACCAGTTCATTCTCTTCACTCATTTGAGAAACCAGCTGATATACAAAGCGGGACTGCTACTGAAGTTATATGCAACTGGTATGTTGAAAACATTGTCAAAGATGTGGCAGGTGCTGGAGTCCTGTTTGCGCCAACCCAGAAATGTTTTAAGAGCACAAGGCCCGTAGGCGGATACTTTGCTGAGTCAATGAGCAGTATGAAAGAGCTGCAAGCTTTTGTTCGTTTATTTGGTGGCTATGGAGTTGACAGGCTTAAAAGAATGATGAAAGAACATACAGCTGCTCTTCTAAATTGTATTGACACTTCACTTCGATCAAATCGTGAAACTCTCGAAGCAGTTGCTGGGGGCATCCATGCTGGCGACCGCATTGAAAGAGACAGAAATATTAGGCAGATTGTTGACTTGGATACTGTTCTTGGATTTTGCACTCAAGCTGGGCAAGCCCTAGCTTTTGACCAGCTTCTTTCAGAAGCTGCTGGAGGCGTGCTTGAAGAGGGAGCATCTCTTATTTATACATTATTGCAGGGGACTGTAAAGCATGTGCCTCAGGAAATTCCGGAAAGAAAGGAGATAAGAAGGATGAAAGATGTGGCAGATAGTGTCGGTTTGATCAGTGATCATGACTCTGAGCTTGTTAGATCAATCATGGATGAGGTTGGGGGCGCAAATAATGGTGCATGGAGTTTGTTACCGTATTTATTTTCTACCTTTATGGCATCTAGTATCTGGAGTACAACGGGTTACAATATTGATACTGGAGGCTTCAACAACAATATTCATTGCTTAGCAAGGTCTGTTCTTCATTTTGCTTCAGTGACAAATGGTTTGGTTAATCAGAAAGAATGCTTCTTTGTACTATACTATATGCATGTATTTTTGTTGATTGATGATGCACTTACATGACTTTAACTTTGCAGGTGCCTTAGTGCCGTAATTGCTGGAAGTGAATATGTAAGTGTGGAAAGGGAGCATCTGCAGTCAGATTCTTTCTCGAATGGGGGCCATATTGGTGAGAATTTAGACTCTGAGATGCCTGCCCGTCTGACTGCTGAAGCCAGCATAAAGTCTGCAGTTCAACTTTTCATAAAATTATCTGCTGGGTTCATCTTGGACTCTTGGAGTGAAAGTAACAGGTACAGTTGCTGTTTTGAGATGTAGAAAATACTATCTAATTTTCCAGAGTGTATGAATGATATCTCCCCCTTGTTTCTGCAGGTCTGATTTAGTGCCAAGACTGATCTTCCTAGACCAGCTATGTGAGATTTGTCCATATGTTTCGAGAAGCAGTCTTGAAGCGCACATTCCATACGCCATTCTGCGGTCTATATACAGCCAATACTACTCCAACACTCCATTTATGTCATTCACTCTGCCAAGTGCATCGCCCCGCAGCTCTCCTGCAGTGTCTCTTACTCACGGTTCACCTGCATTCCGACACCCAACTCATTTGGAATCTTCTGGCCATCCCAAAGCTGCATCTAGCTACAGCCAAGATCCATCCTTTGACAGTGAAGGCGTGGTTCTCCGCTCTTCAGAACCCAGGCATCGAACTAATGTTAGAAGATCTGGGCCGTTGGATTATGGTTCATCCCGCAAGTTGAAGCATGTTGAAGGATCAGCTTCCGGAAGCCTGGGACCGAGCCCTCTGCCAAGGTTCGCTGTTTCCAGGTCCGGTCCCCTTTCTTACAAATCTTGAGTTATGTCGGGAGATAAGATCATGCATATGTTTTGCTTATGTTCAATTGAGTGTAAAGTACAAAATCTATGTTATGCTAGCTATGGGGTATGACAGTATTGTGATTTGCTTGAATTGCTTCCCTTTAGGTTGTATAATCGTGAGTTGATTTTGTAAAATCATGTTTTTAGATCACATCTGAGCGACTTTTACGTGCGCTGAAAGTAGAAATGGAGATTGAGAAAAACTGAAGTCTCTAATCCGAGTATTACAATGGCAAGAGCTAGATTTAAATACAAGGAGGGAGGGAGGGAGGCTACATACAATAATTACACATTTACACCTAGTCCTTAGAATTAATTATAACCTTAAAACCTAACACTTCACCCAAAAAAAAGTAATTAACCTAACACAACTTACAAGATATGCAGCAATAAATATTTTAATTAACTCAGATTATTTCAATCTTCTAAAAGACGACTTCAAATTCAACTTCCAACTTTTTCTCAAGTCGTTCCAGCTCAAATTTATTGTCACATGTGACAATAATATTATCAACATAAACAAGGAAAATATCCACTCCTCCTGAAGTTGAATGTTTGATGAACAAAGTGTGATCCTCTTAACTTTGTTTGTACCTAACACCTTTCATAACAGATGTAAACCTTCCAAACCAAGCTTTTGGTGATTGCTTAAAACCGTAGAGAACCTTCTTTAACTTGCAAACCTGATGAAGTGAAGAGTGAGAAGAAAAATTAAGAGGAATGTGCATGTAAATTTCTTCATCCAGATTTCCATGGAGAAATGCATTCCTAACATCAAATTGTAAATGGAGCCAGTAAAAGTGTGCAACCAAGGAGTCAAAACATAGATTGTATTTATCTTGGCAACTAGAGCAAATGCTTCTTGATAATTAATCACATAAGACTGAGTAAATCCCTTGGCAAAAGGCATGCTTTGTACCTCTCCAAAACACATCAAATTTGTATTTAATTGTAAAAATCCACCTACAATGAACAACATTCTTGCCCTAAGGTATATTAACAATGTCCCCAAGTATGATTCTTTTCAAGTGCACTCATCTCCTCTCTCATAGCATCTCTCTACTCCTTTTTCTTAAGAGCTTTTGAACCATTTTTTGGAATAGAAATGCGGTTGAAGTCTTGTATGAATATTTTGTGGGAGGTTGAGAAACGATGCAAGGGCACATGGTTAGCCAGAGGATAAAGATGATTTTTTGTGCATGATCTGGTAGCTTTTCATACAACTATGAGTAACTCTAAATCATTATTTTCTAGGCTGTGAGAAAAAGAATGAATTGTAGAAAAAATACCTTCTTCTATTACTTGTTTAGTTCGGACAGTTAGTGAAGAAGATTGGTCTTGCTCTTGAGCCAAAATTGGTCTCTCTCTCTCTCTCTCTCTCTCTCTCTCTCTCTCTCTCTCTCTCTCTCTCTCTCTCTCTCATAGACATAAGAAAAGCAAGGATAAGAAGAGGGAAGGGACATAACCTCTTGAGGATTGCTTTATGGAAGCCCTATTTGTGGAGCTTGTTGTCGTTGATGAAGAACAAGGGTAGAAGATTTTAATTGAGAAAATGTTGCAATTTTACTTAGTTGGGGTATTGTATCAAAAGGTTGGGAGGTGGCATCTTTTGAAGGGTAGAAAGGTGAGATTTCAACAAAGGACACATCAATAAAGACATAGGTTTTCTTAGAGTTTGGATGATAGCACTTGTATCGTTTTTGTGTTGAACAATAGCCAAGGAATATGCACTTTATTGATCTTGGGTCAAGTTTCCCTCTTTGAGGACCATTAACATGCATAAAAACAAAACAACCAAAGGTTCTAAGAGGAAGATTAGATGTTCTATAATCTTTGTAAGTGTTTTGAAGACAATCAAGAGGACTTTGGTGATTTAGCACTTTGGTAGGCAAGCGATTGATTAGAAAAGTGGCCATGACCCATGAGGACTGAGGAGGGCTTCCCTAAAAAATGTTTTAAGAATATTATGCTGAAAAATAAGGACACGAGTAACATCAAGAAGGTGCCTATTTTTCCATTCAGCAATCCCATTTTGTTATGGGGAGTAGATGCATGAATATTCGTTAATTATCCCTTGTTTTTAAAAGAGAGATGAAATGGATTGATTGAAATAGTCTTAGCATTGTTAGTCTTAAATCTCTTAATTTTCCTCCCAAATTAGATATGAATCATGGAAATAAAGATATGCACAATGGTACTAAATTCATATTTTTTTTGAAAAAAAACCATGTGACTCTAGTACAATCATCAATAAAAATACGAACAATTTATTTGGCGCCCGATCTACGAGTAGGGTGGCAGGCCTACGCGGCGCCCCCTACTCGTAGCACATGGCCGTTACGGCCATAGGGGCTGCGGCCGTTACGGCCACAGCCGTCCTGGCCGTTACGGCCAGGACTCTTATGGCCGTTACGGCCACAACTATTATGGCCGTAACAGCCATATGTACAATAAATTCAAAAAAAATGCATTTAAAGTACAAAACATATTTTAATTTCAAATTCAAACATAAGTATCAAACATTATTATCAAACATTTTAAGTAGTTTACTTACATTGCCAGCGTATATGTGGTGGGCCACATGCTCCTCGAAGCCCAATAGTAACTCCGGGATCTTCTGACCTCCCGGTGCAGAATGGGTGAGCAACGACTCGATCCAACGTCGCTGACCGGGTCGGGTCTGTCTCCTCTGTCTAGACCCTCCCGTCGGAGCTGGGACAGGGTCTGCGCCTCGCCTGCCAGCCCCTCGTCCCCCAGCCCCTCGTCCCTGCCGAGAATGTGGTGTCGGTGTAGTAGGAGCATGGACGGCTGTCTGATCCTGAACAGAATGTGAGCTACTCCCCATCTTGTGATGTGAGGAGTCGAACAAGGTCCGACGCTGCCCTCATGTGAAGTGGTAGGGTAACACCGAAAAGGGCTGAACCTCGGGGGCCACAGGGACCTCCAGAACCTTTGGGGCCACGGGAATCGGTGCCATCTGCTCGATACGCGCCTCACGACGTCGATAACGAGCATATCGAGTCTCTAAACCCGTCTCTAAGCACCTCGATGTCTGACATACGAAAAAAAATATGATTGAAATTATTCAGGTGGAATTTACAGTCGGAGGCATGGCAGTACAGCTTTGAACAACAACAAGTATGGCTGTCACGACCTTGCAAAGCATGGCCGTGACGGCCTTGTGCAAAGAGGCCGTGACGGCCTTGTGCACAAAGGCCATCACGGCTGTTTGAGTCTTGGCCGTGACGACCAATCGACTCGTGGCCGTGACGTCCATTTGAGTCTTGGCCGTGATGGCCAATCGACTCGTGGCCGTAACGGCCACGAGTCGTCTTCAACCTCGCGACAGCCGTGACAGGCTTCGCGAGTTGGGCCGTCTTTTACCCAAAATTCAACCTCCGATCTCTACATCTATGCCTAAATCGGTTTTAATCTATCAAAATAGGTCCAAATCTTTACTATAAATCTTCCTTACATCAATTTTAATGTTAAACCTAAGTTTTTCTAAAAACCTAGATCTAGAACTTGAAATGACTTCAAATGGGTAAATTTGTAGAAATAACTTACCATGATTGTTGTAGGAGTGGATTTTGTGGAGTAATATGCACAAAAAACTTGCATTGAAGCCCTTGAATTCCCTTGAGTTTTGTATAGAATGAGAGAGTGAAAGAGAGGAGTAGGAGAAGAGAGTGAAAAATGAGAGTGGTATGGGGTGTAAATTGTAATTAGATTTTATTTATATGTAATAGGGGTAGGGTGGGTGCCAAATAGAAATACCCTAAAAATAACAAACCATCTAGCTCTAGAGATGTTAAGAGTAGAGGATGGTCCCCAAATGTCACTATGAAACAAATCAAATGGAGAACAACTTCTAATACCACTAATGGGAAAAGGAACTCAGATATGTTTAACTTGTTCACACACCTCACATTGAAGAGAATATGTGCCAATTCTTTCAAATTTTTCCGGATACAAGTGCTTCAAAAGATAAAAGGAAGGTTGACCAAGGAGATAATGAAGTAACTACATGACATTGTTGTTACTAAAGGTGTTTAAAGCATGAAAAAAAGTAGTCTTTGCTAATTTTTTTTTGAGAATCAAGGTAGTAGGGACCATTTTGTTCCTTAGAAAGTCCAATCATCTTCCCGACCCCAGTCTCGTAAAAAACAATAAAAATAAGTGAATAGAGTTGAGCAATGAAGATCTCTACAAAGTTTTTTTTAATGGAAATTAGATTGGCTAAAAGAGTAGGAACATGAAGAACATTTTTTAGGTTGAGTTTTCTATAAATGTTGATGGTTTTGTGACTTTTACCTGAGCAGTTGAGCTATTTTTTTTTTTCCAAAACTTGTTAGGTTTTGGGCAAGGTTGTAAAGTGTGAAAATTTGTGAACAATTGGTCATGTGCTCAGTAGAACCAGAATCTAAGATCCATGAATAGAAGGAGAATATTCTAAAGCTCTCAAGCATTGAGGAGAGTGAATGTGGATGCACTAGAGGAAGTATCACCTAATGGTTTTTCTAGAGAATTGAAGAAAGCTTTGAACTTCTCAAATTTTGCTACACTACTAATCCCTTGAGTGTATTCGAAAATGCTCCCAGCAGATTCAGAAACAAGATTCATTTGAGTTCTAGAACTTTCTTTGGGGTTGTTCCATTCTCTGTTTGGTGATTTTCTATGGAGTTTCCAGAACTTGTCCCTTACATGACCAGATCTCTTGCAATGGTCACACCAACGATTATTCTTCTTCTCACCTCTAGCAAACAAGGTTGAACCTTCCACCATATTTTTCTCTAACATTATAACTCTCCTAGTTTCTTCATCCCAAACAGTGGAAATAATTTATTCCAAGGATGGAAGTCCTTTTGGCCAATAATTTGAACTCTAATCTAGTCAAACTTAAAATTCAAACCATCCAAGGGTAGATAACCTCTTTGTTTTTGAATGAATGCTTTGAGGAGAACTACATCTTTAAGGCACTTCATCTTTAAGACATGATATTGGTCAAGTTCTTGCCAGAAACTTTGTAATAAGGAAGCGTATTCACTAGCTGAGTGATCTTCTTGCTTAGTGCTTGTATCATTGACTTGGATCTCATAAATGAGGACTTCATCTTTTGCCTTAGAATAAGATCTTTGGAGAAACTACCAAACATCTTTGGATGCACCAAGGAACATGCATGTTATGCCGATGTTGGGCTCCATAGATTCCCAAAACCATGACATAGTCATTGGGTCAGTTTCATCTCACTTTTCAAATGTGGAATCCTTTTTTTTAGAGGGTCATTTATGAGATATAATCTCCTCTTCCGTTACCCTTTTGAGATAACTCTTCACAACTTGAGACCAAAGTATATAATTCTTCCTATTAAAATGGAAGGAAGAATTAAGAGCTTATAGTTAGGAGGCATGATTTTTCAGAAATGAAGGCTTAAAAATCAGAGAAAGAATATTTGAGGGACATAATTTCAGCATTAAAGGCTAAAGAAAAATTCAGAATAAACCTCATCAATGAAGGTTGAGAGAAAGAACAAATTCAACAATGACAGTTGGAATCTTAGGAAAAATATCTAGGCCTTTCTTTGGACACCTAGAGCTTTGATGCCATGAAAGTTGAAATACAGATTGAGAAAAATTAAAGTCTCTAATCTAATTATTAAAATGGAATGAGCTAGATTTTGTTACAAGGAGATGGATAGAGGGGGTTAATTATAGCTCCTTCCATTGTAAGGATAAGAAGAGGGATAAGATGAGGATAACTTTGTAATTAAAAATATATCTAGGAACCGAAGGCATGGTATGACAAACACCTCAAATTATACTGGCACTCATAGTATGTGTTGCGATTCTCATCCTTCAATTTATCATAAGAATGATGAACCACCTCCTTAATTTATAATTAAAAATATAATTATTGATATAAAAGTTATATAAAAACGATATTATATTTATCATATTTATAGATAAAAAACTTATCTATTTTACTCTAATATATTAAATTAATATTTTTTATGTGTCATAGATATAGATAGAAATTAATATTAAAAATTATAATTAAAAATATGGTAAATAGAATATAAAAACTTAATGACAACACTACCCTTAACTACTTCACGTTTAGAAGATATATATTAATTTGTATTATTTACACATAAACTATCTTCTTCTCTTGCAACTTTATAGCTTCATAGAACATGCCACCAAAGAGGTCACACTTGATTTGATAAACAATTTTCAGTGGTCATTCGTCTTCATTAGGAACGTTGTCCCGGTCCGCTCTGCTCCGCCATCCGCTCCTCTAGGCCCACCAGCTCCGGCCTACTCAATTTCTCTAACGACATTGACTTTTCTAAAGAAAAAAACAAATTAAAGAAGTAAAGAGAAAGTAAATTAACAAAAATCATTGATAATTGAAAAAAAAGAGGAGAAGAGAGAAAGATTACCTTGTAGTAGTGGAGGAGGGTGGAGAGGAAGCAATGGAGGAGGATTAGTGCGGATCATTTGTCCCATGCTTGTGTCTCATATCCGTGTCCTACATTGATTATTGGACCACGTACATAATAAAAAGTCCCGATAATCAATTTTTTATTGGGCAAAATAACTGCTAATTATCAGTTTATTTATTTATTTTGGAAACCTGAATATCCCGTCTCCTTACTTTACTCTTCGTCTTTGTTTCTTCATCATACAATGAACAGTTCTCTTCCTCTTTTAACATGCTTGTGTCTCATATCATTTTTTTTTATTTTTTTGCTCATGCTGGTGTTTTACTAAATGTTTTGATGTCCGATATTATTGTTATGCTATTAGTGCTTAATAACATGGTGGTGTTACATTGTTAGTGTTTTGAAAATTTTGCTTTTGTATTAAATTGACATAACTAGATTACAAACTCACAACACTAAGTTGGGTTTTGATTCTTCCATAGAGTAGAAAATCAAACAGACCTTACTACAAATGTTTCAAATAGACTAAATTTAAGTTAGGGTTTAGGGTTAGGAACTTAGAGTTTTTAATTCCCTCAATTTAAACTGACTTTAGTGATCTAAAATGATTCCCCCAACCATGGACGTATAGTTCAAACAGACCTTACATCACACAATCTCAAATTTTCATAATCCTTCACATAAAATTGGATAAAGAAGCATCCTTATCAAAATTGGCATTAAAAGCATATATAATACAATACAAGACCTTGGTACAAAACCTCATGAATGGCCAACATATCACACTTGAAATCAGATTAAATCACTAAAATCAATTTAAATTGGGAGAATAAGAAACTCTAACTGTAAACCCTAACTTAAATTGGGGGATTTCATAATTCAAGGTACATGTTAACAGCGGAAGAGAAAGGCCCATTGTGTGATGAGGAAACAAAATCCGGAGAGAAACGCAAGGAGATAAGATTTCCAGGTTTCCAAAATAAATAAAATGATAATTAGCAATCATTTTACCGAATAAAAAAAATTGATTATTAAGACTATTTTATTATACACGTGGTCCAATAACCTGTGTGGGATACAAATATGAGACACAAGCATGTGAATGTAGATCTGCACCGGGGGAGGATAGGGAGGAAGGAGACACGCCACCGCTGCCGGCCAAATAGTTTTCATTACTTATATGGTTCCAAATAGTCTTCAGTATGTATGTGATGAAAATTTTTCAAAAGGGGTTTCAAAATAAAATAAACAACATATTCAAAAAAAGCAATAATGATCACTCCGGTAGTAGCTCCGCCTATAAGTGAAGAAAAGGAAAAGGTGATATTGGTTGTGTTGGTATCTGTCATTTTCGGCAGTGAAAAGAGAAAGAAAGGTAAAGACGAAAAGAGGAAGGATGGACAATTTCTTTAATAACAAACCGAGTGAGGTAATCGATATTTATGTAGCCTTTTTATTTTTATTTTTAAATTATTTTAACAACATTGCAAATTTTTTTAAAGGCATGTCTTACTTTTTAACAACATTGACCGGAGGGTGGGGTGTACATAAACATGAGTATGCGTCTTAGTATTTGGATCATGTTAAATAAGATTAAGTTGCATTATAAGTAACTGAATATAGATTACAGTAATGCAACCTATTTGCTCCATACATGGAATTATTTTACACCTTGCATCAATTTCACCCTTTTCCCACAAACCCAAATAGCATAAAAACAATGCAATCGCTAAGTGAAGAAGGTTTTCAATTTGCAATAGGAGAGATGGCTAACCAAAAAAGAAAAGAACTTGCAAATTAAGTTCCGAAAACTCGAGATTTGGAATGTAATGTTTCATACTCATTGCACATCCCAAATTCCACAATTATTCCCAACTCAAGTCCATTATAAAACACTCTATTCATAATCATATGCCTAGTCTCATTGATACTTATCTCAATAAACACAATCTTAGACCTTAACTAAGACGAACACCGAAAACCTGACTAAATTTGGAATTACACCAAAAGTTGGCAATGACTCCATTCTAACAAAAAAAGAAGGTTAGTCCAACAAGCATCTGAATAAAAGCAAGTATTTATAATTAAGTTCTATTACACCATTTAAAAAGCATAAAAGAACTACATAAGCAATAGCAAGATGTGAGTCAATATCTAATAAGTACACAAAGAAGGAGAATTAATATATTTTTGTAGCCCAAGAGAATAATAATACTTAAGAGAAGGGAAACTCACCAATATTTAGTAGCAATCCCATTTGAGTCAACATTCAATATCAGGTAATCTCATGCAAAGTTGAACCAATTTTGGACATAGCAAGCTGCCTGAAACAAATGCCATTAATGAATTAAACTTAATATAATGCTACGGAGAAAAGTTGCAAGAATAAAATATTTTTTCCGAACCTAAATAGTGAATCGACATCATTTAGGTAGCACTTTTCACCTAGAAAACGAAGCGCAATATATTTCATAGACCAAGATAAGATATGATTGGACATACTTATATCAATAACAACCAATTGACAATCATATATAATCCTATAAGCAAGTTAAAGGTTGCTTGATACGAGCAAGTGATCTCTAATGGGTAACTCACATTAATTCTCAATGAAACAAGTTTCTGCAAGTTAAGCTATTACTGAAAAAATGTAATGATTGAGGATCCTTCCTCCTAAATAGAGACCAATTGAAAAACCAAAAAGTGGCAATCATAGAATTCAGCTTAAATTCATTCAAGTGTCAATCACATGGAGTTATTTAATGAAACCAAAGAAATAGGCAATATATTTAAGAGTCCGACCACCGGCATCAAAACGAACTGACACTAAAATCCCGACAGAAGAGAGATTAGACCAATTACATGCCTCTATGACGCTAGAAAACAGAATCAGATTCAAAATAAAATAAACAACATATTCAAATAAAGCAATAATGACCACTCCGATAGTAGCACCGCCTATAAGTGAAGAAAAGGAAAAGGTGATATTGGTTATGTTGGTATCTGCCATTGTCGGTAGGGAAAAGAGAAAGAAAGGTAAAACGGAAAGAGGAAGGAGGGACAATTTCTTTAATAACAAAACGAGTGAGGTAATCGATATTTATGTAACCTTTTTATTTTTATTTTTAAATTATTTTAACAACATTGCAAATTTTTATAAAGGCAAGTCTTACTTTTTAACAACATTGATCGGAGGGTGGGGTGTACATAAACATGCGTATGCATCTTAGTATTTGGATCATGTTAAATAAGGTTAAGTTGTATTATAAGTAACTAAATATAGATTGCAGTAATGCAACCTATTTGCTCCATACATGGAATTATTTTACACCTTGCATCAATTCACCCTTTTCCCACAAACCCAAATAGCATAAAAACAATGCAATCGCTAAGTGAAGAAGGTTTTCAATTTGCAATAGGAGAGATGGCTAACCAAAAAAGAAAAGAACTTGCAAATTAAGTTCCGGAAACTCGAGATTTGGAATGTAATGTTTCATACTCATTGCACATCCCAAATTCCACAATTATTCCCAACTCAAGTCCATTATAAAACACTCTATTCATAATCATATGCCTAGTCTCATTGATACTTATCTCAATAAACACAATCTTAGACCTTAACTAAGACGAACACCGAAAACCTGACTAAATTTGGAATTACACCAAAAGTTGGCAATGACTCCATTCTAACAAAAAAAGAAGGTTAGTGCAACAAGCATCTGAATAAAAGCAAGTATTTATAATTAAGTTCTATTACACCATTTAAAAAGCATAAAAGAACTACATAAGCAATAACAAGATGTGAGTCAATATCTAATAAGTACACAAAGAAGGAGAATTAATATATTTTTGTAGCCCAAGAGAATAATAATACTTAAGAGAAGGGAAACTCACCAATATTTAGTAGCAATCCCATTTGAGTCAGCATTCAATATCAGGTAATCTCATGCAAAGTTGAACCAATTTTGGACATAGCAAGCTGCCTGAAACAAATGCCATTAATGAATTAAACTTAATATAATGCTACGGAGAAAAGTTGCAAGAATAAAATATTTTTTCCGAACCTAAATAGTGAATCGACATCATTTAGGTAGCACTTTTCACCTAGAAAACGAAGCGCAATATATTTCATAGACCAAGATAAGATATGACTGGACATACTTATATCAATAACAACCAATTGACAATCATATATAATCCTATAAGCAAGTTAAAGGTTGATTGATACGAGCAAGTGATCTCTAATGGGTAACTCACATTAATTCTCAATGAAACAAGTTTCTGCAAGTTAAGCTATTACTGAAAAAATGTAATGATTGAGGATCCTTCCTCCTAAATAGAGACCAATGGAAAAACCCAAAAGTGGCAATCATAGAATTCAGCTTAAGTTCATTTAAGGATAGAAAATTAGATGTAATAAAATAATATGTATGAACCGGAGTCGTGGCATGAACCGGAGGCACGATCTCGGTTTGCTCCCAATTCTCGCTTCTACTTTCCAATAGCAGACGTCACCCTAATTATATTGGTGCTTGTAGTATGTGTTATGATTTTCATTCTTATATCCCTCATAGGCATGTTGAACGCCCTCCTTTATTTTATTTAATAATTGACCATGTGTTTGTCTATCTCATATAGTAAAGATCGATCGAGATGGAAAAAAAGGATGAAACAGAGAAAGATACAAAGCCAATAAGAGTGAAGTTCAAAGCCAATTTATTAAGCTTAGAAGCAAATGAAGAGGCATTGATGAGAAAGCAAGAGAGCCCAATCATAAAATCAACAACCAACAATTTTTTCACCTAATCCATTGTCAAATAATAAAAATTAGTTTCAATTGAATGGGTAGTCACAATCTCTTGTTAGTATACACTAAGAAACTGAACTAGCTTTACACAATCTCTTGTTATACTTGTAAGATATTAATAAGATCTCATTATGTGGTCATATCACATTATGTTTATTTATGGAACATGTTGATTTGATAAGATAAGGATGAAAATAGATGATATGATTTTCTATAAAAGTAAAGATATATTTATTATTAAGCAACTTTCATGATAGGTTGAAATATATCTTTAGAGGATTTTGGCCCCTCTCTCTGCCTATTTAAGTGACCCGAGATTCATCATTCGGTCATCACGTTTTTCATAACTCACGAAAATATTAAGACTAAGAGGCTAAGAGAGAGAAGGCGATTTTCATAGCTTGGTGTCTTGTGATTATCGGATCAGATCTCATCATCCTTGTCCTCTCAATCACGATGTCTGCAGGTATGTTTTCGTAATTAAAAGCATGATCGAAGATCCTAATATTAATCATGATAAAGTTTAAGTTTACATGTGGTATCAAAACGTTTTTAGGTTGAAGATCATTCTTTTAGTTCGAAATTATAGAAGAATCATGCTAGTATCTTGTTTTTCGCCTTTATCTAGTTTGATTCTTGCATGATGTTTGAGTTTGATTATGATTAAATCTTATAAGCATGTTTATATTATGTGTAATGCATGAGTTTATGGCCAAAAATTGCATAAAGAAAACCGAAATTTAGTATCGGCTGGAAATTAGGGGTTTTTTGGCGATATTGGTTTTCTGTGTCGGAATTCGACGAAATTTGCATGGTCGATCGGAAACGGCGAGATCTTTCAAGAGACCGGATTTTAGCTGAATTCCGTCGTTTAAGCCCTTAAAATCGTGTTTTTCAACTTTTGGGCAATTATCGTAATGCTATTTCATGACGATAGAAAATTCGTATGATGTTTTTACAAATTGCTTGTTGACCCTGGTAACATATATAACCTAATAAAGTCATTATAAAAAAACGTCCTTGATTATTTGCTTGTTTGTTATGCATGTATAATACCGAGATTTACGTATTCTGAAATACAATATCATATTATATTGTTTTGGTATTCACCACAGTGATAACACTTCAGTACATGTATATTGTATTTCATTATTGAGTGACATTCATATTATCGTTTGCAATCTGCCACAGTAGATTCAAAGCATGTCTTGGATGTTAAATCATACGTGTTTGTATTTGATGTATTCTATCATCAAATGACATTCATATTATTGTTTGCCACAGTAGATTCAAAATATGTCTTGGATGTTAGACTAAGTAATATTATTGATTGGTTTAATTCTTAGCATAATGGTATACCCACATGTAGACTATGCATCATAAGTAAAATATAACCATTAAGTAGTTGATTTATTTATGTGATTGAGCATGTACAGGATATCCACAGATACCATACTTGTTTAATTGTAGGATGTAAATCATTCATGTACGTTCAAATCTTAGTCATGTATGTTATTTTTTTGCCTCGAAATTTAATTATAGTGAGATGATTCCGTTATGTACTGCAGTTTCTCAACCGGCACAGCTTAACTCCTTTGTCAACTCAGCTCCCGAACTACAGGGGACTAACTATAATGAGTGGAAAGAGAATGTGGAGTTTTACTTGGGTGTGCTTGAGATAGACTCGGGCTTGACTATGGATAAGCCAGCTGATCTTACGGCTGAGTCCACAGATGAACAGAAACTTGCCCATAATGCTTGGACTAAAGCCAATAAACTGTGCTTGAAGTTCCTACGTCTCACCACTGCATCCAACATTAAGTCTTCAATCCCTGAAAGTGATACCTTAACCGCTAAGGGGTACTTACAGATAATCATTGAACGCTTTAAGCCTGGCGACAAAGCTGTTGTTGGAAAACTTATGGCTGAACTCACCACTGCCCGTTATGATGGTACTAAGACCATGCAGCAAAATGTACTTGACATGGCTAACTTGGCTGCAAAATTGGCTAAACTGGGCATGAAAGTAGAGGATTCATTCCTAGTCCAGTTTATCCTCAACTCTTTGCCTCAACAGTATGGTCCCTTTCAGATTCATTATAACACGATTACGGAAATGTGGAATGTAAATCAATTGACCAATAAGCTGGTTCAAGAAGAGGCTAGAATTAAGCAACAAAGCAGCCATGTACCTAATGCAAACTACATGCATGGGAATGGGAAGAACTGTAATACCCGGGTCTTATAAGAACCCGATACAAAATTCTATTCCCTTTGGTAAGACAAACTCTCTTGTTGGGACTCCTATTCTCAAAAGTAAACTGTTGGCCCAATTCTTTTGTTGGCCCAATAGACGGCCCGTTTCCTTGTGGCCAATAAAGGCTACGATTAGTCCAACGTGGGCAAGGACCAGCCCAATCCGATATCCTCACTAAGTCCTATACATTTATCTTGTAATCCCCCTTTTAAGGAGAAACCCTAGGCTTTCAGCTGTTGCCATTCCCTTCACTTCCTCTTAACGCCGCATACCTCCAACAGAAAAGGAGGAGGCCAGCCGACGCCAATTTGTCATCATCGCTTGCACCAAGTGTCGAAATCCCCCATCGCCAATTGAACTCGCCTAATGCTCGTCGTCGTTGCTGCCCCGTAAGCCTCGTCGTCGTTTGAAAGGAGTAGGCTCAGAGCAAGGTTGATCCTCTCTAGGGTGTCGCCGCCCCACGATTCCAATCTCGCTGGTCGTTGCCGGTCCTCACCACTTGTCACCGATAGAGTTTATTTCGATCGATCGCTAGCCCTTCCCACCGCTGATTGAGCGAGATAGGTTCGAAGCAAGCCGACCCTTCCTTTAGCGTTGTCACCTTCGTGATTTGAGTTCGGTATCGTCGCGCCAGGATCGCTCAAGTGTCGGTCATGGCTTTGTCAAGGACGCCAGATCAACCGCAACCTTCTGCCGGCGCGTAGGGGTTTCCGAGATAGGTTTGAGTCCGTCGTCACCGAGTTTGGGCCGGCGCCTCTCGGATATCTCGCCTCAGCGTCGTTTCTGGATCGGCATGAATCTGAGGCGCCGAGTTCCGCTTTTTCCAGAGGTGGATCCTGCGAGGACGAGTTTGTAGAGAGAAAATCACTCCTGATCGGGTTCTTAACTTTTCGTGATCATCAGAAATTCTTCCGTGAGGTAAGTCGTTCTGCGACTTGCTCAGTTTTTGTTCTAGTTCTTGCTAGACGTTATGCCGTGCTTGTAGGATGGTTTGGGGGAACTAGTCCCTACTGTTTGTTTATGAAAGTTGTATTTTTATATGATATGTGTGCGATTCGTTTTTAATTAGTTTTATCGTATATGATATATTGTGAATGGTTTTGTAACTATAATTGGTGATTTTGAGTGATGGTAAACGTGTTTGTGTTTGCAATTGTATTTGTAACTGTGATTATGACTGTGACTGTGACTGTGTCTATGATTGTGTTTGTGAAATGTTTTGAATGTTTGCTCTGTGTAAATTGAAAACCGGCATGTAATGATGGAGAAGGGTTGCATCGCTGGAAAGACATGCAATAATGAAGAAGGGTTGCATTGTCGCGTAGAATGCAATGGCGAAGAAGGGTTGCATTGCCGCAAAATAAATTGTATGGGTGCGTGTGTGTGGAGGAGGGTGTGTAGGTTGATGTGCTGAATTTTTTTGTAAATGCGAATGTGTTAATGTGAATGTGTGATTAAATGGAAATAGGTATGGACTGTAGTTGGTTTGTGTGTTTGTTAATCTTGTTTGTTGAATGTTAGGAATTGTGTGTTGGTTTTTAAAACGTCTTACTGGTGCCGTGTAATTTCTAGCTTAGATTGGAATAGAAACTGACCCCTCGGGGACTTATTTTTCAGTTGCAAGTATGAATTAGGAACCGAGATGGATCCTCAGTCGAGTGGTAAAGCGGATGGTTGGCGCGTGTCAATAGGCTTTGTTTGGTTTGGGAGTTACTAGCTATATTAGTATTGTTGTTGACTTGTTTAAGCTATCTAGCATTAAGGTGAACGTTGTGTTAGCTGAGTTGAAAATATTTGTTATTTATAATGTTTAGAGATTGGGGTCTCATGCATGTTTTATAACCTTTGTTTAAAAAATGAAAGTTGGATACTTTATTTATGATTTCTCGTTGTGCCCGAGTTGCAAGATCCAAGTGAATTTGTTGTCAAGCTAAACTAAGTAGTACCTGGTAAGGTCTACTCCCGAGTCGTGCCCCGGTTTAAAGTCGGGGTGTTACAAATTGGTATCAAAGCCAGGTTGACAAAAAGGGCACATGGAACTGAATAATGGAGGTACTCGAGGTCCAACTTCAAACAAAATCGGCCGATATTTTCAAACTGTTTTGAACGGGTAGGCATTTTGCATTCAAAGGGTAGTTGACACGTCGCGACTCCGCCGCCATTAGCTGAGGGACCTCAAGTCGCGTAATAAATTAACTTGGTAAATTATAGTCAAGCTTAGTTCGTGTGCATGCCATTAGGGGTATTTGTTTGGCTTCTTCTTTGACAGTTGTGTTGACTTGATCATTTGTTCGGTTTGACAGAACCGTGATTTGTTGCTATGATTGACTGTTTGTTGGATACACTAACGGGTTATCTTGGTATTAGTTTTGGTGGTTAGAATTGTTTATGCCAGTTATCTTTAGTTGTAGGGGTTGATTCGCAATTCGCGGTTCGGGACGAACCGATTCTTAGGGGAATGTATTTGTAAAACCTCGGAAGAATTTTGGTGTTCAGTTGGAAATCCACTCTTTTTCCTTAAGTTTCGGGACGAAACTTCTTATGAGGGGGGTTGTATGTAATACCCGGGTCTTATAAGAACCCGATACAAAATTCTATTCCCTTTGGTAAGACAAACTCTCTTGTTGGGACTCCTATTCTCAAAAGTAAATAGTTGGCCCAATTCTTTTATTGGCCCAATAGACGACTCGTTTCCTTATAGCCAATAAAGGCTACGATTAGTCCAACGTGGGCAAGGACCAGACCAATCTGATGTCCTCACTAAGTCCTATACATTTATCTTGTAATTCCCCTTTTAAGGAGAAACCCTAGGCTTTCAGCTGTTGCCATTCCCTTCACTTCCTCTTAACGCTGCATACCTCCAACAGAAAAGGAGGAGGCCAGCCGACGCCAATTTGTCATCATAGCTCGCACCAAGTGTCGGGATCCCCCATCTCCAATTGAACTCGCCTAGTGCTCGTCGTCATTGCTGCCCCGCAAGCCTCGTCGTCGTTTGAAAGGGGTAGGCTCAAAGCAAGGCCAATCCTCTCTAGGGTGTCGCCGCCCCACGATTCCGATCTCGCTGGTGTGGCCCGTCGCCATCGTCGGGGACCTCGGCCAAAGCCTCGGTGTCGCCCGTCGCCATCGTCGCTGGGCTCGTCGTCTCCATCGCGCCGAGGGCGCCGCTGGTGCTCCCTGTCTCGGTTATCGCGACGCCGATCCCCATCGCGCCGAGGCCGATCGCGGTTGTCACGGCGCTCGAGCTGATCATACACCGCGCGGTTCTCGGGCAGCTTGGGTCTCGGAATCCAATCCCGATCCCGATCTATCCATTCCTCCGAATCATGGACCGGAGGGTGGTCAAATTCCTCCTCGGAATCCTCCTCGTACTCCGTTATAGAGAACTCGGAATCCGAAATTGGAGTTGTTGGACTTTGTGTTGCTTTCTCTTAGGCGTCGGAGTGGCCGCCTTTTTCTTTTTCTTGGCTTGTTGACGTCGCCACTCCTCGGAGTCATACTCCTCATCGGAATGAACGTCAACAACCTCTTCTAAATTTTGAGCCTGATTAGTGGGGCAAATTTCCTTCATGGATTCCAACCTTTGGACTCCAATCAGGTTAGCCGCTTCAACCATCGGACCCTTGGCTTTTTCTTGCGCCGTAGCCCGCTGAACCGAGACGCCATGTGGCGTTACGCTCGGCTGTGCGGGCTGCGTGTGGATCGTCACGGCAGGGGGTGCTTGTTGCTGCGCAATGAACCTCGTAAGGACGCTTTCCAAGTTGGAGAAGCGCGCCTCAAGTGCGGCGAGGCCCGCGGCAGGCACGGTGCCGGGCGGTGTCGCGCCGGGTGTCCCGAGGAGACCCGGTTGAAGCGCCGACATGTTTTGTTGGTTTTGCTGTTGTTGGTTTGTGAGCCCTTGCTGGTTGGAGTTCTCGTCACCGTCCATGCTTCCGTCTCCTATTTTAACCATAGACATAAACGAGTAAAAAGTTCCAAAAAACAAGCAAGCAAAAGAAACGCCAAGATATTGTAAGACTCACCACGCAAGTACCCTTAGTTTGCACGAAAAGGACTTGAAAGGATTGGGAGGCTAAGGATCTCGACGTTGCACAAGTAAGGCACACAAGAGCAAGAACACGCAATACAAACACACAAGCAAGTAAGAAAAGAAGGAGAGGTGCGTTGGCTTGATGGAAGCCTTGGCACGAGAGAGGGAGAAAGAAGAGAAGATCTCGGCCTAAGGAAGGAGACGAGATTGTGTCTTAAGAAAATAGAAACAAGAAAGATATGCAAGCAATCAAAGATATGCAAATCAAATCAAGAGAAGATATTATTTGATTGGAGAGAGAGGGCCGAATATTTGTGAGATACTTGCCTTATTTTGGCTTGTGTATCTCACAATATCTTTTTGATTTTTTTTTATTAATAACAACTAATGGAGAAAGATTGCCTTATTTTGGCTTTTCTTTTCCAAATATTTTTTTTTATATTTTCGGCAACTAACAAGATATGGGAGATATGATTTCCCAAGATTCTTGCTCAAAATTAAAGATTGAGATAAGGCCAAATCGGACCAAATCTCGCACCAAGCACACAATATGCACGACACACACAATCAATCAATTCAAACAAGGCAAGTAGAATGCAAGCAATGCTCGAAAACTCAATGCAATGAACCGAAACAAGTGCACGTCGGCGAGGGAAAAGGCAATGTTTTGTTTTGTTTTGTGATTTTTCGAAGCAAAAACAATGGATCTAGTGGATGTTGGTAGAGATGGCGGAAGCTAATGAAAACAATGGTGGTAAAGAAAAATTTTCGTGCAAAAAACGAGTAAATGAGTGAGAGAGACTTACGCAATCCGAGGCTCTGATACCAGTTGATGTGAACCCCGTTGAAGGATTCACGAATGGACCGATCTTGGACTCGTAAATGGTCTTCTCACGTGTGTAACCGATAGATTTGAGCCGAATTAACGACTAGACTTGGATGAGAAAAGAAGTGAAAGGATTTAAGAAGGTGGTCTCTTTTGAGGGAAACCTGAAGAATATAGGATACGAGAGAAGAATGGGGTTGACGCCTTAATAAAAAATCTGGAGTAAACTCGACAACATAACGGTAGTTCAATTCAAGCGTGAGAAATAATGAGGGGGCGTGCCTCTTTTATAAAGAAGAGGGTACGCCAATCCCTAGACAAAACCCTAGCGGCGTGGGGAAGTGAAGGGAGGCGCAAGCATGCGGCCCAACCACTTAGCCCAAGCCCAAAACTCATAAAAATAGAAATAACATAAGTAGCAATGTTTCGGAAAGGAAATAGTATTGAAAATAGTAAGAAACATAAATGGTCACGGTGGCCTAGTCACGAGTGTCGCGACAAGGTCGTGACAAGGCGTCGGCGCGCCAAGGGCATGTCGCGACGCGAGGCGCGGCATGACTTCGGCGTCGACGGGGCTGGTGCGCACTCGAACCTCGAGTGTCGAGGCCGAGGCGCACCAGAACCTCAAGTTCCCACGCCGGGGTGGCCCGGCGTAGCATGGTGCTTGGCCTGCAAGGCTGGCACGACACCAAGAATGAGGTTCTCAGGGCCGCGGTGCGTAGCGTCGGCCTGGAGTGCCGGCGCGCCTTCGATGAAGGAGACGCACCGGGTGAGGGGCGCGCCAGTGGCCGCGCCGTGGCTGGCGAGGACGCGCGCGACGAGGGACGAAGTTGCTCGGGCTATTGCACGGGTCCTGGCTCGAGTGATGGGTCCGTCGGAGCGCACGGACATGTCTTCCTCTTCTTGGCTCGCCGTCATGGTGGGGCTCACATCACATGCTCTTATGACTGCTGTGTATATCTTGAACCGAGTTCCCAGTAAGGCTGTTCCTAAAACACCATTTGAGTTGTGGAAAGGATGGAAACCCAGTTTGAGACATTTACGTGTTTGGGGATGTCCAACAGAAGCATGCATTTATAGCTCACATGAAAGGAAACTCGATGCAAAAACCATAAGTGGGTTTTTCATTGGGTATCCAGAAAGATCAAAAGGGTATAAATTTTACTGTCCTAATCATAGTACCAGAATTGTAGAGACCGGTAATGCTAAATTCATTGAGAATGGCGAAGTCAGTGGGAGTGATAAAGTCAAAGAAGTAGTCATTAGAGAGATTCGGGCACCAATACCAATTCTCGTGCCCGGGATTTCAGCTTACACTATTCTACCTAATGTTGTTGGCCCAGCCAATAATGTAGAACCAATTGTCAATGACCATGCACTCCATCATGAGCCTATCGCCATTGAACCGAATGTGAATGCAGCACCTGAAGTAGTATTAAGAAGGTCCACAAGACCACGAAGGCCAACTATTTCAGATGATTTCATACAGTATTTGCAAGAATGTGAATTTAACATGGGATTGGAGGAAGATCCGACTATGTATTCACAAACCCTGAAAAGTGAAGATTCTGAAAAATGAATTTAACATGTTTCCAAAAAAAAAAAAGATTGGGTGCCAAAAATGCCGAAGAAAAGAAGAAGAAAAGGATGTTAAATTTCCAAAAACAAATACAATAAAGAAAAGGCAAAAGAGAGTTTGGTGGAATATGGTTTTTTCCCGACTCTTTCGTTACGTGTTGGGCATACCCTAACTTACTTCTCTACCAAAAGTGGTGTGCAAGGTTTTCGCTTGTTTCAAACTCCGGTTGAAGTTCATGGTTTGGTTCGTGGTTCGAGATATGTTTCGGTGTTGTCCGGTGGTGTGTTTGCTGTGTTTTTCCAGGCGAATTGTCTCACCTCCCCAAGTCGGCTTCCTACTGCCGGTTTGTGCACCGACGACCCTTTACGCCTGTGTTAGTCCATTACTGACCCGCGGAAGTGCTTTCTCCTACTTCGACTCAAGTCTCTCCAGCTTCATTGCTCGGTGTTTGCTGCTTGTCTACCTTGTTCTCTTTTAGTTTTGTTTTTGTTTTGTTGGCTCTGTTTGGTTTGTTTTAGGTGTCGTTTGTTGTCGGTCTATCCGACTACCGAGTTCCATCTCGGTCTCTCGAACTACCAGGGTTTGTCTGGTATTTCGAATTCCTTTCCTTATCAAAAAAAACACTTCCTAACCGTCTCAACCATTGATCTCCCAACAACACTCCAAGAACGTTGGTAAAATAGGAGTTGGAATCCATGAAGCCTAGTGATTAAGGGGTTCATTTTCTTCACATCGTTGAATATCTCAACCTTTTTAAAATGGGCACTCAAATTGATTTAGTTTGCTGAATCAAGAAGGGGTAGGATAGACCCATTAAAATGGAAATAGGATAACACTCTTCCTTTGAGAGATGATGTAGTTGCTTGAAAAAATCTAAGGTTTAGGGTATATTTACTTGGCATCATCAACCCAATTACCATTGATATCATGCAAAGCATCATCCTTATTTTCTTACAACTATGATTATTGAAGCCTAGTAAAAGGTAATTTCAATCACTTGCAACAATCTATTGCTCTTTAGATTTTTAGAGCCAAAGAAGGTCCTCGTGCTCAAATAATTGATCTAACTCGATTGAATATCAACCTCTAAATTAAGTTTAGAGCCAGAAACAACAATGCTTAAGTCATTTAGCAACGTGACTTGCCAGATCTTTGCCTTTTCCCCACATGAATTTTGACCAACAAAACTCATATCCATCAACCAAAATTAATAAACACACTACATGAGATCAACCAAGTTAGGCATCAACATTCACGATATACCTCATGGTTCCAAGGTGTGTAAATTAACATTAAAATTAAGCTAATCCATTAAGGTTCTACAATAGCAACAAGTGCAATTTTGTGACCCAAGCCATAACTTCTTTTAATCGCTAATATTAGGCGAGGTGTAGACGAAGTCAAAATGAAATCTTTAAACACCAATAGTCATAGTTGGATGAGTGACATGACTTTTGTTGTTGTAGCGCTTGGAAATTCAACTAATGTCCATTCCAAGAAAGTTAGATACCACATGCAAAGCCCAAAGCATCAACATTGAAATAATTAGTAAAGAATAATCGGTCACAAACTCTTTAGGCTCTTTTCTTTAGAGATACCAGGTTAAAGTACGAAAATTCTGAATTTGTAGTGGCAACCATAAAACATAAATTCAGAAGTAAAAAATCAGTCAATAAACCTTTAAGATTTTTTATTTACCAACTTTATATTAATTCCAAAGTAAAAAGAATCCATAAAACATATATCCAAAAAGAGTAGAAGTGCCCAATTAAGCACAATGGCTAGATCATTAAAGTCGGCCATTATAACCAAAGAAAATAAAACCTGACATCTCGATATTGATATTAAGGCTAAGATGGCAACCCCACAAGAACCTCATTTGGCCCCTCTCTGTGTTGGCAAACAACTCTTATAGGCAAAGTAATGGCCACTTGATGCTCAATCTCCACTTAAGATAAATTGGAAACATTAGAGGCAACTAATTTTTTTACCAATTCTCCTTTTGCTCTCTCATCATCTTTAAATGGGCCAATTGGGATTTTTAACTAATGATTTTAAAAAAAACTCCTTATTCTTGGATTCCTTAGTAGGCTCAATGGACCTAACTGCCCTTCCCCGCCCAATCTTCTTTGGCCATTATTCAAAGTCATTATTGAGTATTTTCTTGATTACCCTTTGACCCACTACCATTGGTTCTCTTAAGGGAAAAGAACCTTACTCTATTTTCATTTCTAGAAATAATCGCAACAATCTTATCCTTCATGGGACAACTACATCAACCTCTTGAGAATTCACCATAGAAACTTTCCTTGCAACCAACCCCTCCTTAACTTTGGCTATAATTACCTCGACTTATTTCATGCTTTCCTTATTTTTTGCGAAAACCACCTTCGAGATCTTCTCCTTTTCTTTATCATCCAGTCCTTAAAACCTTATTCTTAGCCTTTCTTTTTGTCGTAGTCTTTTCTTCCCCTTTTCTATTTTACTATGCTATAGTTAGCAACAATAAAAGATTCAAAATCATTCTTAGAGGTCTTTTCAAGGGCATCAAATTTGTTAAAATCTCAGCTTTGCAAACCCTAATTTTCAATAATTTTCTCTTCCTCTCCATTGGTTGATGCCCAATAGGGCTGACATTTAGGCCCCGAATATACCTTCTCCAATCAAAAATGAAATAATAACCTTTCTCTAAGGCGCTAGATTCCCTTGGTCAATAGGATTGATTTGATCCCTTGGCCAACATTAGAGGTTTCTTAAGTAGGTTTACGAGATGGACACTAGGAGATGATGTGACCATACGACCTACAATTTAGCAAATTGTGTGTAACCTTTATACTCCACAAAGAATCTACTTATGTTCACTGCAAGTATGCCCTTCATTGCTTAGATAAGGTCAACTTCTGCACACATGCAAGCAAAATGCTCCCTCTTAGAAAAGAATGTTCTTGAGTCTACTCTTATCAGCTTGCCAATGCCAATAGCTATATTAATTCAAGATAACCTTCTCCACCTATAGTATGAGAGATGATCTTGATAGTTTAACTTACACCAAGGTTGTAGTTGTAATATGTGTTTCTAGGGGGAACTCCCTGAGCCATCGTGGTATAATTAGGTAAAGCCTTCACATAACCACTCCCCATCTTAATTCAAGTAATAGAGTAACCATAAGGAAGATCAATGATCATCATCTTCCTATGAGGTTTCAAGAGCTCTTTCAACTTCCTCTCCAACACATCATATACAATCCTTATACATGAAGCTTTCATGATTAGAGATGATTGACATGAGGATGAAAAGGTATCTAGAACATCATTCACATTCAAAACTACCTGATCAATATTCTCCTTCTACAAAGGTCCATATAAACCTTCCCAAAAAGGAAATTTATCAACCAATAATGCAATCTTTTGACCATTCTCTCCAACAAATTATATGTCTTTCAATTCTAAGTGTATGGAGGATTCAAATGATCCCCAAGAGGATAAGCTATCAAGGTTGTGTCTGTATTCATAGCTTCGCCATATATTTAGGTTTCGGGCACAACCAAAGGGGAGACATTGAGAATTTTTAGGGTTTCTACCATTCCAACTTTGTCAAAGACTAATTCTACAAGGGACTGGTATAATAGGATTCATTGTGGAATCAAGGAACAATTCATTTGTTCAATGAATTTTACCCTACCTAACGAATTTAAGTTGGCCATATGATATATGTGACATTTTATGATAGTTTTCACTATGTCAAATGGAAATGAATTCATGGGTTTAAAGAGTATCTTGTTTAGAATTAATCAAAATAAGGTAAGGATTTAGCTTTTATAAGCTATATTGTTAAATTTTTGCTTATTTGTAAGTAGTTTGATTTCTTAATTTATTTTCCACGTCTCAAATTAAAATATTGAGTTTTAGCTTATTTTCTAGCGGTTCAAGTTTAAAAATTTTGTTTTTCGGTTTATTTGAAAGTATCTTTAGTGTAAAGGTTGAGGTTTAGCTATTTGCAAGTAGTTGTTGAAAGTTTGAGATTTTTTTAGAAATAGTAATTTCCATTAGTAATATACATAAACTTTTGCCAAAATAATTTAACCGACCATTCAACATACAAAAAATTCAAGATCACAACTAAAAACAACTAATTCAAAGCAAAGACCAACAAATCACTTGACTTATCAATCTAATGCTTCACAGTGTTTTTCTATCAAAGACCAGCAGGTCACTTCACTTATCAAGCAAAGTTTGAGATTTTAAATTACAAATATCATGATGAAGTAGAAAGTGTAAGTTTTTTACTTTTTTTCTTGTTAATGTGTATGTATGGTACCAAACACGTACCTATTAACCAATATGACGTGGGGTACACACGTCGGTTCATGCGCTTATGCGCGTCAGGCCTAACACATAAGCCCGTGAGGTTCCATCCTAAAACCAATTGGCAATAGGAGGAGTAGCCCAAGGGTATATATGTTGAACAAGTTATATCAGAATTCCCGATGTAGGATACACATTCTTTCACAATTACCCCGACAAATATTAGAAATAATTTGAGTGGGAAAAGGATGTGATTCAACGTGATGAAGTTGAAAGCAATAGCGGATCTAGTGGGCTGGTGCCCCCTCATCCGGTTGGAGGTGCAACGAGATCTAAGCAATTTTTCAGAGTCTGCCCCCACAAGGCAGCCTGAGGTGGGGATGCAGGGGAAAGAGGGAGAAAGACTGGAAAAGGTGAGGACGAGGGCGAGCAAGTATAGCAATGGCACCAACGTAACGAGGTCGGTCGGAGACAGTTCGGAGAAGACAATCCATATTAATGCTCTTTAATATTTTTTAATAAAGCGTAGCAATGGCCTTGGATCGACCGATGGCCCGATCCAAGGCCATTGGTCGATCCACCTCATCCTTAGTCATGAGAGCTAGCTTTGGATTCATTGAGCCCTAGGAGTAGTGCCATTCCATGTCCTTTCTCGTCACCTTGGTTTCATATGTTGCTTTAGTTTATTTTCATGACATTGTTAGACTTTATTTCTTTCATTCTTTTATGTTGATTTAGGTGTGACCCTTGTTTGCACACAATGGGCTAGCCTCAAGTTTTCACGCTTGACATAATTGAGTAGAGAGTTTTCCTCTTATGTCTTGCATCAATTCTCTCGATTAACTCCTCTCCCTTTTACTCGTCTCTCTCTCTTTTCAACCAACGACTATCGTCGACCCTTTTCTTCCACCAATACCATCCTCTCTTAAACGACACCAGGCTGCCTTGGACTCTCGCCTCTAGCCCCTTGCTGCCAGCCATTCCAGCAACTGCCAACCTCCAAACCACCATATGAAGGCTATCAACTTCAAGAACCGTCACCAAGGAGCGACGACAAGACGGATCCCATGCTAAATTCATCATTAGTATTAGAGTCAATCTTGTAATTAAGTCACTAGATCTCTTGTTTTATGCAAATGAATGGCCAAATAATATCCACGTTTCTTCATGTGTGTATGAATCTAAAAAAAATCTAAGTGACCTTTTGTGATGCCTTGTCCAAGTACGGTTCCCATCACTGATTTGTGCCGGAAAATTTTCACCTTGTTCTTGCAATTGTGGTGCGAATTGGGTTGATTCCTTCTATGAAATTAAGTGTGATCAAACTCCATGAATTTTATGTGACCGAAGCATGCTAGTATGAAATTTTCTTAAACGTGTGTATAATTTCTTGTCCTTGTTTGTGCTACTGGAATTACAACTGTTACCTGTTATGAATTGTGGAGATAACTTACGCATTATGTGCATATTGCTGGCCATCTCGTATAGTTAGTGCCAACACCCACCACCATCTGTTTGTGACTACGCACATGCAAATCTGAATTGAGAAGGCTGAGTTAGCCTTAACGTGGTCTTACGTGGACATTAGCTTGTTCAATGGTAATTCTGTTACATTCATTCAGTACACTTAAATTGTAGTGCAAGGATTAAAATTCGGTACTGTTGGAACAATGATTGTTCCATGGTTTCTCTTAGTTTTGATGATAACAAACTTAGTTAATATAACTTACTTCTACATGTAAGTATTTCAGGAAAACAGGTACATGGTCACGAGTTACAGAACATTGTGAGGAACGATGGAGGGAACAAGTGACAGATTTAGGAAGTGCGTCTCTGAAAGAACGCGGTTTTCTATAAATGGCAAGTTACCATATCTTCTGCGAGCGATCTTCTACGAAGATTTACAGCTGTAGGCGGTTGCTTAAAGAGATAAAAGAGAAGATAAGATCAATCTTCACACAATCTTATCTAGGGAAATCCGAGATCATTCGGTTTTGGCAAAGATCGACATGGTTGAGGATCCAAAATCACAAAACAATACTTTTTCTTATTGTGTGGGATTTGTTAAGTGGAATATTAGCGTAATTAGGCAAGAATTACGTGTGAGATCAGACTTAACTTATCTTATAAATAGCTAGGTTTAGCTAGGGTTAAGTAGTGGTTGAAGAGGACGAACTTGGAGAGAGAGCTTTTCAAGTGTACGAGTGTGTTGCTTTTTCCGGTGAAGAATCCACAAGTAAGTCAGTAGATTACTTCCATTTAGGTTTACGTTTAGGGTTGTAGAAGTCTAGTTGGTTGAACTTTGGTTGGTGCCTTAGTTACCTGAGAACTTCACTTGCCTTGTAATCGTTGAAACTTAATAAAAGTATTCTATTGAAAATCCTCTGAGAAGGAGTCTCTGGGGTAGAGGTTTTTTCTTTCTACGACTTGTTGGTCGGACAGAAAGTTTTCCTCTCTAATTCTGTGTTCTTATTATTTATTTCCGTTGTCCAGGGAACGTTACTCGTTCCCTGATTTGTTACTTACGCGTCACGATCCAACAATTGGTATCAGAGCAAGTTTGCTCTAGATTGTGTGTTTGTGCAGGAATACAGAATGACTTCAAACAACACTCACAACGTCGGAATTGGAAACAACAAGCCTCCACTGCTTGTTGATGGGGAGTACGATTATTGAAAGAAGCTCTTCACCACATGGCTCAGAAGCAATGAGTACCAAGCCTGGTCAGTCATTGAGGATGGAGACTATGTCATTCCCGAAGCCAAGAAGGACAAAAAATCCGAATGGGGGCCAACAAAATGGACGGGAATGGAGAAGAACTACAAGGCACAAATGCTACTGAACAATGCCTTGGGTGTTGAAGATCTTCTAAGAGTTGTCAACTGCGAGACTGCTAAAGATGCATGGGAAGCCATTGAACAAATGCATATCGGCAGTGTAGATCTGAAAGAAAGCCATCAGACAGACGCCAAAAAGGAATTCTACAATTTGAAGATGAAAGATGGAGAAACCATTGCCACATACCAATCTCGGTTTGAAGGCTTGGTCAATCACATTAACCATCTTGGAATTGGAGATTCTATCAAACATGCTGAGAAAGTCTCTACAATTGTTGATGGCCTAGGTCCCAAGTACGTGGTCACTAGAGGATTCCTCAAGGAAAATCCAATAACAAAGACTTGCAAACTTCATGAGATCTTTGGAAAGATGACTGAATATGAGCGATATGAGAATAATAACAATGGTTCTTCAAGCTCTAGCAAGGGCATTGCTCTTAAGGTGGAGAAGGCCATTGAAAATATCACTGCTGGAAATGATGATGAGCTAGAAAAGGATTCTGATGTGGCTCTCATAACCAAAGCAATGAGATCTTTCTACATGAGAGGCAAGAAGCAATGTGCCATGAAGGAAAGAGTCAACTTCGAGAAGAAGGAAATCAAGGACATTACCTGCTACAACTGTCAAGAAAAAGGTCATTATGCCAAAAGTTGTCCCAAAGGTAACGAGTCTGGGAACGAGAAGAAAAAGGCCTACATCGCTGCATGGGATCTTGACTCAGATGATGAATCTGAATCAAAGGTCTGTGCCATGACTCTGAAGACTGAAGATGTCGACCAAGAGGTAACTCCTGAACATTTTCTTGCTAGTATAGAGAATGCTAAACAATCTGATCTTGTCATCCTTGTCAAAAAGCTTTTTGAAGATAACTTAAAGATACAAGATGAAATAGAAGCTTCTGATGAGAAATGTCTTAATCTTAAAGAAAAATTATCAGTGTCTATTGTTACTAGTGTTGTTCTTTGTTCAGAGTGTGAAGACTTAAAGAAAGATGTTAAGACTCTAACTGAAATCAATAACGAACTTAGGACGGATTTGCTTATCTATAAACTCAAAGGAGAAGAATTAGAAAATGAGCTTCATAAACGGACTCAGATTGTATTTAATCCGGCCAGGTGCGGTATTGGTTATGGTAAAGATAAATCCGAATATCCTCCTGATGACCTTAGCCTTGAAGAAAAGATGGAAAGAAAAGCTAGGGAACTTCAATCCGCTAGGGATAAAGTTACTCATCTAAAGAATAGGGTTAAGATTCTTGAGAGTAATTTAAGTAACAATTCTGAGTGGTATTATGGAAAAACAACTCATAAAATATATCTTAAACAGTCGCAAGGAAACCAGCACAGGGTTCCTTCCAAGGAACGTGCTAAGGAACGTACCCTCCAGAAACCACATCCTAGACGCTATCTCGTCGAATATTATAGGGTGTACTATCACTGTGGTGGAGGAGATCATATTCAAAAAGACTGCAAGGTTAGATTAGAAGAGTCTAGAAAAAGAATTCAAAACCAGAATACAAGGAACAACAAGAAACAGTGGTCTGGTAAGAAAAATCAAGGGTTTGATAAATCTCATCAGAACAAAAAGAAACCGGCTCCACAACCACAAAAGAAGCAAGATTCTAAAACTGACAAAGGGAAAAACCATGTTTATCCCTCATATATTGCTTCTAGTTCCAAAAGTCCACAGAAAGCTACTTTAGTTCAATCTCAAATTTATCATTCTGTGAGCTATGCTAACCGAGCCGGGAAGGCTAAGCAGGCCTGGGTCGTTAAAACGTGATTTCTTTCTTGCAGGTTGAAGTGAGGGGGAACATCCGCTGGATCCTTGACAATGGGTGTTCATGTCACATGACAGGGAACGAGAGTATTCTATCCTCACTTCAAATCAATGTTGGAGGAAACATTTCCTTTGGCAACAACAATCAAGGAGAAATCATTGGAACAGGTGAAGTCAAGCTAAATGATAAAACCAGCGTGAAAGACGTAAGCTTGGTGAAAGGTCTTGGTTACAACCTGTTGAGTATTGCTCAGCTTTGTGACCAAGGGAACAACGAGGTATCCTTTACATCAGATGGCTGTTCGATTAAGAACATGAAATCAAATCGTGTGGTCCTGAAGGGAAAGAGACGCAACAATGTGTATTTTGTTGACTCAAGTTTCCAACCACAAGAAGAACTTTGCTTTGTTACAGTAGCTGACAAGACTGATCTCTGGCATAAGAGATTTGGTCACGCAAATCATCTAGGAATTCACAAACTCTACTCACAAAATCCGGTGATAGGACTTCCCAAAGTTCTTACAAAAAAGGAAAGCTTGTGTGAAGAATGTGTGAAGGGAAAACAAAGCAAATCATCTTTTCAGCCAAAGTTGTCAGTTAGCACCTCTCATCCTCTTGAGATGATACACTTGGATTTGTGTGGTCCCATGTGGGTGAGAAGTCATGGAGGTAGCAGATACATTTTTGTTATTGTTGATGATTTTACTAGATATACTTGGACTCTCTTTCTAGGTTCCAAAGATGAAACGTTCACGACATTCAAAAGCTGGATCAAGAAGGTAGAAGCATCAACAGGGCAGAAATTAAAGTCTATCAGGTCTGACAACGGAACAGAGTTTAAGAATTCCATGTTCCATAGTTACTGTGATGAACATGGAGTGTCTCAGAATTCTCAGCGCTGAGGACTCCTCAACAAAACGGCGTAGCAGAGAGAAAGAATGGAACACTACAGAACATGGCTCATACTATGATGTTGGCAAGTAACTTGCCTCGGTCCTTCTGGGCAAAGGCAGTTGGTACCGCTTGCTACATCATTAACTGATGTGAACCCCGTTGAAGGATTCACGGATGGATCGATCTTGGACTCATAAATGGTCTTCTCACGTCGATTGGATAGATTTGAGCCGAATTAACGATTAGACTTGGTAGGGAAGAACGGAAAGGGTTTAAGAAGGTGGCTTCTTTTGAGGGAAACCGGAAGAGTATGGGATACGAGAAGAGAATTGGGTTGACGCCTTAGTAAACAATCTGGAGTAAACTCGACAGCATAACGGTAGTTCAATTCAAGCGTGAGAAACAATGGAGGGGGTGTGCCTCTTTTATAGAGAAGATGGCATGCCAAACCCTAGTCTTAACCTAGTGGCAAGGGCGGCATAAGGGAGATGCACGCACGCGGCCCAAGACGCAAGCCCAAGCCCAAAACTCTAAATAAAAGTAGCAAGTACTGAAGTAGAAATGTTTCGGAATGGAAATGATGCTAAAAATAGTAAGAAACATAAATGGTCACGGTGGCATAGTCGCGAGTGTCGCGACAAGGTCGTGACAAGGCGTCGGCGCGCCAAGGGCATGTCGCGACACGAGGCGCGGCATGACTTCGGCGTCGACGGGGCTGGTGCGCACTCGAACCTCGAGTGTCGAGGCCGAGGCGCACCAGAACCTCAAGTTCCCACGCCGGGGTGGCCCGGCGTGGCATGGTGCTCGGCCTGCGAGGCTGGCACGGCACCGAGAATGAGGTTCTCGGTGCCGCGGTGCGTAGCGTCGGCCTGGAGTGCCGGCGCGCCTTCGATGAAGGAGACGCACCGGGTGAGGGGCGCGCCAGTGGCTGCGCCGTGGCTGGCGAGGACGCGCGCGACGAGGGACGAAGTAGCTCGGGCTATGGCACGGGTCCTGGCTCGAGTGATGGGTCCGTCGGAGCGCACGGACAAGTCTTCCTCTTCTTGGCTCGCCGTCATGGTGGGGCTCACATAACCCTCCCCCCCTTGGGTGGGAAACGTCCCCGTTTCCTCGTCATGATACTCGGGATCTACGTAAGGAGAGAGATCCGAGACATTGAAGGATGCGGAAACGTTGTACGTACCCAGGAGGTCGATAGCCGATCATACACCGCGCGGTTCTCGGGCAACTTGGGTCTCGGAATCCAATCCCGATCCCGATCTATCCACTCATCCGAATCATGGACCGGAGGGTGGTCAAATTCCTCCTCGGAATCCTCCTCGTACTCCGTTATAGAGAACTCGGAATCCGAAATTGGTGTTGTCGGACTTTGATGACCTCGATAATCATCGACATCGAAGTCATCTCGGTCTTTATGGTGCTTTTTCTTAGGCGTCGGAGTGACCGCCTTTTTCTTTTTCTTGGCTTGTTGAAGTCGCCACTCCTCGGAGTCATACTCCTCATCGGAATGAACGTCAACAACCTCCTCTAAATTTTGAGCCTGATTAGTCGGGCGACTTTCCTTCATGGATTCCAACCTTTGGACTCCAATTGGGTTAGACGCTTCAACCATCGGACCCTTAGCTTTCTCTTGCGCCGTAGCCCGCTGAACCGAGACGCCGTGTGGCGTTACGCTCGGCTGTGCGGGCTGCGTGTGGATCGTCACAGCAGGGGGCGCTTGTTGTTGTTCGAAAAACCTGGTGAGCATGCGCTCCATGGTTGTGAAGCGCGCCTCAAGCGTCGCAAGGCCATCGGCTGGCGTGGTACCGGGCAGCGTCGCGCCGGGCGTCCCGAGGAGACCCGGTTGGAGCGCCGGCACGAGTTGTGGGTTGTTGTGTTGTTGGTTTGTGAGGCCTTGTTGGTTGGAATGCTCGTCACCTTCCATGCTACCGTCTCCTATCTCAACCATAGACATGAACAAGTCAAAAGTTCTAAAAACAAGCAAGCAAAAGAAACGTCAAGATTTTGTAAGACTCACCACGCAAGTACCCTTAGTTTGCACGAAAAGTACTTGAAAGGAATGGGAGGCTAAGGATCTCGACGTTGCACAAGCACGGAACAACACAAAAGCACAAACAAGCAAGACAATCAAGCATGCAAGTAAGAAAAGAAGAAGAAGGCGTCGGCTTTGGCAAGCCTTGGCACGTAAGGAAAGAAAATAGAAAAGGAGAGGGAGAGAGAGAAGTAAAAGTAGAAGATCTCGGCCTAAGAGGGAAGGCGAGATTGTGTCTTAAGAAAAATAGAAACAAGTAAGATATGCAATCAATCAAGGATATGCAAATCAAGGCAAGAGAAGATGTGATTTGATTGGAGAGAGAGGGGCCGAATATTTGTGAGATACTTGCCTTATTTTGGCTTGTGTATCTCACAATATCTTTTTTTTTTTTGTAATAGCAACTAATGGATAAAGATTGCCTTATTTTGGCTTTGCTTTTCCAATTTTTTTTTTATATTTACGGCAGCTACGAGATCTTGGAGATTTGATCTCCCAAGATTCTTGCTTGAACAAACAACGACGAGATCAGGCCAAATCGGACCAAATCTCGCACAAAATAGAAACAACGCGAGACGTGCACAATTCAGTCAATCCAAACAAATATGAAGAATGCAAGCAATGCTCGAAATCTTAAGATGATGAACCGAAAACAAGTGCAAGTCGGCGAGGGATATGGCAATTTTTTTTTGTGAAATTTTTATTTGTGATTTTTTTGAAACAAAAACAATGGAACTAGTGGATGTTGGTAGAGATGGAGGAAGCTAATGAAAACAATGGTGGTAAAGAAAAATTTTCGTGCAAAAAACGAGTAAATGAGTGAAAAAGACTTACGCAATCCTTGGCTCTGATGCCAGTTGATGTGAACCCCGTTGAAGGATTCACGGATGGATCGATCTTGGACTCGTAAATGGTCTTCTCACGTCGATTGGATAGATTTGAGCCGAATTAATGACTAGACTTGGTAGGGAAGAACGGAAAGGGTTTAAGAAGGTGGCTTCTTTTGAGGGAAACCGAAAGAGTATGGGATACGAGAAGAGAATTGGGTTGACGCCTTAGTAAACAATCTGGAGTAAACTCGACAGCATAATGGTAGTTCAATTCAAGCGTGAGAAACAATGGAGGGGGTGTGCCTCTTTTATAGAGAAGATGGCACGCCAAACCCTAGTCTTAACCTAGTGGCAAGGGCGGCATAAGGGAGATGCACGCACGCGGCCCAAGACGCAAGCCCAAGCCCAAAACTCTAAATAAAAGTAGCAAGTACTGAAGTAGAAATGTTTCGGAATGGAAATGATGCTAAAAATAGTAAGAAACATAAATGGTCACGGTGGCCTAGTCGCGAGTGTCGCGACAAGGCGTCGGCGCGCCAAGGGCATGTCGCGACACGAGGCGCGGCATGACTTCGGTGTCGACGGGGCTGGTGCGCACTCGAACCTCGAGTGTCGAGGCCGAGGCGCACCAGAACCTCAAGTTCCCACGCCGGGGTGGCTCGGCGTGGCATGGTGCTCGGCCTACGAGGCTGGCACGGCACCGAGAATGAGGTTCTCGGTGCCGCGGTGCGTAGCGTCGGCCTGGAGTGCCGGCGCGCCTTCGATGAAGGAGACGCACCGGGTGAGGGGCGCGCCAGTGGCTGCGCCGTGGCTGGCGAGGACGCGCGCGACGAGGGACGAAGTAGCTCGGGCTATGGCACGGGTCCTGGCTCGAGTGATGGGTCCGTCGGAGCGCACGGACAAGTCTTCCTCTTCTTGGCTCGCCGTCATGGTGGGGCTCACATCATTAACCGAGTCACCATACGTTCCAATTTCTCCAAAACTCCATATGAACTAATCAAGGGGAGAAAGCCAAATATTTCCCACTTGAAAGTCTTTGGATGTAGGTGCTTTATTCACAACAACGAAAAAGACAAGCTAGGCAAGTTTGATCCAAGAAGTGACGAAGGCATCTTTTTGGGGTATGCATCCAATAGCAAGGCTTACAAGGTGTTCAATAAAAGGACTAAGAAGTTTGAAGAAAGCATTCATGTTATCTTTGACGAGTCCAAAAATGGAGGGAACCTGTCTAGTAACGAGGATGTACTGAAGGTTCTAAATTCAGATTCAGATGATGAAGTCGTCTAGATTACAATGCACAAGCTCAAAATTCAAGCGCACAAGCTCCAGATGACGATGTTATGCCTCCGAGTCCAGACTTGGATGGAAATGACACAGAAAATGCTTTGGTTCCTGAAGATGATACTTCACAAAATGAAGAAATTGGGGAAGATCATGGGGAAGGAACATCACATTGAACGACAAGCCAACAGGAACAAGAGGAGTCAAGAATAGATCCCACTCAGATTGAAGTCAGAAACTATCATCAAAAGAGGGATTATCATGTTGACAACATCATCACTCCATACGATAAAGGTGTGCTTACTCGTTCCTCTATTAAGAATTTTTGTGCTTTCAATGCGTTTATCTCTCTTGCAGAGCCCAAGAATGTCAAGGAAGCATTAAAAGATCCTGACTGGATAGTTGCTATGCAAGAGGAACTACACCAGTTTGAGAGGAACAAAGTATGGAGATCAGTTTCCAAGCCCAAGCACAAAATGGCTATAGGAACAAAGTGGGTATTTAGGAACAAACTTGATGACACTAGAGCTGTCACAAGGAACAAGACAAGGCTTGTAGCAAAAGGGTACAATCAACAAGAAGGGATTGACTACGATGAAACATACGCTCCTGTTGCAAGAATAGAAGCCATCCGTCTTCTAATCGCCTATGATGCTCACAAGGGATTCAAATTGTATCAAATGGACGTGAAGACAGCATTCCTCAATGGATACCTACAAGAGGAGGTATACGTGTTGCAACCTCCAAGATTTGAAGATGTTGATCACCCTGATCATGTCTACGTACTGGATAAGGCCCTCTATGGTCTTAAACAGGCTCCTCGTGCGTGGTATGATAGATTCGCTCAGTTTTTATTAGCCAATGGATATAGACGTGGTGTGATCGACAAGACGTTGTTCCTAAGGGAACAAGACGGTGAGGTTTTAGTAGTTCAGGTGTATGTCGATGATATTATATTTGGTTCTACTAACCCTAATCTTGTAGAAAGTTTCAAGAATCATATGAGCAGTGAGTTTGAGATGAGCATGATCGGTGAGCTCATGTTCTTTCTTGGTCTACAAGTGGTACAAAGTGATGAGGGAACAAAGGTACATCAACAAAAGTACATCAAGGAACTATTGAAGAAGTATTGTATGGATTCTACTAAAAGTTTTGATACCCCTATTTCTCCTAATACTCGTCTTGATGCTGATCTTAATGGTGTTGATGTTGATCAAACGATGTACCATGGAATGATTGGTTCCCTATTGTACCTAACGGCCAGTAGGCCAGATATTATGTTCAGTGTGTGTCTCTGTGCAAGATTTCGGGCTAATCCTAAAGAAACACATCTGAAAGAAGTAAAGAGAATTCTGCGCTACTTGAAAGGGAACGATGGGTTATGCCTATGGTATCCAAGACACAACTCGTTCCATCTTGTCGGATTCTCTGATGCAGATTTTGCAAGTCAATTGGTAGATAGGAAGAGCACATCAGGAACGGATCAATTTCTTGGGCCTTGCTTGGTGTCGTGGGGATCGAAGAAGCAAAATTCGGTTGCTCTTTTAACGGCTGAAGCGGAGTATGTCACAGCAGCCGCCTGTTGTTCCCAGGTATTGTGGTTAAAACAACAACTGTTGGATTTTGGTATGACTCTTGGAACTATTCTTATCTTATGTGATAATACAAGTGCAATCAATATCTCCAAAAATCTTGTGCATCATTCTAGAACCAAATACATAGATATTCGACATGATTTCTTAAGAGATAATGTTGAAAAAGGTTTCATCAAGATGGATCATTGTAGGAATGAAAATCAAGTGGCAGATATTTTTACCAAGGCTTTGGACAGAAAACCGTATGACCATCTGAGGATGTTACTAGGAATGATTTCCTTGGAGTAAACAAGTCCCGGTCCTCTATTCCCTCGGTGCCTGACTAAAGAGGTAACATCTCAGGTAACTACGTATCATTTGACAAGTTTTCTAATGGCTTATATCTTTCCTCTATGCATAGATGTTGTATATATTAGAAATTTTTAAGTGTTGCATGCTAAAAGGAACTGAAACTGAATTGCTTACATCTAAGATTTTTCTTTTGGCCCAAAATAACCAACTTGATCTATTCTATCCCTCACTTCAAGCCGAAATGATGGTTGGTTATAAGACTGTCCTTTAGCCTGGTCCACACAAACGTTCCCTATGAACCTCCTTTGATTACCTTTAAACGGGGAATAATTGTGCGGATGTCAAAAATATTCCCAGCCCACATAAAGTTTGAATGGAACGTCTATTGTCCCTTAACTGTTCAAACATAGCCTTTTATCCACTCATGGTAACGAGGTATGAAACTAGTGGTTGAGAATAATGTCATATTTAAGGAACGTCTTTGATTACATTTGAAGATTTTTCTGGAAAGGAACAGTCGTCAATCACGTTAGAAATTGCAGTTAAGTTCTAGTCGTTGTGACTGCTCGTTTGAAAATTCCAGCCGTTGCACAGTAATTTTGCAGGGAACGATAGGACGTTTGGCGCAGTCGAGAATTAATGGCGGTGAAAAATCATCATTATGGAAACTCTTAGCCGTTAAGATTTGGTTAGAAGATCTTGAGAATATTATGATCTTTTTCAACAAGGAAAGAGGTGTACTATTTAAATCCTTTATCTCGGTCAATTTCTTTTTACCGCACCTCTATTTTACCTCTCGAACCCTAATCTTCTTCAAAGCTTCAATCTTTTCTCTTTTCTGCTTCAATGGCTTCCTCCTCAAACACCCAGTCCTTAACTTTGACAGTCTCGATGCTTTTGAGATCGCAGCCCTTCAAGCCCAACTCGATCCCCTCAAAAAGGCCAAACTTTCTTCTCCCTCTCCCATCTCAAAACTTGAAACCCAGTTTGATGTTGTTGCCGACATCGGTGTAGCAGCCACTGCTAAGGTCTCTTCAGAGAAGGAGACTTTGGATGAGGAAACTGAGAAGAATCAATCAACGGTCCCCTCCGAGAATCCCTCTAACAAGCCTGCTGAAACAGGGGATGGAAAGGAAAGCAAGGGTGAATCTGAAAAGGAAGAGGTGAACTCACCTCCTAAGGAAACCACGGATCAAGAAAAGGAGGAATTTGTGCCCGTGACTAAGCGACCAGGATGGGTCAAGCCAACGAGCCGTGGCAAGCGAAAGGCGAGAAAGAGCGCCCCTCCTCATCCGTCTCAGATCCTTCATATCTCTGAGTCGGAACGCACTCCTTCTCCTGCCTCCAAAAAGGCAAAGCATGTTCCCACAGGAACTAAGTACACCCTTCGCTCCACCGTTTCAAAGAAACCGGTGGCTTAGGAGTCCTCTGAGGAAGAAGTTCCTGAAGAAGAAGAAGAGGAGGAGGTGGGCTCTGAGGATGAGGAGATCGAGAAAGAAGAGAAGAAAGAATCTGGTGAGGATGTTGATGAAGAGGAAGAAGAGTTGGAGGAAGAACTTGAGATAGAGCTCAAGGCTGCCAAGGCAAAAGGGAAATTGCCTGTGGAACCCGAGACTAGTTCCAAGAAGGGTTCAAAGAAGGTCTTCGCTCCTCTGGTGATCGACGAAGAATTCCTGAAAAGCCATGACTTGGAGGAGTTCTGGGAACTTCTCAAGTTTCAGGGATGGGAGAAGATTTGTGCGTCTAGTGTAAAGGTAGATGTGTCTATTCTGGCCCAATTCTTTGATTCCTACCAACTTACTGATCTTACGACTGGTCCAATGGGTTTTGCTGTTGTTTGTGGGAAGGAGATTTCTTTTTCTCTAAGGTCTGTTGCCAAGATTCTGAAGGTTTCTGGTGAAGGTTTTGGTGAGTTGCATACTTCAAGCAACTGGCCAAGGAACAAGGTTCAACTAATTAAGCGTGTGATGGGAAAGATGTCTGATGTTGGTCCTTACTCAACAAATGATTTGAGCTACACTGCAAGGATTGCGCATCAATTTCTGATCAAGGTAGTTGTTCCTAGGCTGGAGAAACGGACTACGCTCACCATCAATGACATGATTCTGCTGGACAAGTTTCTAAGGAGGGAATGTATCAATCTTCCGGAGATAGTGATGAGGCAAATGGCTAAGTGCAATGGGAAGAAACATGGCCTGCCTTATCCTCAATTTGTGAAGGCCATACTGAAGGAGAGAAAGGCTTACAAGCCTTCAAGTGAGGAGTTCTTTGGATTACCCCTGGATATGCGCAATATCTCAAGGATGAACTTTTAGGGTGATTCAAAGGGAACAGCTGCAAAGAAGACTGCCCAGATGGATGTTGGGAGCTCTTCGATGAGTGAAGGCGTTACTGCCAAGATGTTAACTGAGCTTCAAAAGATTTCCTCTCAGCTAAGTACCATTATTGGTTACCTGGCTAAGAGAGACGCTGACACTGTTGCTGCTGATTCCACCTCCTCCGAACCATGAAATGGACCTTCTCTAGTTCCCTAGCCTATCTATTCCCAGTTTAAAGTTTTTCTTTTGTTTCTTGGATGTTAAGATGTTTATGTTTTTATGTCTTCTCTGGCTATGTTTTCCACGATAATTATCTATAATAATAACTATCTTTTGCTTATGAATGGTTTAAGTTTCAATTAAATTTGTTCATTTGCTCTATGTTTTGCTTGATGATTGTTGATCTTTTGATGATGTCAAAAGGGGGAAGTTAGGAAAAATGCAGAGATGCGTTCTATCCAGGAAATACAGAGGGAACTTTGGCTAAGGGGGAATATGTTGTTAAACTTTGATGAGTAGGAACAACAGTGCATTTGTTAAGGGGGAACCAACCATACAGGAATTTTTCTCTATTCTATATTTCTATTGGTTTCTAGACATGCATTTTTGTATAGGTTTGTCATCATCAAAAAGGGGGAAATTGTTGGAACAATGATTGTTCCATGGTTTCTCTTAGTTTTGATGATAACAAACTTAGTTAATATAACTTGCTTCTACATGTAAGTGTTTCAGGAAAACAGGTACATGGTCACGAGTGACGGAACATTGTGAGGAACGATGGAGGGAACGAGTGCAGATTTAGGAAGCGCGTCTTTGAAGGAACACGACTTTCTATAAATGGCAAGTTACCATATCTTCTGCGAGCGATCTTCTACGAAGATTTACAGCTGTAGGCGGTTGCTTAAGGAGATAAAATAGAAGATAAGATCAATCTTCACACGATCTTATCTAGGGAAATCCGAGATCATTCGGTTTTGGCAAAGATCGACATGGTTGAGGATCCGAAATCACAAAACAATACTTTTCCTTATTGTGTGGGATTTGTTAAGTGGAATATCAGCGTAATTAGGCAAGAATTACATGTGAGATCAGACTTAACTTATCTTATAAATAGCTAGGTTTAGCTAGGGTTAAGTAGTGGTTGAAGACGACGAACTTAGAGAGAGTGCTTTTCAAGTGTACGAGTGTGTGGCTTTTTCCGGTGAAGAATCCACAAGTAAGTCAGTAGATTACTTCCATTTAGGTTTACGTTTAGGGTTGTAGAAGTCTAGTTGGTTGAACTTTGGTTGGTGCCTTAGTTACCTGAGAACTTGACTTGCCTTGTAATCATTGAAAATTAATAAAAGTATTCTATTGAAAATCCTCTGAGAAGGAGTCTCAGGGGTAGAGGCTTTTTCTTTCTACGACTTGTTGGTCGGACAGAAAGTTTTCCTCTCTAAATTCTGTGTTCTTATTATTTATTTTCGTTGTCCAGGGAACTTTACTAGTTCCCTCACTTGTTACTAACGCGTCACGATCCAATAGGTACTTCAATTTTATTTGTATTAAGTTGAGCATCATTTTATAAAAAAAATCAGAACCGATACATGCAAAAAAATTGAGGACGGAAAAAGCCAAAAGACGGTAACCCTGACTTCTCGCATTGCTTGACTAGCTCGTATTTCTTCTTGTATTTTTTCATCTAGTTGTAATTGTACTAGTTGTTGCATTTGAATTGTGTGGGGGTGTATCCACTCATTTCGTGGTTGTGTTTACTATCGTCATTGTGTCCCCCTAGCAATTCAATGGACGACATTTTGATGAAAACTAGATCTTACAAAGGTATGTAAAACACACTAAGGAAGGCAATGAATGGAAAACAACCTTCAAAACGAATTGAATTATGGTGTCTATGAGTGGCTTATGATGCCTTTTGGGCTCACTAATGTGACCAACACGTTCATGTGTCTCATAAACCACGTCTTTAGAGAGTTTTTGAAAAAAAAAATTGTTATTTTCTTCGATGACATTCTCATAATTTCCCCAACCTTGGAAGACCATGTTGCCATCTTCATCTCATCCTTTACAGACTCCATCGCGAGACCCTCTTTGGCAATCATGCCAAATGCTCTTTTTGCATCTCGTCCACGGTCTTCCTTGGGTATGTTGTCTCCAAGGATGGGATATGCGTAGATGATAGCAAGGTCCGAGCTATTCAGGAGTGGCCTACTCCTAAGACTGCCGCAAATGTGCACTCTTTTTTAGGACTTGTCGGCTTCTACAAACGTTTTTTGCGTGACTTCAGCACAATCGTCGCACCTCTTCATTCTATGAAGAAGGAAGGCGCCATCATCGTGTGGAAGGAGCCACACAAGATGGCCTTCTAGGCCTTGAAGCACGCTTTATGAAGTGCTCCTCTTCTCCAACTACCCGACTTCTCGAGACCTTTCGAGATAGAGTGTGACGCTTCACACATTGGCATTGGTGGTGTCCTCTACCAAGAGATGCGTCTTATTTCTTACTATTGCAAGAAGTTATCCAAGCCTTAGTTGAATTACTCCACTTATGATAAGGAACTATATGCCTTGATTAAAGTCCTTAAGACATGGCAGCATTATCTATGGCCACAGAAATTTGCCATTCATAGCGACCATGCGGTGTTGCAGTTCTTGAAGATCCAAGCTCATCTTAGTGGCCGCCATACTCGTTGGGTTGAGTTTCACGAAACTTTTCCCTACATCGTGGTCCATAAGAAGGGAGCCGAGAATGTAGTAGTCAATGCTATTTCTCGCCGCTATGCCCTTCTCACTGACGTCTAGACGAAGGTCCTTGGCTTTGTTTTGATCAAGAGGTTGTACTCATCTGATCCTTCCTTTGGTCCTATCTTAGAGCAACGCCACCTTCGACTTGAGCACGACACCTACTATCTCTTCGAGGGTTATTTGTATAAGGTCGGACACCTATGCATTCCCTCCTCTTCTGTTCGGCTTTTGTTGATCTAGGAGGCACACGATGGTCGTAAACATTTTGGTATCTCCAAGACTATTGTCGAGCGCTCCATGAAAGTACTTCTTCTAGACCTGTATGGCTCGCTAAGTGACGTGCTACTTCCATGCCTGTGTCACTTGCCAACGAGCCAACACCACTTCCCACCCCCATGTCTTAAACACTCCACTTCCCATTCCGAATGGACATTGGGAAGACTTGTCCATGGACTTTGTCATTGGATTGTCTACGACCAGTACAGGGAAGGATTCCATATTCGTCATAATGGATCAATTTTCCAAGATGGCTCATTAGTTGGCTTGTAATACCACAAACAATGCCACTGAGGTCGCCAATCTATTCTATGAGAATGTGATACACCTTCACGGGGTCTTGCGCACTATTGTTAATGAATGCGGGTCCAAGTTTGTTGGTCATTTTTGGTGTACTCTTTGGGGAAATCTTGGTACTAAACTTCTATTCTCTACTAGCTAGCACCCCCAAACAGATGGCCAAACTAATGTGACCAAAAAGATATTGGGTGCTCTCCTTCTCATTATGTTGAAGACGAACCCCAAGCATTGGGAGGACTTACTACGTTTTGTTGAGTTCTCTTATAACATGTCAAGGCACTCGGTGACGTAGCTGACACTATTTGAGGTCATTTATGGCTGTAATACTTTGACGCCATTGAACTTGAAAACGAGGTCGCTCAAGGATGGAGAGAAGATTACTACAGCCAACCGCACCAACCAGATTTGAGAGCTGCACCGGAGGACTAGCGAGCAGTTAGAATACCGAGCTTCATAGTATGCAGCTCAACACAACTGCAATCGTCGCCGTATCGTGTTTACACCTAAAAATCTTATGTGGGCCCACCTACACAAGGAGCATTTCCCAACTCATCGCAAGACAAAACTCTCAAAATAAGGTGATGGCCCATTCTGAGTCATTCGTTCCATAGGTGACAACGCCTACCAGTTGGAGCTACCTGATGATTATGGTGTGCATGTGACGTTTACCGTTGCTAATCTTTCCCCGTACATTGAGTTAGCGTTTGACGAGGGTGAAGTGGTTATGCTTCACCCTCAAGCCATGCGTGTGTGCTCCGATGGCCCGATCACTCGTTCCCGAGCCAAGGCCATTGGTCGCACCACCTCGTCCTTAGTCATGAAAGCTAGCGTTGGATTCATTGAGCCCCGGGAGTTGTACCATTCCATGTCCTTGCTCGTCAACTTGGCACCGGACATCGCGCCCGACGAAATGGCCTAGGCACGCTCGTGTCTTGGCGCACACCGTCCTTGCATATGATGCCTATCTTATTTTATATGTTGCTTTAGTTTATTTTCATGAAATTGTTAGAATTTATTTATTGCATTCTTTTATGTTGGTTTAGGCATGGCCCTTGTTTGCACACAATGCGCTAGCCTCAAGTTAGTTATGGTTTTTCCTTTATTGAATAAACCTTGTAAAACTCCTTTTATTTTCATGTTTGACATAATTGAGTTGAGAGTTTTTCTCTTGTGTCTTGCAGAAATTCTCTCCCTTATATCCTCTCCTTTTTACTCCTCTCTCTCTCTCTCTCTCTCTCTCTCTCTCTGGAACCAACGACTATCGTCGATCCTTTACTTTTGTCGACGATATCCTCTCTTATGCGACACTAGGCTTCCTGGGACTCTCGCCTCCAGCCATTCTATCAACCACCAGCCTCCAAACCACCATCCAAAGGTTGTCAACCTTAAGAACTGTCACCAAGGACTGACGACAAGACGGATCCCATGCTAGATTCATCAACCAATAACAAACGAGGAAATTTAGAATGCACTTTGGCAAATAGGATCTGATAAATAACCTAGACCAAAAGGCTAGTCGTTTGGATTTTATAAAAAGATATTGGGACATAGTGGCTCCAACAGTCATTAAAGCAGTCAAGAGTTTTTTCCACTTTTTAAAAATGCTAAAACAAGTCAACCATCATTTTATTACATTATTACCCAAGAGAAATAACCCGAGATCAACAAAGCATCGTTGCCCGATAAGTTTGTGCTCAACTATCTACAAACAAATCATGCAAATCATCATATAAAGTCTTAAGAAGATAATGACCAAGCTTATTCACCCTCTACAAGGGGCCTTTGTAGCTAACAAAGCTATATAAGATAATGTACTTATAGCACATGAAATTTTTCACTCATTCAGAGGAAAGAGAGGAAAAGTAGGTTGGGTTACAAACTTACAATAAAATTAGACATGAAAAACGCATGCAACCTATTAGATTGGGAATTTCTATTCGGAGTAATTGAAAAAATTAGTTTTGGCCAACAATTCATAGGTTGGATAAAAGAATGTATTTGAATTATTTCCTTTTGGTTTTGGTAAACAACGGTCCCACGGACCCTTTCATACTTGAATGAGGATTATGTCAAGGGGATCCACTATCACCATTCCTATTCATATTAGGAACAAAAATTCTAACAAGAAAACTCCAACAAGTTAGCACCGCGATTAAAAATTCAATAAGGTTTGCATTAGCCCGATCATACACGAAAGTGCCTTTTCTTGCCTTTGTAGATGATATCCTAATATTTACAAAAGCAAATTGAGACCGGTTTTATTGGAAACTAAGTAAGACAAGGTTGTCATCCTCCCATAACCCTTGAGGGTGACAACCTTACAGTCATAAACGCAATCATGGGTTATGGGAGGTGCCCATTGGAAATTAAAATGTCGGTTTCGGATATCTTGGTTTCGCTTCAAGAGTTTGAAATTGTCCAAATGTCTCATGTGTTTATGGAATGTAATTCAATAGCTGATAAAATTGCAAAGTTGGGTCACATTATCCCGAATGAGTATTTATAGAATCATTCAAAACTTCAGATATCTTGGTTTTGCTTCAAGAGTTGAAATTGTCCAAATGTCTCATGTGTTTAGAGAATGTAATTCAGTGGCTGATAAAATTGCAAAGTTGAGTCACATTCTCCTGAATCAGTATTTACAGAATCATTCAAAACTCCAAGTTCTCATCCGAAAGGATGCTCTAGGTCGTCCTTTGTAAAGAGGACGTCCTAATCCTTACTTTTTCAAAAAATAAAGAAAATAATTTTGATAATAAATTAATTTAATTGTTGGGTTCTTATTGATATAATTAATTGGTAATTTACTATTGAGATATTTGTTTGAAATTTAGATAATTGATGAGGTTGATATTTAAATTTTGTTGAGAATTTTAAAATTGATTGGTCGATATTAAAATATTTGTTAAGAAATTTAAACTTGATGAGGTTGATATTGAAATAAATATTTGATAATTGTAATTGAGATATGTGTTAAAAGGAGAGGGTTTGTTCAAAAAGGCTAAAAACTTTAGATAATTAAGGTTAAGTGATTGCTTGGTGGTATTTATTGAGAGGAAGATGTTTGCAACTATTGATAATGAACGTATTTTAAATCGTTTTAAAATTTTAGATACTCAATAATGTCAATTATGTTGTGGAAGATAATCAAATGTACCTTTATTTTTTATGTTAAACTATCTTTAATTTAATTTTTGTGTTCTAGCTTGATTTGTCTGCGGTAAATTTTTGTGTATTAGGTTGATATAACCAGGTTTACCCCCCTTTTCGGGCATTTCTAGATCTGCCACTAGTTGAAAATGTAAGGTTTTTTAATGCGAATGGTACCAAACACACCACTATTAAAAGATGAGGTTTATTTTATTTGCTAGTAGTTTAAGTTTATAAACGGAGAAGCTATATGCACATGAACTTTTTTCCAACGCAAATGATTTGGCTCGCATTATGAAGCGATCGATTCGCTTCATAATGCAAACCATCAATGCGTACCTAAACGAATTTTTCACAAAAGAAGGAACATAATGCAAAAATAGCTCACTTCATGAAGCAAGCCATTTTATGGTGCGATTATCTTACCTAATCCAATGTTTTTTCATATATAGGTTCCTCTCGTCGATAGCTTCGATTTGATATATAATAAGTTCTAATCTGACACTCGAGCAAAAAGTTCTAAACATTTGAAGATTGGACGTACGCAAACCACTTTCACCTGCTGTTTATTTAGGATAAGGTTTAAAATAAGGCTTAAGATAGGATTTAGGGTTTAATATAAGGCTTAAGGTATGGTATTGGGTAAGGTTTGAGATCTATTGTTAAGGTTAGGGTTTAAGGTAAGATTTAGGTGAGGTTAGGGTTTGTGTATAGGATTTAGGATAAGGTTTACATTTTTAGGGCTTAGGGTTTAGGGCAATGATTAAATGTAGGGTTTTGGGTATAGGGTTTAGGGTAGGGTTTGAGTAAAGGGTGTAAGATAAGGCTTAAGGTAGGATTTTGGGTAAGGTTTAATATTTATGGTAGGGTTAGGGTTTATATTTATGGCAGGCTTTAAGGTAGGTCTTAGGATAAGAGTTAGGATTTATGGTAAGGGTTAGGGATGTCCAAAACCATTTAACCATGATTTCGGTTAACTGATGTTTGGCTACCCATGATTTTGATTACTTGATATCATTAAGCATAACCAACTTGTTAATCTTGGTAAACCAGGGATCTGTTAACCTCAATTAACCAATATTCATTTATGTAAGTTTAGATTTTAAGAACCCACTTAAAAACAATAAAATTATCAACTTTGTATAAAAATAATATCGTTCGATTAAAATTTCAAAATAAATACTAGTTTTACAAGATGATTATGCCTCAAATTGTCTTTAGAATATGTGTGTCATATATATGACCTTTTTAGAGGTACATATATAAAAAGAAGGCATAATTAAGTAATTAATGATGGTAAAAAAGAGTTTTATTTCCTCTAGCTTGCTTGCAAGGGCGGTGCTATTTCGAATGTTGAAAGAAGACGTCGCCACCTAAAGGCCAGTGCTCGTTGCAGCTGCTGCAATGTTGAGGATGAGACCATCGAACATCTGTTTAGAGATTGTGATAAGGGAATGTACATTTGGTTAAATTTAAAAGTCACCGATTTTCCCCCTTCATTTTTCCAAGACCCTTTCTCGAGCTGGTTGAGAGGGAACTTGATGGAGGACTTGCTGATCGATTCTACCGAGTGGCGGGATCTTTTCACTATGGCACTTCAATGGATTTGGAAATGGAGGAATATAATGCACTAATTTTCAATGGCAATATCGAGGTCCAAAACAAAGTGGATTTCATTAAAGAACGAACGCGTGAATACCATAAAGCGGCAGGTAAGATCTCTAGTTCCATGTTTAGTAACTCCAAATGTTTGCAAGATGTTGCGTGGATTTGCCCAAGCGATAATTGGATTAAGATAAACACCGATGGAGTGGTTAGAGGAGGACAAACTATGGCAGGCGGTGTTATAAGAAATCATTATGGCCAATGGATTTGTGGTTTCGTCCAAAATGTGGGAGCGTGCACGGTCCCAATGGCAGAGTTATAGGGAATTTTAAATGGTCTCAAGTTAGTGTGGGAGAGGGGATTCAGGCAAGTGATTCTCGAATCTGATTCTCAACTTTCTATTAATCTTATGGGTACAGGAGTCTGCAGGAGCCACCCCTCTTTAGCCTGGTATCATAATGCCACGACTTTCTTAGTAGCTAGGAATTGGAGAGTTTGGTTCAAATGAAATGATCTCTTATCCTGAAACGTAAAACGAATGCACTTTTCCTAGTTCATAGTGCACTTTTCATACAAAAGTGCATTGCAAAATACAAAAAGTGCAATCCGAAAAAGTGCACTACAAAAAGTACGAAAAGTGCACTGCAAGGTACGAAAAGTGCAATTCCAAAAAGTGCACTCCGAAATAGGAAAAGTGCATTCGTTTCAGGATAATAGTTCGTTTCAGGATAAGAGTTTGTTTCATGTGAACCAAACTCAAGAATTGGAATATCCAATTTTGTCATATTTATCGCGAGGCAAACAGTGAAGCTGATCATCTTGTTAGTTATGAACTCATGTATTTGTTGGCCCTGCCTGAGGGTATTTATTTATTGGGAAATTCCTTTTTGGTGACCTTGTGTTTTCGACTTTTCCTTTTGGTACCCAAATAAAATTTATATTCCTTTTGGTACCCTTGTTTTTTAAACAAATTGTTTCCCGTAACCTAAATTACATTGAAATTCACTTTTCATCCAAAAATTATCATTTACCGTTAAGAAATAAAAAAAAGGTTTAAAAATGGCATATTTCTCTTCCTTTTTTTTTCCTCTTCAAAAGACAATCCATTTTGTACACGGAGAAAAATACCGACGACAATACCGGTTGGCAGCGATTCTTGCTGGGCGCGACGTCAGACCAATGACGACGATGGCAACTTTGTATCTAGGCGAGAGAACAGAGGCGACGAGGAGAACCCGATTCCACACCGCTTTCATCTAGAACGACACCGACGGTGAAGTCGGAAGCTAGCGACGGCGGGCCCTTTTCAAGTGTTGCGGCCAGTGATAGAGAGGATTTCCTGGAGGAGGCTGGACGACAAGCTTCCCGATTATGGGCGAGATGGTAGCAGGTTTGATTTTAGGGTTTTAATTTAGGTAAAGTGGGAAATTGGGGTCATTTTGTAAGTTTCATTGATGATTTATGTTTGAATTTGATGAAAAGTGTGATATTAGAGCTTAGGGTCTGTTTGTTTGTATACCCCTGGAATAGGGAATCGGGTTTGGAATGAGTCATACCTATTTTTGTGTTTGGTAGGAATTGGGTTGGGAATGAAATCCATTCCAGGGTATGAGCTATACCAACCCTTTATACTAATTCTCATACCCTCCTAAAAACCAAGGAATGAGCCAAACCTAATATCAAAAAAACGCCTCTGCCTCCTTCGTCTATTTGGTTTCTCCATAGCTGCGTCCTTGAATTTTCAGCGCTCCTACAAACTTGCACCTTCGAATTTGGTGAGCTTATATACCCAATTAGATTTCGTTTGTATATATGTGAGATATGTATTCTTATGCTGTTGAGCACTTTTCTACATATGAAAATCTCCTACCCTAATTCTTGTGCTGTCGGGAATTTTTTGGCATCTGAATTTCCTATTTCCCCATGAAATTATGTTCAAATTTATGAAATGTGAAATGTAGACATTTTCAAAATTGACTGATTCCAGCAGCATACCAAACACAAGTTTCAGGAATGACAGAACCCGCCCGATTCCAACCCGATTCCTGATTCCAACCCGATTCCAGGCATAGAAACAAACAGGCCCTAATTTGCAAGAATTCCTAGAAATTCTCAGATTTTGATTTTGATGTATGCTAGATTTTGTTGTATGCTACAGTAAAGTAATAGAATAAAATGATTATGGATTGTTTATTATAGTAGGTTATCCTAATTGAATTGTACACTCGTGATTTAACTTTAAGTATTGTATTCGCTTATGTTATTGGTCATTAACATGTTAGAATGAATGATCCAGTTAGTACAGAGCTTGCAAACGACTGTTGGGGAGGAGAAGATGGTGAAATGGAATTTTTTATTATTTTTTAATAATATTTAACGGAAAAGTTAACATTATTAGGAGTTAATGAGCTATGGGCACGTGATGGACTATATATAAACTATAGGGTTGTCAAAAGGAATAATTTTTTTTAGGATACCAAAAGAAAAAGTCAAAAACACAGGGGTACCAAAAGGAATTTCCCTTATTTATTACTATTTGACGATGTAAGGGGTCGGGCTATCCCCCGTATCCTGACTACTTAGCCCTTTTTTATTTTAATAAAACTCCCCCTCGAGGAAATGGAGAGCATTGCCTCTCCTTCTACCAAAAAAAATAATTTTATAGAAAATCGAATAAATGTCAAATTCTAAAAATAAGCATGCAATTCCATTAAGGTAAAGTAGTTCAAGTATTTTATTTTTAAAAATTAAAAAATATATTTCGATTTTTTGGTTAATCAAGAATATCAATATGTTGAATCGTAACTAACTTGTAAAACTGCGAAAAATATCAGATTTGTTAACCTAACTGAAGTTATAAAAAATACTAGTTCGATTAACCAACTATAACGTCGGTTTTTCAGTTTTCGGTTCGATTTTTCGATTTCGGTTATTTTTGGACAACCTTAGTAAGGGTTGGACTTTAGGGTAAGATTTGTATATAGGATTTAGGGCATAGTTTATATATTTAGGGGGGTTAGGATTTGGAGTAAGGATTTGCGATCATATTTAGTTGTGATTAAGAGCACTGCCATGCCGATTGATAGAGTAGTGGCGGCCGAAGACTATTATTATTAGATTTAGGATAAGAAGATATAATTAGAAATTGTTACCTAAATCTTATAAAAATGAAACTAAAACTATTAAGCTTAGGAAGTGATTTCGAAGAGAGCATGGGGTGACCGTGATGGCTCGCATTAAGGAGGAGGATGCGATATTGGTTCGCGTCAGTTTTTGAGGTTTAAGTAGAATGTGAAGACATGAAGTTTGACAAAGGGTGTGTTTCACTTGTGGGTGAAAAGGAGTTTTTGGGTGAAAAGTTAATTTTTGTGTCTCGAAAAACGTAAAAAGTAGAGAGAGTTGCACGAATTTCAAGAGTGTTAAAAGTAGTTTTTGAGTGAAAAATAGTTTTTGGGTGAAAGTGAAACAAGGCCAAAATGATTTGACGTGTGAAAATTTGAGATTTTGAATTAGAAGTATAATGATGAAGCTGAACGTCTGAAGTTTTTTTTTTTTGGTCGAAACGTATGAATTTTTTTTTAGGGAAAATTGCATTTAACCACCCTTTATTTTACACATGTTGCAATTGACCACCCTTTATATTTTTTTCTACACTTAACCACCCCTTATTTGTAAATATGTGCATTTAACCACCCATTTTGATGAAAAACGTTATTTTCTTCATTAATTAAAGTAAATTACGTTTTTGCCCTTTTTTTTTATTTACAATAAATAAAAGAATTTAGTAATAAATTGAGCTTGGAGTGTCATTATCATTGAATTTCGGCCTACATCTCAGCCTTTTGAATCTTGAATCGTTGTCCATCAACTTAGACACGATCGACTCCAAGGGACGCTCAAAGTCGTCAAAATCAGATCCAAAACACATGGTCTTTGCATCGGCGAAGTCGTGGTTCTTCTTCGTCATTGGATGGAGGAAATGAATTATTATGGAGGAAATTAAGTCAGGGTTATCGGCATCTTGGAACTTGAAAGTGTCAATTATGGTTTTCCTTTATTTATTTATTGTAAATAAAATTTAAAAAGAAAGGAATGAACATAATTTAAATTACTTAACGGAGAAAATGACGTTTTTTATTAAAATAAGGGTGGTTAAGTGTAGAAAAAAATATAAATGGTGGTTAATTGCAACAAGTGTAAAATAAAGGGTGGTTAAATGCAATTTTCCCTTTTTTTTATTCTAATGTTTATGGTGCTAACGGCGCCCCCCAAAAAGGAGGTGATTCGGTGTGTATGTGACTGCGAGTAAGGAGGGAATCTATGGTGGCGGGGTAGGCGCAGAAGCACTCGCTTTCGATTTCCTCAGATCCACTCCACCAAACTCTTTTCTTGTATTGATCGTTGTTACTACATCATCTCCCATCTCAGTGAGAGATCCAGAAATGCTGCGATCGCGACGCCGTCCTCGCTACGGGCCCCACCTCTTCGCCGTCGCCGCCGCCCTCCTCCTCCTCCTCTCCGTCTCCCTCCTCTACAGCCGCCTTGTATCTGACCACCGCCCTAAGCGCCCCCAGAATGACTCATCCTCCTCCGCCGCCGGTTTCGACGATGCTTTCACAGATGACCCTCTGCTCCGTGATTCCGATCCCGACATTACCCGTGGCAAGTCTGCTTCTTCTCTCTCCTCTGACGACCGCATCGACGAGCTCGATGTCGTCGACGATGACTCTTCCAGGGTCTCCAGTGAGGAGCAGACCGTGAAAGAGTCTGAGGAGCAGGAGAACGATCAGTTTAGGGCTTCCACTTCTTCCACCATCAATTCGGGTTACTATTTTGATCATGTTTCCAGCTCCATTCGTCGCGCCTTCGACAAGAGGTCCATCGATCAGCTTGATGGCTGGGACGATTATTCTGCTTCTTTCCTCGGTGGATTGGCTGCTTCCGATGATGACGGAAGTAAGGTTTGTCCTACTGAATCTGCAATTCTACTTCTTACCTTCATTTTTAGTTTAGATTGCTTGCTGCGATTTGATTGCATTGATCTTCCTGCAGTTTTCCTAAATTTGATGAAGTTGCGGGCTTTAGGTTTACTTACGGGCATCCTTGTACAGGTTGCGTTTGGATCGGATGATATGCCAGTGGATGAGGAGGTGAGAAGGAAGATAATTGACGTTAAGGGCATTGAGGATGCACTGCTTTTGAAGGTGGGATCTCGTGTTTCCCCTCTGAGGGAGGGATGGGGACATTGGTTTGATGCCAAGAGTGATTTCTTGAGGAAAGACAGGATGTTCAAGTCCAATTTGGAAATGGTGAACCCCCTTACCAACCCACTTTTGCAGGATCCTGATGGAGCAGGTGTAACTGCTCTTACACGGGGAGATAAGATTGTGCTCAAGGGGTTGCTCAATGAATTTAGGAAGGTCCCATTTCTTGGTAAGAAGAGACTGGAACATTCTGGGTCCAAGTCAGGAGTAGATAATGGTGTAGATGGTCTTAGCAAAATGCATAATATTGGTGATCATGCAGGGCTTGTGAAAGATTCCATGATAGTTGATAGGAGGGAGTTTCCGGAAATCAAAAGGGTAGAGCGAAGAACATTGGATGGGATTTCTAGTAAACACTTGAGCAATATAAAGTCACGTAAAGTATACAGTGCTAGACGTAGTTCAGAGAAGGAAATAGTGCATGGAATTTCTAGTAGAAACGTTGAAGAAACCAATGAAGCATCTCATAGAAAACTAAATCAAGCACACACTTTGAAAGATACCAACTCTATTGCTAGAAGTAATTATGATATATCAAGGTCTATATACCCTGATGGCAAGACGTGGGGTTATTTCCCTGGGATTCGTCCCCGTCTTCCATTTTCAAAGTTTATGACTACCTTTTTCAGGAAGGGAAAATGTTTGGTGAGAGTTTTTATGGTTTGGAATTCCCCACCGTGGAAGTATGGTGTTCGGCATCAGCGAGGCCTTGAGAGCCTGCTCTTTCATCATCCAGATGCCTGTGTTATTGTCTTCTCTGAGACTGTTGAGCTTGATTTCTTCAAAGAACTTGCCAAGGATGGGTGAGATTAATCTCTCTCTTTTAATTGTCTCACTTTGTATTGGATTCTATGGTTTGGGCTAAGTGGATAGTATTACACTAATACATCTTTTGGATATTAAATATCTGATGGGTTGGTAACTTGTGGAATTTTTTAGGGGAAAATATGTTATTGAATATGACACTTGCCTTAACCTCAAGGTCTAAGGTAATGTTTTTGCTACACCATTGCCTGCTTAATACATTTTGGTACTGTCTAAATATGCCTTTTTAAGATAAGAAGATTGAGCCAAGTCCATATATGTTTTTATGCTTCTTATGCAATAACCTACTCCAAAAGAGAAGAAATGCTTATATATTCTGCTGGTAACATGTGAGTTGTGACAGAGGCTTAGTAGACAGATCTGGATTTTCATTATTATTCTCATTGAATGTCGTTATTATTGTCAGTTATTTTAATGGCTTGAATTTGTCCTTTCATTTTTACTATTTTACATGTCTTTCCTCTTCATGCTTACTGGATGAAGGAAGGATTTTAGTCATTAACACCCCTATATTGTGATGCAAATATCTTGGTTGGCTGTCTACTTGGCTCTGTGACATTCTCTCTTATGGCTACTTCTTCAGATTTGTGGCAATATTTATCAGTTACAATCTGAGAAGATATACTTGGCTCAGTAGTAACAGGTTGCTTGTTCTTTTGGTGATAGTTTCAAAGTAGCTGTTGTCATGCCAAATTTGGAAGAACTTCTAAATGATACACCTGCTAGTATATTTGCTTCGGTCTGGTATGAATGGAGAACGACAAAGTTTTATTCTACTCATTACAGTGAACTTGTGCGTCTTGCTGCTCTTTACAAGTAATCCCCCTTTTCTTAGTCATTCTTTTCCATTTTGTCTTTTAATGCTAAAGCAGATACAAATTTTAATTAGGTATTGTGATTCTAAGTATTTGAACTTGATATATAATGATCGAATTCTTCTTCTCTTGAATTTGGCCCCAACATTCATGCTGTGCAATCAAAACGATGCTATGACAGTGATTTCACATATACCTGACTGACATCAATGCTACTCCCTCCGTTATAAAATATTTGACATTTTAGATCATTTCACACTTATTAAGAAAAATAGTAAATTGACATATATGACCCTATTTATTATTCTATTTTGTTTTATTTTCCAATGCTACTACTAACAAATCTTCCCTCATTAAATAAAAAAGTAACAATAAATACAAGGGTATAATTGTAAAGTAGATGACAAAAAGTTTAAAATGACAAACATTTTGTAACAAAAAAACAAGGCTAAAATGACAAAGATTATGAAACGGAGGGAGTAAATATCTAGGCTCCATTTCTGACTCGTGTATTGACATTCACAGATATGGTGGTATCTATCTTGATGCTGATGTTATTGTGTTGAGACCAATATTATCATTGAGAAATACAGTTGGCATGGAGGGTATTGAAGCTAACAGTCCTTTGAATGGTGCAGTCCTGGCATTTGGAAAGAACAGGTGTGTATGATTAGTGAATTGAGTTGTTTAAGCATACAGGCTAGTAGGTTACCTTTAATTTGATTTTATGTTGCTTGGCTGCTAGGTCAAAGATGTTTTTTTTTTCCTTGTGAGCATTTCCCAAGGTTGGTATCGTTATGAGTGTTTAAAAAAGCTCAAGGCGCACCTAGGAGATGGGCCTACCTGGCACCTAGTCGGAAAATGGAAACTTTATAGCATAATCCAATTTTCAGACTATAAAACATTTTCATCATGAAATAAAATGAAATTTAGAGTACTGCATTGTAATAAAATCGAAACTCTAATATTTTAAGCAAGTAAGAAAACCAAGTCTAAAGAAAGCATCACAAACTAATAAATCCAAGTCTAATGCGTAAAAAGTATGGAAATTAAGTCGTGGTGAATGGTTAGGGAGTGGGGCAATCATAATCATCACTTTCTTCTTCATTGACATCGAGAGAAACATCAACACCAACATCCACATCATCTGAAGAGACTAAGAGAGTTTACCTGGGAAACGCTCCAGCACAACAAAAGCTTCTGATTTCTTGTACATGCATACGTGAGAGAAGGAGAGATATAGAAAGGAGGGAGAGCCTTAGGGTACCTGGGCAACGCCTAGCCGCACTTACCTCACCTGAGCTAGGTAGGCATTCGGCAATGGCACTGCTCCTTTTCAAACACAGATCTTTACCATACATATCTTTCTCTACCACATGGGGAGTATAAAGTTCTGTCTTTTTGTGATTGCACCAATGACTTGTGGCCCTAACTCCTAAGTAACTAGCCCATCACCTTTTTCCTCACTAAGCCCTGTAAAGAAATGCGTCCTTGTTGGTACAAGTAGTACTCACCCTAATAAACAACCCAGGTCATATAACTAATTTTGCAAACATCTTTTACCTCAAATGTTGGGGGGCATCCTCATGCTCATTGGCTTTTATACACTGCCTTTGAGATGGATTTAGTCCCTATATCAATTTTGGTGCATTCTAACTAAATTCAGTTATTATTGTCACATAGCTGAATTTCAATTTTTCTTGGTCTATCGGGCGTACCCCCTTTCCCTTGGGCAAGGGTACCCCCATCTTGACCCCCCCAGATTCCGTTGTAGCGGAGCCCCACTGGGTCAATGATGATGATGATCTCTTACCTCAAATCTTGGGATGTTAAAATTTTGTCATAACCAATTGATTGAAGATTGTGGAATCTTGTTAGTAGGCACTTGCTATGTTTGGTTCCTTGTTAATCGTAGAATTTTTTTTCCCTTCTGTTTTTCCAATATAATAAGTCCTGGACTTTCTATATTTTCTATGAAGTTCTTTCATTAAGGAGTGCTTGTCAGAGTTCTACGCTTCTTATGATGACACTCTATTGAGATGGAACGGTGCTGATCTGTTGACAAGAGTAGCTGGAAACTTCTCTGCTACAAAGAATGCTTCCAGTAAGCAATTGGAGCTAAAAGTTCAACACAAATCTATTTTCTTTCCAATTAGCTCTCAACATATTGCCAGGTAAAGCACTTCTGAATTCTAAACTCACTTTCCTTTTGCCTTCTCTCGTCTGGGTTGAATTCCAAAGTTATAGAAGAACATTCAATATGTAAGTTATGCTTTGTAATTATAGCATAACCCTAAACATTTGCAGCATCCCTCCCATTTGTCATTTTGTGCACCAACAAAACAAAATATGATTACTTTGTTTGCATCCATGCATTGATAGATGGTGGACACGATGATTTGACCACAAGTAATGCAATTATTCTATAAAATTAACAAAAGCTATAGCATGGTATGTGCAGCAGCATTTGTTTCTTTTCTTCTTTAACAGAAGCATAAATGCGTTGCCATTTTTTATTATTATTTTGGCGCAGCCACTTGTAATTTAAGTACTTTGGGGTTGGATACAATGAAAAGATTTTTGACTCAAATAGGGGGCTGGAATTGATCATTAACAGATTTTGCCAAGAGGCCAGATTTCATGAGGGTTTCTCAGTAATATCTTAAATTATTGCTTTTGAACGAGTTGTAAGAACATGCTTTATGCTCGATGAAAGTGGTATTAGGTTGGAATCCTCTCTTTTCATGTTATCCCCCCTCTGGTAAGTTGTTCTCTCGCTTTTATTTAAGCAGGTACTTCAAAGCACCAGGAACTGATGTTGAGAAAGCACATCAAGATGCTCTGTTTGGAAAGATCTTGAATGAATCTTACACTTTCCATCTCTGGGACAGATTTACATCTGCCCTTGTCCCTGAGCCAGACAGCCTTGTTGCTAGAGTAATTAATCATCGATGTATCCGTTGCCTGGATGTCTTGTGAGTTTGAAATCCCAGCTTTCAGTTACTGATGATACTTCCATTTTTAGGCCGACTATATTGAAATCATACTTCTTCTGCTCCAATGCATTGCCCTTTAAGTTAAAGGAGACTTGCTAGACTAGCAGAGTTTTGAAACTGTAAATACATGTTGTATTTAAGATGATTGATGGTGTAGGTAAACAATTATGAACTATATAGTTGCAGACATTTGAATGTTATTTTAGTGTAATTCATGTGAACGATGTTTATGTTTAGTCTTGGCTTAAAACATATACGCTCCCTTAAACTCGTGCAAATTTGTCATTTAGACATCTCACCTTAAACTCGTGCAAATTTGTCATTTAGACATCTCACCTTTGTTTTGAATCTATTGAATATTTGAACTTGTATTTTCCGTCTTATTGAATTATTGTCATCTGATGTGGCAAAATGCGTGCATTTTAATCGCTTTTAGGCAAGTGAGGGATGTTAGTAAGGAATTTTTTTTCTTTCTTTTTTCTTTTTTTCTTCCCTTGAATGTGGATCTAGGGTTTGGAACTCGACTCCAATCTAGTCCTGGGTCCGGTTTGCAAACCAGCGGTTCCAGTTCCTCGGAACTATGGATCCGGAACCGGAACCGGGCATGGGCCGGTTCCCCGTTCCGGTTCCGAAGCCGGTTTCACCCGGTTCCGGTTCGGAACCGGCAATTTTTAAATTAAAAAAAAATCTTGTTTAAATCCCTTGATCCACGTGATCGCGGGTTACCCAAACTAGTTATGTTTTTTCAACAAAGTCGGGACCACAATCGCGACACCAACCTGCGATCGCGGTTCGAGATAGGCGATCGCGATTTGGTTAACCTGCGATCACGGCGTGGAGATCGGATCAAGGCGATTAAGGCAATTGTTCTTCAAAACAAAAAAAGTTGGATAATTAAAGGGCTTGGACTTAAAATTAAGTTGTCTACGTATCCTCTCGGGGTTATAGAAGAATCAAAGCCCATGTAATTCTCTTACCTTTCGATATGAAACCCCGCTTTGGTTACCATCTACGTCGATCAATCGGAACCGGCGGAAGCGCTTTGGGATTGGGAGTCATCGTCTAGGCCGTCCGAGTCGGAAGTTTCGGATACCTCCGCCTTTTGTTGACGAATCTCCGCCCTCTTCCAATCAAATACGCACACTTGGGCTTCCAAGACATTGGGCTTTAAACTCGATCGTTTTGCGTCTAGGACGTGTCCTCCTTCGCTAAATGTTTGCTCTACCGATGCGGTCGAGGCGGGAACAACAAGCACTTGAGCCGCGATCTTGACCAAGGTTGGGAAAGTCTTCTTGTGGGTCTTCCACCAAGCTAAAATATCAAATTCTCCTTCACCTAACTCAAAGTTGGTTGTTAGATATGTTTCAAACTCCGCATTCGAGCTCGAATGTCTCGGTCTCTTGGTAAGGCTATGTATAATACTAGCCCCCACTTTTTAGTAGCACCGAGGGCACTCGAGCTCGAAGAGGAGGATGAATGTGGAGGTAATGGAGAAGAACTAACACTAGATGAATATTCGGTAACCAATTCCTCAATTGATCTTCTAACTTTACTAAGTATATCCCCAACACTAGCAATATCATCATTAACATCCAACTCCAATGCATCATAATAACCATTCAAAAACATTTCTAAACCACTCGTCTTAAACCCAGGATCAAACATACAAACAACAAGATAAATATCGGGGATAACTTTATAATAGTTCAACCATTTCACTTTCATAGCATCAATAGCACCACAAAGTTCGGGGAATTTACGTCCCTCACAAAAACCGCCCGCCACATCCAATGCTTCAAAACAAAACAAATGAGCACAAGGTTTATAAACATGACTAAAAGTTAATGTTGCATCATGAAATATTCTCAAAACTTCTAAGATTTTATAACAATAATGCCAACATTGAGAAATAATGGCATTGTCGGAAAAATATATGGACGCAAAAGAAGTCAAATGCATGCATGAAGTAGTTTAAAAGTGGAGTTCCATGTGGCAAACATCTTTTGGAAAAGTTCGGTGTGGAACACCTTTTTTATCACAAAACGCCGTCCAATCTTGGGCGGTTCGAGGGCTAGCCCACATACGACTAACAACATATCTAATAGGAGCGATTAAACCCGACTTACCATTTAAACCATCTTTGACACATAGTTTTTAAAATATGGAAAACACATCTTACATGAAAATACTTCACTCCAAGAATTGGTTGACAATGCAGAATCAAATCTCGGATTGAAGCGGTGTTGTTAGATGCATTGTCAAACGAGATAGAAAAAAACTCGATGAAGTAGTCTATACTCTTCCAAAATAGTACGAATAATGTTACTAATCATTAAAGCGGTATGAGAAAAATCAAATACTCTATAAGCCAAAACACGTTTTTGCACATTAAAATGATCATCAATAAAATGACATGTTAAGCCCATGTATGAATGATTTTGCCAATGATCACTCCAAATATCACTACAAATTGAAACTTTAATATCATTTTGAGCAAAAAAATTCACCAATGCCATTTTACGAATTTTATATGCTTTCATCACCTTTTTTTACCGACTTCCTAGTAGTCGGTTTATAAGCAGGTTGTACATGATTAGTCATCCAATTGTTAAATCCTAACTGATGGTGCGCTAATATGCGCTACTAATTAAAGGGCAATAATATATTTGCCCTCCGTTCGAATTGGTGCATGCATAAAATATATGCATGAAGTGAAAATTCCTATCCAAATTCTCACGTAAAATAGTCAAACAACAAGTTTGGGCTTTGTCCATGAGACAAGTTGAGTGAACCGGCCCAAAGAACAATATAGAGCCCAATTGTCTAATTTGTTAATTCCATTTGCAAATTAAGAAACGGAATTTAGGATGACATGTCCAAAATCAATTCATCCGTCTCATGTGGGTTTAGTTTCCATAAAACTCATCCCACATCGATAAATTACGAGTTTACAAAACAACGCAAGGCTATAAATAAAGGTGAAGTGAGATATTCATAAGGATCGAAAAACCTCTCCGGGTTAGGAATCTTTTCCTGTACCTAGATTCGATGTGCTTGATCTCCGAGCGAGATCGCGCTATTTACGGTATAAAGTCCAAATGGCTTTATTTGTAACGAGGATTACAAAACAATCAGCTGAAGGGCGGGAAGGAGGAATAATCTACGTACGAAAACTGTTTGGTTGTACGAAACCCGAAAGTTAGTATTTATTTTAATCCCGTTTATAGCGCGGTTTATTTCGGGTTTCAATATTGACGCCGTCAGCGGAAAGTGTTCACCCTATCCGACCTACTCTCGGGTAATAATCAAGTAAGTGCGTCCTCTTCCCTCTTTAGTTAGTCGCAGTCTTTGTGCGGCACCATGGGGTTCGCACCTGGCATGCGCGGACTTAGCCGTAGTCTCTGGGCGACGCCACGGGGTTAGCCCTGGCGTGCGCGGGCTTAGCCGTAGTCTTTGAGCGGCGCCATGGGGTTCGCCCCTGGCGTGCGCGTGCTTATAGACCTGGGTCCGGTTTGCAAACCGACGGTTCCGGTTCCCCCTAACCATGGAACCGGAAGCGGAACCGGGCATGGGCCGGTTCCCAGGTTCCGGTTTCCGTCGGTTCCGGCGCCGGTTCTGGTTCCGGTTCGGAACCGGAATAATTAAAAAAAAAAAGCTTCATTTTGTCCTCTGAACAAAAACCGTGGTCGCGGTTACCTAAACCACGATCGCGGTTTGGTTATTTTTATTTTTTTACGGGAAAACTGGCGGTTCCACCCGGTTCGGAACCGCCGGTTCACCGGTTCCGGGGATGGACGAACCGGAACCGAAACTGTACCGGTAACCGGATCCAGCGGTTCCGGAACCGAAACCGTCGGTCCCGCCGGTTTCGAAACCGGCGGTTCGCCGGTTCAGGATTAACCGGACCCAGGTCTACGTGGTTAGCCGTAGTCTTTGTGCGGCGCCATGGGGTTCACCCCTGGCGTGCGCGGGCTTAGCCGTAGTCATTGTGCAGTGCCATGGGGTTCGCCCCTAGCGTGCGAGGGCTTAGCCGTAGTCTTTGTGCGGCGCCATGGGGTTCGCCCCTAGCGTGCGCGGGCTTAGCCGTAGTCTATATGCGGCGACATGGGGTTCGCCCCTGGCGTGCGCGGGCTTAGCCGCAGTCTCTATGCAACGCAACGGGGTTCGCCCCTAGCATGCGCGGGCTTAGCCGCAGTCTCTGTGCGGCGCCACGGGGTTAGCCCTGGCGTTCGCAAACTTAGCCGCAGTCTCTGTGCGGCGCCACGGGGTTAGCCCTGGCGTGCGCGGGCTTGGCCGCAGTCTATGTGCGGCGCCACGGGGTTCGCCCTTGGCGTACGTAGGGCTGGCGATGACAATCTAAAGGACGAGGTCTTGACAATCTAAAAAGACGAGGTCTTGACAATCTAAAGGACGAGGTCCTGACAATCTAAAGGACGAGGTCCTGACAATCTAAAGGACGAGGTCCTGACAATCTAAAGGACGAGGTCCTGACAATCTAAAAGGACGAGGTCCTGACAATCTAAAGGACGAGGTCTTGACAATCTAAAGGACGAGGTCCTGATAATCTAAAAGGATGAGGTACTGACAATCTAAAAGGACGAGGTCCTGACAATCTAAAAGACGAGGTCCTGACAATCTAAAAGGGCGGGCTCCTGACAATCTAAAGGACGAGGTCCTAACAATCTAAAAGGACGAGGTCCTAACTCTTTAAAGCGAAAGAGGTTCGCTAACTCTCAACAGGACGAGGTCCTAACTCTCTAAGCGAACGAGGTTTGCTAACTCTCAAAGGACGAGATCTACTAACTCTCTAAAGGGACGAGGTCCTAACTGCCTTAGCAAAGTGTGCTCACCCTACTTGATCTCGTGTTTAGATCACATCGCATAAAATCAATAAACACCCGCGCTTAATCAAGAAAGAGCTTGCCTTTCTAGTGAGAGAAACTCTCTCTTCTCACTAGAATCCACTCGGCCTCCCACACCCCTTCACCACCGGTCCTCTTGCTCCGGCGAGGGTTCACCTCACGTGACCCTCGCCCAAAGCACTCGGCGGCATCCTCACGAGCCGCCGCCATGCCGGAGCCAACCGGTGGTCCCTTGGGTTGCCGGCGTGGAGCCACCTTGCGCACTTCCTACTTGCTCTCTCTTCCATCCCCCTCCTTCTCTCTTAGCTCACGGCCACCACCAACCTCCCTAGTTGGTTGCGGCTCCTAGCACCGCCGGCCTTGGGCCGCACCCTTGGCCAAACCTTTGGCCATGGGGAAGAAGAAGAAAGCTTCTCCTCCACCACCTAGCAAGGAGGAGATAAGCAAGCTCAAAGGAAAGGCTCCCATGGTGTTTACACATGAAGAAGTTCAAGGTATGAAATTTCTAGCTAGCAACATCACCACACTTTCCGACCTAGGAGAGGTTATGGACATGATAACGGAAAATGAGGAGGAGTATGAAGCTTGGAAGGAAAACGAGGCTCTTGGCAATGATGAAGATGATTCCTTGGATGAGGAAATGGAAAATGCCCACCGAACCAACATGGAGATGCTCATGGTTCTTAGGAGCAAGGAGAAAGAGATAATAGCCAAAGAAGTTTTAATGGCTAAAGAAGCATGGAAGGATTGGAAAGATGATGAAGGGGACATAGAAAACTTTGAAGTGGCAGCCCACACAAGATCCATCTTGTCCGATGAAGAGGATTGTGAGTTTGATGACTATCTCGGCATACTTCTGGCGTGCACAACCCAAACGCCGGCAAAGGAGGTGCCACCGGCCAAGGCTACCAACACTCCCTTCAAAAAAGGCTTCTTGAATGCTTTAGGGAAGAAGGAGAACAAGGGAGATGCAAGGCCAAAGAAAAGCACAAAAATGGCCTTGGAAAATAACGTCGGCGTCACCACCACCGCCGGAGGAGGAGGCGCCGCCACCGGAACCACCAAGTGAAGGGTCGGCCATGGAAGTCAAGGATGGGGGTGGTCCCAAGACAAAGTCACATGACTTGGCTAACACAAAAGATGTTTTGGAAAGAGTTGTTGGAAGAGAGCCAAATAAGGTAAAGTCAAACACCCCCCTTTTGCCTTGTCATTCTCTTGTCCACTCTAGTTATGGTAATTTGACTCTAGAAGAGTCACATGTCTTGCAAAGCTCCTCCTTAGCCGCCACCTCCCACAATTCCCACAAGAAAACCTTAATCTCCTCTTTTTTCCCTCCAAACCCTCACAAAGTTCTAGCCCCACCAAAAAATCCAAACAAGGATGTGGTCCCCCCCGTGCCATCTCACCATGCCACTTCACCCATGTCCCCACATGTTCAAATTTTGGAGCCAAATGTTCAAACCTTGCCCTCACCCACCAAAAATCCTTTGATCAATCCAACCACCAAGGACAAAGGCGCGCCCCTACCCTTTGGCACCCCGAGCGCCGGTCCCCTTGTGCCGGTCTCCATGCCACCGCGCCCCACCTCTCCCGGGCGCGCCACCCAAAACCCACCCTCCAAAAACGCGCCAAGCCACGCCCATGCCACCAAGGCGTGCCCCACCCCCGCCAACCACCAAGGGCGCGCCAACCCTCATCCCGAGAACCTTAAGTGGCGCCCGGTTGATCCAAAGGCACGATACACCCGTGTCGTCCCCCCACCTAGCACGCCTAGTGCCCGTGATGGCACAATGCCCCACACCCACAAGTCCTATTCGGCTGCACTCTCTAGCCATGGAAAACCCATGGCGCGCCCGGCTCTGATCAAGAAGCACTTCATGAATGAGGGTTTGGGTGCGAAACTCGCCTACACTCCTCCCACTTCAAATAGAGTGGAAATTAAATGCTCCGAGGCCTTACCAAGAGAAGTGGTTTGGGGATGGACACTCATAGGCCAATATGTGGGTCGCCACCCCGGACACTTCCTAATCAACGACATGATCAAGACATGGGGAGTGAAAGCCAAGTATCGAGAAGAAGAGGGATGGTTTGTCTTCAAGTTTGAAACCGAGGAAGAAATGGACAAGGTCCTCCAAGGAGGACCCTACTTCATACACGGTAAGCCCTTCCTCCTTAAATACGTGCCCGACAAGTTTTGTTTCAATAGGAAAGATGTGGCTACTATTCCTTTGTGGGTACGGTTTTATGGCATTGCCCAAGATTATTGGACCCCTCCCATTCTTGGCCGAATTGCATCTCAAATTTGCAAGCCACTCTACCTTGACTCGGTCACAAATGAAAGAAACAGGGGCGCTTATGCCCGTGTGCTAGTGGAGATCGATTTTGCAAATGCCATCCCGAGAGAGGTAGGCCTTGATTTTGATGATGGGGTCTCTCTCGAGTGCCAATGCTTGATTGAAAATAAGCCGCTTTATTGCAAGACTTGTTGCACCTTCGGTCATGATAGTGAAGGTTGTACATTCAAGGAGAAAAAAGAATTTGTGGGAACTAAGGCCAAGAGAACCTCAAATTCACCACCGAGGGTTGACAAGGGGAAGGGAGAACCGAGTGTTGAGGAAGCCCAAGGTGGGTTGCAACTCATGCCATCACAATTTATGTTGGCACCAAGCAAAGGCACGGCCAAGGATAAACATGAGGCCAAGGATGTGGAAGTTATTGTAGAAGAGTCCGAAAGCCACTCCACAAGGGATGCTTCTTCCTCACATGGAAGTGAAAGCATGGCCACCACGTTCGAGTCTTCAAGCAAAGAAGAAACAAGTGCAAGACAAGAGCAAGAGGAGGATGATGCAAGTGAGGCCAAGTTAGCCGAAGAAGAAGAAGGCAACACCGAAGAGCAAGAAGGCCAAGGATGGATACCGGTCAAGACTAGAGCAAGAAGGCCACCAACTCCGAGTGCCCCGGTCCTAGCTCTCAAGGCGCAAACTAAATGGCCCGACATCCCCACCGGACGCACTACACGGAGCTCGGCTAGGGTGGCAAGATGCCTCCCTAGCATGTGCAAGTTCAAGTTGTAATCCGAGATAGACTTGGTCCCTAGGTTTTATGTTAGTCTTTTGATATTGTATGTTTCGATTTGTGCTCTTAGGTTTGGATGTTAGTATGTTCGTTCTTGAGTTTTGACTACTCGGGCCATAGTATGGGAGGCCTACGCGCCTTCTCATGTATGCTCGTTTAGGACTCGCTTGTACTAGCCCCTCGGGGCTCATATTTCTTATCTACTCCGAATTTACCGCTCCCCCAATTTGGGGGACAAGCAAAAAAAAACACCCGCGCTTGGAGCTCGACTGGTGCACCTGTTTATTGTCTCGTTGCCCTCGTAAAACGAGAACACCGAGCCAAGAGTTTATGATGGTGCACTAATAATCGCTACTAATTAAAGGGCAATAATATATTTACCCTCCGTTCGAATTGGTGCATGCATAAATATATGCATGAAGTGAAAATTCCTATCCAAATTCTCATGTAAAATAGTCAAACAACAAGTTTGGGCTTTGTCCATGAGACAAGTTGAGTGAACCGGCCCAAAGAACAATATAGAGCCCAATTGTCTCATTTGTTAATTCCATTGCAAATTAAGAAACGGAATTTATGATGACATGTCCAAAATCAATTCATCCGTCTCATGTGGGTTTAGTTTCCATAAAACTCATCCCACATCGATAAATTACGAGTTTACAAAACAACGCAGGGCTATAAATAAAGGTGAAGTGAGATATTCATAAGGATCGAAAAACCTCTCCGGGTTAAGAATCTTTTCCTGTACCTAGATTCGATGTGCTTGATCTCCGAGCGAGATCGCGTTATTTACGGTACAAAGTCTAAATGGATTTAATTGTAACGAGGATTACAAAACAATCAGCTGAAGGGCGGGAAGGAGGAATAATCTACGTACGAAAATCGTTTGGTTGTACGAAACTCGAGAGCCAGTATTTATTTTAATCCCGTTTATAGCGCGGTTTATTTCGGGTTTCAACACTAACTTTTCGACAAAACTAAATGATAAGTGATCAACACAAATAGACTCGGAGAAGGCAGTAAATAAATGAGGGTTATAATGAGGATTATGGGAAGAAGAAGTTGCAAACCCGGAGAGTTGGGATTGTCCTCGCGTCATGCCTATCTTGTCGGGGTGTGCTTTCTTCACGTGACCAGATAATGTTCCATAGCCCGATCCCGACAACCATGTGTAAACCTTAGGACAATAGTTACAATGAACTTTAAATTTCTTGGTAAATGCATCATAAACTCCCTTTCGAAAATGTTTTGCAAAAATTTCGGATTTAAGGGTTAGAGCCTCGCTCGCCCGGATCCATGATCCACATCCACTCCCTCATTTTCAACGGGGTTGGACGATCCCGGTTGTACCACATTGGGATCCGAGAAGTCCGACAAGTTAATAGGGGGTACAAATTCTAAACTTGCACCACTCTCTTGTGAGCCAAAAATTTGATCAATGTTAAGAAATCCTTCCATTTTCTTAAAATGTAACTAAACAAGTAAGCAAAGAGCAAGGTGTGGTAAAAAAAATATGTAATTAAGAAGATATTGAACCTTAAAGTTACAAAACAATAAGATGTAAGAGACAATTGTACTAATTTTTTGAAAGACCAATTATGAAATCAATTGTAAAAACTAGTAAAGATTGAGAATTGAGAGAGCTTTGTAAACATGAGAGAATGAGAGATTGGTAGTGTGGGTGGGAATGAGATCATTTAGCGGCTATTTATAGGATAAATTTATCAACTAGTTGTTGGAATTATGAACTAGCCGTTGAAAACTAGCCGTTGAAAACTAGCCATTGGCATTTAAAACAAAACCGCGACCGCGGCCTGAGGGTCGCGATCGCGGTTTCCCATTCCGCGACCGCAGCTTGAGACCCGCGGTCACGGTTTTGGTTTTTGCCCAAAACTGAAGCTTTTTGTTGAAAAAACCGCGATCGCGGGTCTCAGGCCGCGATCGTAGTCTAGGTTGTCGGCCTCAACTAAGTCGTCAACCTCTTAAGTAAATGCAGCGGAAATAAACTACAAGAAAGACTTACTTGAACACGATGGTTTTTATAGTGGAAACACTTGATTTATGAACTCTATCAACCAAGCGTGAAAACCATTCCCTTCCAAGTTCTCGCTTGGAAGGATTAAAAGTCGTAGCTTGCTTTATTGATCTGTTGAATTGTTTACAAGAACACCCTGGATTTAGACCTACTTCCCAAGCACTCTAGAACTCGTTATGAACCGAGTAACTATAACCCGCACTCAATCTAACAAAAGCCTACGTCTTTCTCTCGAACTCTATTTTCTTTCTTAGAACAAATTGGAGTATGAGTTCGTGCTCTATCTAACCTAAAACCTTAGATTAAATACACACAAACTAGGTCAGATAAGAGAGAATAATATCTTCCAATTCGGTTATGGCAAGATATTATTTCTATTATCTTTACAAAATCATCCTAAGCATATAAAAGAATTACAATAAAATCGGCTTAGGGCAAAGGCAATAATCGGCTTACAATATAATCTGCATAAGATCTTTCCTAAAACAAGTTTATACTATCCAAACTACCAAGATCTCACGCGTCTTTAAGATCTCCGAGAATTGCCTTCAACACACGTCGACGACCTGACTGACGTTGGCGACTCTGTTCAAAGACTCAAGGTCGTTCACGTGTTAGATGTTTGGAACCATCAAAATCAAAGCCTCCATCTTTTCTAACAAGTAATCAAGAGTCCTGCCAAAGAGCCACTCGGATTCATGCTCAACCAACACCTTCGCTGCCAATGGCTTCAAGATCCCCCCTATGATTACTTCTTCAATTTTGACATCTCGTGGGGGTTTAAGGGTCCTGAAGGAATTAAGGGTTTCTGGGCCAAAGGACATTCAACCATCCCGCCTGCAAATCGTCTTCTTCCTTTAATGAGCCTCTAGAGGCTAAAGCGGCTTTGACAAAGAAAATTATGAGACGGGGTCGGCCTGGGGAAACAAGTGGTTGTAAGCCGACTAGGTGACAATGGGGATGCTAAGAGAACGGGAAAGAGTATGAGTTTGGTTCAAGTAGTTGAATGCTATTTCAGCTTGCAAATTAATTTTTTCGATAAAGATTGATGTCGATTTCCGTATGTGGTTTAAGGTTTGATTTAATTTTATAGGTCCGATGATTCAATGGGCTATTGTCCTTAATGAATTTGTTCGATGATGGATTGACAATTATGGGACTATATTGTAAATAAATTCTTTATTTTTGAGAAACCTAGATTGAAGAAGGTGATGAGGAGGAAGAAGATGGATTGGCATTTGTGGGGCCCTATTGCATTTTCTTTTAATTTTTATTAGAAGGTTTAAAATTGAAATAAAACTTGTCTATGTGGTAAGTGCTTATTTTATGTCAGCGCGAGTGCAAAACACACCACAGATTCTGATCGCTCAAATACTTGATAGAATACAATGTGTTAAGTTTAGGTGTTTAATAGAATAAATCAATGTTGACGTGTCTAAATGACAAATCTGCACAAGTTTAAGGGGTGTATATGTTATAAGCAATGTGAGAAATTTGGTAATTTCAAGTATTTCTTTTAGTTTATTTGACCAGATCAACAAGGTAGCGTATGCGTGTGTAAAAGCAAATATTTTACTATGCTCAATAATTTAGCTATTCGATTTTTTTGTCAGAAAACGGGGAGAGATCTCATGCGAAGAATTTTATTCAAGCATAAGACGTACCTCAAACTAGGTTAACAATATCCAAGGACATAACATTAACTAAAGGGAAGGGGGCTCATTAACAATGGAAAAGGAGAAATCCGAACAAATAGCCCAATTAGCAATTAGGTCGGCAACACGATTTGCTTGTCTACGAGTGTGCACCAAGCAAATAGAACTCGAGTAATCAAGAGCAATATTCCTGCATACCGGGATCGGAGAGAGATCGGGGTATGTCACTCGACTTCGGGTGTGTATCAGCTTCACTGCCTCCTCTGAATCCGACTCGACAATAGCATCAGGTGAACCGATGGACACAAGAAGTTGAAGACCATGTAGCAGAGCCCAAAGCTCAGCACGGAGCGCCAAATAGCTCCCACATTGAAACGTAAACCCTCGAATGAACACGCCATTAGAGTTTCTAATTAATCCACCACCAGCAGCCTTACCCCATTTGCCTTTCGACACCCCATCCACATTAAGTTTCAACAAACAACTCGCGCAGGGGGGGGGGGGTGTCCAACGATCAACAAAACAAGAATATTGGTAAGAGGAATGGATTTAGAAGCATGTTGTTGTCAGCAATCACGATAGAGCATGGATGTAGAACAAACCACAGAAATGAGACTTCGTACCTCATCCACGACATCAAAAATAAGCTTGTTGTGGTACTTCCATGAGTATCAAAGCATATTAGCAAATTGAGTGCACAAGTGATCACCCTTTGTCCAACAACCTCAACTCTTTCTCCCTTTTTCCTTAAATAGGTCGTGGAAAATTCATTAGGGAGTGGTTTCTGGTAGTTTTCAAAAGTTACATGACAATTAGGGGCAGTTACATGGCGGTTACCAATTGTTCCATCTATCATTAATGACCCTTATTAAAGAGCCACGTGTTTTAATAGAAACTAGTCATAAAAAGAAAGTTACAAAGTGGTTAACATCGGTTATCAAGGCGGTTTTCATCTAATCAACACGTGTTGAAAATAGCGCCATATCGTAGAATTGTAGTTTCCTGCAATAGAACTGTAGTTCCCTACCAAGGAACTATGTACCAAGAGAACTGTTGTTCCCACCAAAGGATCAACCCATACCATTCATCCTTAATGTCATATGCAGACTCTTATTTGACATTGTTCCTTACAAGGAACTATTGCACTGTTGTTCCTTGTTCTTTAATGACTAACGTAACATATCCCATATCCTTAATATATCCCTCTAATGTGAACCTTATAAGAGAATTGAATGACTGCAATTAAGCGTAAATTGTGTTGATGCTGAGAAGATTATTTATACAGCAAATAAACCCTAGTAGGATCTAAAGATAACCTGATATATAATCCTAACAACTAGATAAAATATAATAACCACTTTGAGTCTAACAATGTGACCTAGTCAAATTAGGAGAATAATATAAAATATGCAATATCTAAATATATTATCAATATTTCCCCTCAAGTGAGATGATCAGTAGATAGATGAAGCTTGTGAACCAAGGTTTGAAATCTCGGTTTGAGCAGCGGTTTTGTTAAGATATCAGCGAGCTGGTCTTGTGTAGAGATATGAGAGACTTGTAGACGACCATGTTGGACATGTTCCTTGACAAAGTGAAAGGTAATGGCAATGTGTTTCATTCTAGAGTGGAACACCGGATTGGAGCTCAAGTATGTGGCGCGCATATTGTCGTAGTACATTACAGGCGTGCCTGAGTGTGCATGACCTAATTCTGAGATTAGGGATTGCACCCATAATAGTTCAGAAGCAGCGTCAGCGAGAGCTTTGTATTCGGCTTCCTAGAGCTCCATGAAAATGGAGTATTACCAATGTAGAGAATGTAACTGCTAGTTGAAACAAAGTCATTTTTATCTCCTGCCCAGTCGGCGTCAGAGAAGGCATGTAAGACACATGGAGATTGAGACGAAATTTTAATGCCATAGTGAAGGGTACCCACTAGATATCTTAGAAGGTGTTTCAACGCATCCCAATGAACTGTAGTTGGAGCTTGCATGTACTGGTTGAGTTTATTGACAACATAGGCAACATCAATTCTCGTAATGCATAAATACTGAAGACTGCCAATGACTGTGCGGTAGTCTGTAGGAGACGGTAGAGGATCGTCGGCTTGCACGACAAGAGCTGGTGCGGCGGTCATGGGCGTCGAGACCGGCTTTGCTTCGTCCATCCCGATTTTTACAAGCAGATCTTGTACGTACTTTCTTTGCGACAGAACAATGCCATCGGTTCTTAGTAAGACCTCCACACCGAGAAAATAGGTTAGGTTGTCGAGACCTTTAAGAGAGAATTTACAAGCAAGATTGTGAATGAGCCTGTCTACAACATCTCTTGATGAGCTTGTGATGATAATATCATCTACATAAACTAGCAAATAGATCAGTGTGGACCGAGTTTTCAAAATGAATAAAGATGTATCAGACATTGAGTTATGAAATCCAAGTGTTTGTAGATGAGTTTTGAGCTCGGTGTACCACGTCCGAGGAGATTGTTTTAAGCCATAAAGGGATTTATTAAGATTACAGACGTGGGTTGGAAGATCCCTGTTGACAAAACCAGGCGGTTTTTGAACATAGACAACTTCAATAAGAGTGCCTTGAAGGAAAGCGTTGTTGATATCCAACTGTCGGAGAGGTTAACCATTGCGAACTGCTATTATGAGAACAATTCGAACGGAGACCGGCTTTATTACCGGGATGAATGTTTCTGTATAGTCGCCTCCTGGGCGTTGGTGAAAACCCTTAGCAACTAGTCTTGCTTTGTAACGATCTAGGGTGCCATCCGGGAAGTACTTGAGACGATAGACCCACTTGCACCAACTATGTTTTGAGTTGGATCAGGTGGAACTAGGTACCAAGTATTGTTTGATTCGACTACTCTAAACTCATCCTCCATTGCAGAGTGCCATTCCGGGCTTTTTAAGGCTTGGGTGATTGTTTTTGGCTCGGTTGGTTCAAGTTTGTGAACATGGAGATTGAGTTTGGAGATGGGTTTGTAGATGTTATTTTTTGAACGTGTGATGACTCCAGTTGGCGTGGTGAAGAGTCAACAGAACTTGGATAATCGGACTTTAGGGTTTGGCTGGAAGATGATGTGGAGGTAGTTTGTGGGGAATCTGTGATTTGATTTTGTTCTACTGGAACCAGATTGGTATTGGTGGAAATGGGTGAGTTTGTGATTTGTGGGCCATTAATGGATTGAGTGGTGTCTTGTTGTTGGTGGGCCGGATTAGGGTTTGGGTTTTGGCCTACTGGTGGCAAGTTGGGATTTATGAGTGGGGTAGGGTTTGGATTTGGTGGCGGGGGGGAGATCATTAATTGGGGTTGGATTGGTTGGTGAATATAATTGGTTAGATGGGATAGGATTTTGGGGATTCGAATTAGAAAAAGAGGTGGGGTCTGATGGGACATCACATGGGTAGATACGAGAGAGGTAGTTAGGTATGGATGGGGATTGATTTTGTGGTACGGAGGATTTGAATTTTGGGGATTTGAGGGGGTGGGGTCCAAATGTAACATCCCCGACCAAAATGCATACGTCATTCTGCATTTATATAAGATTAGTAGCATATGCATAGTATAGTGGCATGATATACAGTGAATTTTTAAAAGTAATATTTATTTTCGAATTAAGTTTATTATATTTAAAAAAAATTAAGTAAAAGTTAATTATTAATTATTTCAAGGTAAAGTTTGTAGTAAAGGAAATTTGAGGGTGGAAATTGCAAATTTGACAAAATTGTTGCCGACATGTTGAAACCGACTTTGCTTTTGTATATATATGTATGTTGTCCCATCTTTCATAGAAGATGTGTACGAAGCAACAAAAACAAATTACAGAGGGGGGTTTGAGATTTGAAAAGAGGAGTTGGTGTTTTTGATTATATTTGTTGGATCTGGTACAAGATCTTTTCTATGGGGTTTTAATCTCGAAGTACAAGCGTGATTTGGTAAGTTTTTAATTAGTTTATGGTTTATTTGGATTTTCCTAATTTTGCCAGATCTAGATCTACAGATGATTTTGATTCGAAAATCGGTTGATCTATAGTTTTCAAAGAGTGTTTTCGATATCGGATTTATATTCGATAAAAGATTTCAGAGTAATTTTAGGGTTTCGTTTTGTAATGATATTAGGGAGACCCTTGATCAAGTTTTACAGAAAAGTTTGAACTAGAAAAATGTTCTTCTATATATATAGTTTATTGTTGTCAAGTTTTAAAAGATTTGGAAAGATGCACAAGAAGTTATAATGCATTCTGGCATTTTATTGCATTTGGGGTTAGAGTTGTAAGAGTAAAAGGTTGTTTTTGCATTGGGTTATATATAGGAGCACAAGTCATAGACCGTGGTCAGAGTCAAGGGGGAGAAATATAGTATCTGCCTTAAATAGGTGAGTATAGACTGGAGATTCAACCCTATGTGATATAAGGACATATGTGATATATGTGTTATATGTTTTATATGGATATGTGTTCTATATGATAGCTCTGAAATTTCCAGAGTTGTTTGCACAGAAAATATGTTAGCAGATAGCATATGATATATGATTACAAGATGCACTTGATTGCATAGCATTTTGCAATGAGATTTAAAAGGACATGTGATTGTCTTGCCCTAAATTTGTATACAAGACCTACGGGTCATACAGGATCTTCGGATCATACAGGATCTACGGATCATACAGGACCTACGGGTCATAATTCTTACAGGGGCCATAAGAGTCCATATACAGTAAACCCGAGGCAGATTCAGGCTTGAACAGTTCACAGAATAATGAACCGGATACATCAGCATTTGCATTTGCATAGTAAATTCATATATGACATATATAATATGTATGAATATGTTTATTGACTAAATGTTTGACTCTGTGTGAAATAATTGATGATGGTTTATATTCACTGAGTATGCGACTCACGTAAATCGCAAAACAATTTTTCAGGTTCAGCTAGTTCTTTCTGACGTGTATCTCTTTTAGAGGTCACATTCATACAGGTCGGCCGGCTGAAGCTCTAAGCAACCTTTTCCTCCTCATTTTGCATCATAGACATATGGCTTGTAATAGAAGCTAGAGTAATAGATGTTTTAGTAGGAGTAGTAACGGCATAGAACTCTGTGTGTGCAACCTTTTATGGTTGTTAATTTTGCTATGTGCTTACGTGAATAGTTGATATATGTGAATTATCTATTTATATAAGAGATAAGTTTTACGAAGTATACGTCATAGGGTATAAGGGTGTCACACCACAAGTGGAGATGGGAAAGATATTGTGGGTATATTTTCCCAGTCCACGTTGGATTTTTGTAGGATTCGAGGGGATTTTGTTTTGTATGGAAAAATATGCTCCTGAAATTTGACATGACGAGAAGAGTATAATTTCCTTGTTTTGGTATCCATGCATAAAAATGCACTTTGGGTTTGGGATCAGCCAATGAAAACACATTCAATGGACCTTTGTTGCAATTTGTTTGTTGTGTAGGGTCTCAGCCAAGAAAAGCACAGGCAACCGAAAGATTTTAATTTTAAATAATCCGGTTTTTGTTTCAATAATTTTAAAAAAGGGGAGTCAAAATTTAGAACAGTACTTGGTAGTCTATTGATTAAATAGACAACCGTTGAAAACGCATGAGTCCACAATTCTTTTTGTAGACCGGATTCATTTAAAAGAGAAAGACTTGTTTCTACGACATGACGGTGTCGTCTTTCCGAAATTTCATTATGTTCTGGAGTATGTGGTGGACTTGTTAAATGTGAAATGCCATATCACTTAAGAATTGCTTTAAAGCCAAATATTCTCCACCATTATCCAAAAATAAAATTTTTATTTTATATAACCAAAATTTTGAACTTTATGAATATCGATTGAACCTCATACTTGTGTTTCATATGAAAAATTCACATATAACGCATGTAGTGATCGACAAACAGTATGTAATATTTGAATCCATCATACGAAAAAGTAGGAGAGGTCCATTCATCACTAAAAATTACTTCAAGAGGATAAGTGGAAACAATTGATGACTTAGCAAAGGGAAGCTTATGGCTCTTATTCAATTGACATGACACACAACCAGATTGATCAAATTGAGAAGTTCCTAATTTAAAATTGTGCTGAAGAAATCGAAAAACATTTGAGGACGGATGACCAAGCACATGATGTAATATAGCCGGCGGTCGTTTAACAGATGCATGAACTTCTGCTTGTGGTGGCCGCCACATATATACACCATCCACACAGGGTCCTTTAAGAATAGTTTTGCATGAAGTTATATCCTTGACAAGATAACAAGAAGCCAAAAACGAGACACTAACGTTATTCTTAGCACAAAGTTTGGAAACAGATATGATGTTTTTCGAAATTTTTGGAACATGTAATACATTAGAGAACTTTAAAATTTGATCAGAAATTTGAAAAGAAAAGAAACTAGTTTTAGAAATTGGTAAACCTGCACCATTCCCGACATAGTGATTGTTAGGGCCCATGTAGTCATTATGGACGGCTAGGTGGTTGAGATCATTGGTAATGTGGTGGGTTGAACCACTGTCAAGAAGCCAATCGGTCGGGTTGTGAAGCAGAACGTTGGCATGGGGTGGGTTAGAGGGAAAGCGATTGCTGGTGGGCGGAATAAAATTGGGTTGTTCGGCTTTTAGCTTTGCACAGTGAGACATTACATGTCCGAAATTGAAGTAGTATTGGCACTTTCCTTTGAATGGTTTGAATTGAGTTGGATTTTGTGAGGTGTTTGGGGTATTGGAGGGGACGGAAGGAAGCCATTGTTGTGGAGGAGTCGGCGGTTGGTTTGGCTGCTGCGAGGAGGATGCAGTGTTCTGCACCCGATTCTTCTTCACTGATTTTGTTTGAGCAACGAGAGCGGAAGTCGGTGCACCGTCGCTTACGATGTCCGTCTCTAAGTTCCATTTCCTTTAGAATAAGACGCTCATAGAGTTCATGATAGGAGATTGGCATCTCTCTATTGTTGACACCATCGATCACAGATTGATATGAAGAGTCAAGACCTTTTAGAACATACTACGTAAAGTCTTCCTGATTAACAAGAGCCTGAAGCGAAGCAAGTAGGTTAGTTGATGCTTTCATAAGCTGCATGTATGTTGTGATCGATTTGTCTCCTTTCTTCGTGGCTTGCAATTTAGCTTTGAGTTGCTTCTTGTGACCCCGAGATGATGTTGCAAAGGTCTGTTTGAGCAAATCCCAGACAACCTTTGAATTTTTCTCTTGGATAACAAGATTCATGATATCATCGGTAAAGGGTTCCGATCAAGGCTCCATGAACAAGATTATCCTGCAGTTGCCAGGTTTGGAATGCCTTATTAACAACCCGAACATTGTTTGTCGTAATTTGTTCAGGTGGAGACGGAATGGAGCCGTCAATGTACCTGAACAGACTACAACCCGTAAATATCAACTTTGTTTGAGTTGATCACACAAGATAGTTTGTAGAGGATAGTTTGACATTATTGTGAAGCGAAACCATGAGAAGGGGTTTCTCAGGTTCGATCGGATTCGAGTTTGGGTTTGCTTGCGAGGTCATTTTGTGTTGTCGTGAGGACTTTGTTTTGTAAGATCGTCAGAGGCTCTGATACCATATAAGAGAATTGAATGATTGCAATTAAGCGTAAATTGTAAATAAACCCTAGTAGGATCTAAAGATAGCCTGATATCTAATCCTAACAACTAGATAAAATATAGTAACCACTTTAGTCTAACAATGTGACCTAGTCAAAGTAGGAGAATAATATAAAATATGAAATATCTAAATATATTATCAATAAACCTACTCGGCTTCGGTCCGAGGGGCGGATCCAAACTTGTGTAAATGTGTAATTCCTTTTCTTGATGCTAAAAGTTCAGCATGAAAACAAAGGTTTTTTCACGAGTTTCATCCTACAAGGATCGTGCTGGCCAATGAGATTTTTGTTTCGCTGCAGTTAGTGAGCCAGAGAAGCCAAGACAAAGAAAACGCTATGAATCAGTTTTCTGATGTCAAGACCAATAATGTATACTAGTTGATATAGATCATCTTTCGCCGTCGTTTTAGCTTATTCTTGTTATAGACATATGACTGAGGTGCCCAATTGGAGCCACAAAAATGTTAGACACGAAAATGATTTTTTTTTTCTTTATTCATATCTTATATCACAGCAAAGACATGAATTACAAGCCGATATTAGAATGCAGATTGCAGACTGATGTTTGGCCAACAGTGATTGGTTTGCTGAAGCGTGTTAGCGTTTTGAGGTTCATGCCTCTTTATCTTCATCAGAAACCAAAAGGTCTTGAGCCATATTAACGAGTCCTTTTGAAACCACATGTTCCTAAACAGTTCACACTTACCCAGCAAAGGGGATTCAAACATGACAACATAGTATCAGCCAATACAAATATAATCATTTGAAACAAACCAAAAATCAGTGCCTGGAACAAATACCGTCCTTAAAAAGAAACCAAATCAAGAAGTGCTAGTACATCTGAAACACCCTCATCCATAAAGGAAAGTAACGAAGGCTATAAAATTATATTTTCTACATTTAGTGAGAAGAATGAGGGGTAGCAGCAGCCTTCTTAAAGTCAATCTTGTCGACCTTGACCTCCCCATCAATGAGCTCATAGACGTAAACAACAACACGGAGTCCATCAATGTCCATAAGCACAAAGCTTGGGTTAACATCATAGGTAATGCTGCTGTAGGCTCCGGTAGCTGAGCCTGGGTTGATGACGACTCCGCCCTCATGCTTGTATGCTGTGAACTGATGGGTGTGGCCAGTTACAAGGATATCCACATCCAGCTGTCTCTGAAGCATTGCTAGGGAGTCAAGATCCCCCCATGGAATAACCTGTGAACAGGGCAAAGCAAATATGAGTATGTACCAGTTTAAACAAGCTATCAAGGTCAACTTATAACAGCTTATTTATCAGTGTTTGCTAGTTTGTTTATCGAGTTTGCAGTTAGCTAAGCTGATGAAACCGCAGATATTTTGGTAAAATAACATGTTCTGGCTGGTTAGACACCTTGGACTTGGGATAGGCTTTGCTGCTATGGAAGTCCATGTCATGTATCAAATCAAAATAAAAGGTGTGGGTCTTGTCCAATATTTAAAGACTTATGGCCATGCCCTTCCTATGGAAGTACAAAGTTTGATCCGATGAACCTCTACAACATTTGGGTTTTCAGTATCTAATGTTTGTTCTGTCCCAACTCCTAACGAATTTATCAAAAAAATTATAAAAAACTCCTAATGAAATCCTTAACTGTGGGCTTTTGATTCAAAAATCATCCTTTTGTCATACTGGTTTTTCACTCACTGTTGAGATAGTAATGTGGCATCTAATCTATTAACAGAGAAAGTTAGAATAATAAAGGCCAGGGACTAAAATATGATATGACCAAAGAATTGAGGACGATTAATGAAGTTATGGCATGATTACTCACAAGTCACAACCAATTGAACAGAAGGATGATTTTTGGTAGGAAATCTGGGGTTGTGGGACATCACTAAATTTTAGAGCAGAATAGGAGGAAGGTCAAAAGTTGTGGATGATCAATAACGTTTATGACAAGTGATCTGAATGATGGTTTCAACCATTAGATTAAACAGCAGTTTTATAATGCCATTAATAGTAATTATTGAACAGCCAAGGGACATTATGTTATTGCTTCAATTCCATTCATTCATCGGATGAACCAAAACTTGTGTCATAGGCTCTCTTAGCCTTAAAAACAAACCAGAAAGCATCCATTATGAGCAAGGCCGAAGGCCACACAACTCTCAAGCATCATGAAAATATGAACAATTCTCACTGAAAGAATCTGGACGGCCTAAAAAGAGAAGATATCATACCTGGTGGCCATGACAAAGTCCCAGCTTAAATTGACCAATAGTTAGTGTTTTGGTCTCTGGATAGCGTGTCTCTTCATCATATTCTCCTCGCACAATATGCAGGTCAGGACAAATTGTTTTCAAATAGTCATGAACTTCCTGCAAAAAAAGCATTACAAGGAAATAGACAAGCTTGTAATTATTTAGTTAAGCAAATGCTTCATTCTGTTTGAATAAACATTGTCTATATAGTCAATTGATTCCATATTTCATTGAGGTATGGGATTGAAACTGTATTGAGTCAATACAGTTTTTGTATAGTTTTACAGAACATGCAGAAACCATGGTTTGTGGGGATTGTCTTTAATGGGAAGGAAGGAGGACGGCAGAAAACCAATACTGGTGCTAAACAGTAATCACACTTGAGTTGCATCGCCTTCTATGACCAATCTAACTTTCCATGAGTAGCATTATGATATGATCTGTTGCATTCCTTCCACAGTGCCATTTGCTCCATAGGCTTAACATTCACCAGTAATGCATACACATCAAATGAATTGAAATCCAAATGCTTACTGATATACGAAAAAATAAACTTCTCGGTCAGATATATCACCTTGCATCTTCAACCACACAAGCTATTAAGCAATAAACTAACAACTTGAAGACTGTAGCACATGTCCATATCAGTAGGCACGGATGATAAGTGTACAATTGAAAAAACAAGAATTGAAAAGGCAAGAAGAATCGTACTTTAATACAAAGATTTCCCGAACAGATTATGTGTTGAATCTTGCCGGGAACGAGCATGGACTTGAACTTGGCAGGGAGATCAGGGGCCCTATGTGGAATGTGTAAATCCCCTATAGCCAGCACCAGCACCATCTCCTTTTACTCTGCTTCCCCACCAAATAAATCTGCAAGCCAAACATTGTATATGAAATTTCTCTATATGTAAAATAGCTTCAAAGCATAGGCTGCAGATGATTTTCCCGTCCCTGCAGGTCGTCATAATGCAATACAAAAATCCATCAAATTCCACCTTTGAAAACAACGGAATTGAAATCAGTGAAAAGTCAATTAGAAAACCTATATTTCTAGAAAAAAAAACCTACCCTGAATTCGCATTAGCATTCAATCAGATCTATAAAATAAACCGAGAATCTCAATCTGTAAATTAGGATCAGAAAAAATTGCATTTAGACAGCAAATACATAAGCGATCACTTAAACCTAGATGAAAAACCTTTGTAATCAGAACGCAAATAGATGTGTGATCCCTAAGAGATCCCAAACAATAGCAGGAACCAAAGGTCAATCCTTACAATGGAGTGATGAACAGGCGGGACAGCCGCGTAAGAGAGAAGGGGAACTTCAGCTGGTAATGAGCAATTGCTGCAATCGGGTCTTTCCTTCCTAATTTTTCCGTTATTTAGAAATAAGTAAAAGACAAAACGGTGTTACTTTTCGCCTAATTTTTAAAATAAAAATCAAAATGATTAACCCATCTTCACTTGACCTCTACTCTGCTTCACGTACATCGCCTGCCCTAATCAAAGTTAGAGAATTGACAGTGGATGACATTGAGGATGACGAAATTGAAAGCCAAAGAATCTCCAAGGAGAAGGCAGAGTGACGTGTATAACATCTCCAACAAATGTTTAATTAGTAAATTCAAATGGCATTTTATAATGCTTCCCATCCTTCCTGAATAATAGAGACGTTATTTTATATAAAAACATAGGGCAATTTTGTGACAGCATTTTAAGCTCATTCTTCACACTTGTACACTTCGCGCTTATATTTGCTACACATGCATGTTTCTCAATTCTGTCTCTTGTGCTTTTGTTTTCAAAATTTGTGCATTTATCCAGAGGCCTTATTATACATAATTACATACCCTTAAAGAAAAGAAAAAAAAAGAGAACTCCAAAAGTTGTTGAGGAAGCTTCAGCGTAGTGAAAATGTAAATTTCAACAAGCAATCAGGATTGATTGGCTTGTTGGAGACCAAGTGTATTCAAATCGAGGTATCGATGTTGCCTTCAATAAACACAATAACGTTTAATATTGAAGGTGTTCAGTGTCATATGATGATCATATAATAGAATCCAAAAATTGAACTATGATCAAATTATTTCCCTTTTTAAAGGCTGTCTAAGCTTAACTGACTAATGACAACCCTGCTGCGAAAAAAGACGTCATTGCTATACAAGAATTGTTGTTTAGCAATCTGTGATCATTCTAAGGCAATTCATTTTGCTGATGAAGCAGTTAAACTCATAAATTGTTATGCAGTTGCTTCTTTGCACGATGATTGGAAAGTGTAGATGTGTAAAATGAACTTATATCAGTGTCTGGTTTGGTTGGTTGATGTGGTTGTTTCAGTTCATTCAATCATCAGCAACGGGTTCTGTTTTGTGGACAAGTTGTATAATAAGGCACCTCAGTGCTCTTTGATTGTTGTTTTCTATTAATGATAAAAATAAGATGATTACAAAGCAACTCTTCTAAATAAGCCTAGTTGGTGTAGTGCTCTTCTTCCTTTCAAATGGTATACACGACTGGCTCATCCATGGCTCGGAAGGAGTTCGTATCATGAAGCTGCTGACTGTTTCAAGGTTTCCCAAAAACCAGGAGCTTCAGGGTGAACTTCCACAAAGTACTTTATAAACCGGGATTCAGAACATGCAAGAATAGTGCCCAAAGACAGTGTTGGCTTGGCTGCGCCTTTCTCCCTTAGCCATGAATACATTGATAGCCTCTGATTAATACGATCCAAATCATAACACAAGTATGAAGGAAATGCCGCTACACATTCTAACTGGTACCCCAGACAGTTTCTTATCAAGCAGTCAATCTTCTTCTGAAGCACACCCTTGGACTGGTTCAAAATGTTGGGTGCTTGTTTAATCATGTCTTTGACAACTCCGCCCTCCAATCCTGCCTCAACCAAGCAATCAAATCTCTCCTGCAGCTGATCTCCCCTTCCACGGAACAGCTTCAGGGCTTTTGACATCTCATCAGAGTTCTCAGCGTATCCCAATTTCAGCAAGAATGACATCTTCTCTTGGTATTTGCTAGGAGGAACACAGGCAATAAGTTCCTCGTCATTTGATTTTGCTGCCAAACTAAACAGCTTCAATGGGTCTTCCTTGAGAATTCTGCACAACTTGTTCCTTCCCATCTTTAGGCGGCTTAGAACGGTCTTGGGCCGCTTATACGAATGTGATCCCAAGAGCTGAATGTGTGAAGAAACGATTAAACTGATGTCCTCAGCTCCCATGCCTATATCAGACAAAAAACACAATGCCTCGAGCACATTCTTCTCAAACTTCCTTGACAACAACTGAGGATTTTCAATACAAAGCCGCAACACAAGGTCCTTTTGAATGCCTAACTTTAGCAGTTCACCCACCAACACAAGAATCTTCTTCCCTGAACCTTCAAACACCAACCCTGGGCTCCGTTTAAACAAGCTCTTCACTTGCTCCTCACTAAAACCAACCTCATCAAAGAACTTGAATGTATCCCGCATGGTCTTCCAATCAAATTTGGTTTGATTAAGCATACACCCAACCACAAATTTCTCCCAAAGCCCTAGCCCCTTGAGCTTCTCAAACACTCCCACAAAATCAGCATTGATCTCACCGACCAAAAGCGAAGGGCACCAACTCACAAGTTTAACAACACAGGAACTGCTCAATCCCAGTTCTTCGTAGCCCCAGAGCTTTCTGTTTAATTCTCCATGACCGTGCACAAAAATCGCCTTGGCTTCCTTATACATCCTACCTATTGCACCGTGTGGAACTCCATAGTTCCGGAGCGCCTGATAATTCTCCAGCAACACTCTGTCATCATTCAAGTACATGATATTCCTGGGAAGCAACATGGAGGTCTCATCTGAGTCGAGGCCCAAGCTCTCCAGAAACGCTTCAAATTCGTTTATGGGGTTGTAGTTAAGGTATTTAGACAGCAAGGAACGCACCTCGGCCCCACCATCGATCTCAGAGAGAAGAGACTGCAGAAAACGAGGGCAATTCCTGCTAATATGATCAGCATCATTGAATGAGAGGTTTCGGGTATGATGCAGATAATCGAACAGCACGTCCTGCGCCTCCGTCCTGACGCTCCGAGAGAGCCTGGAGGTGAGATTGAAGGACTTGAGAGAAGGGTTCGATTGAGGTGGGGCATCAACCGCTAGCCTAGAAAAGCATTGAACTTGAGACCGTGAAGTCCGAAACGAGAATAATGGAGGAATGGGTTTATTTGAGAAAACAGTAGCAGGACAGCGGGAAACAGCTTTGCGTTGGAGCTGGCAAATCATCCTTAGCAATTGATGCATAGATATGAGCTAAAGTCTCGGAATGGGATTACGAGTACTCATTTTCCTGGAGTAAGGCAGTCGCAAGGAGGCGGTGACGATGATGGATTGGAGAGTGGCGCCCGGCAAGAGTTCCAGAACCTCCCGGAGAAGAAATTAAGAAAATGCCAGAGCTGCCCAGGTGAAGAAGAATGCTAAAGAAAGAGTGCTTGTGGTCTTGGGCTTGTCTGTTTGGGCCCATGGATTAACACCCTAAAACAAACCAGCATGTATATTGCACAACACAAGTTCTTACAATAAGATAGCTTAATCCTCCAAGTTATTAACACAATGAGCCTCTAATACTCCAAAGATACTTGAGAAATGAGATCCACGACCCTCTTCAACTCCACCAGTCAGTAAATGGAGCAAATAATATATGCAACCTCATGTCAAACTCAACGTTCCACAGCATCAAGCATTAGCAAGTCAGTAACCATGCTCCTGCAGCACCGAGAATTCAGCTCACTTTCACGGATTCTTTTAACGCTACCCAGTAAATGTGGCTCACAAGTGAGCCAACACGCAGCTAAATATTATTGGTTCCGCATGAATATACCATTATCCATTTTTCTCTACATTTCATTGCTAGTTCCACATGCTTGTTCGGATTGTGTGTTGATTATGGTTCAATAGGAGTTTGTACATATACTTGTTGTGATGCTGCTGACAAAGGACATATTGAGGTTGAAAATGTCACAAGATTTTGCTTTCCAAAAAGAATATGATCAGATTCAAATATTACATTGTTTTTTGCTCCACCTAGACAGCAAGAGTTGTATGGGTTGTACGTAATGTGTATTTAGAACTGCCTAGACAGCAAGAGTTGTATGGGTTGCACGTAATGTGTATTTAGAACTGATCCAATACCAAAAAAAAAAAGGTGATTAGTAATGGAAGGTTTATGCTAATAGTTTAGCGGAATGTTTGTCAGAATTATCATTACATTTGAATATTTGAAGGATGCTGAAGCTTAAGATGCAAACAATGCTGCAACTAAGTTCTAAATGTAATAATTATATATAAATCTTTCAACAAACGTCAAACACAATTTCAAGATCCCAAATGTAATAATTATATAAATCTTTCAACAAGTGAAAAAATACATTCAGGTTTAGGCTCTAGAACACAGTTTTACTTGTAATCATGGAAGATCATACCTAACCTGCCCTAGGTATAGTCCACATGCAGGCGCCATAGGTTTTGCAGCAGCCACAGTCTTGGCATCAAGGATTCTCTGAACTGATACCGAAATATGGAATTTAATGACCACAAGGGAGATCATAAGATTATAAGAGAAATAATACCGAAAAAGGAGAAAGCTCAGTACCGTCAGAGACTGTCAATTCTCCGGTGCCAACACACTTAAGAGTACCAACAAGCAATCTCACCTGCACAGGATAACACTATCAGAATTAGCAACAGGCTGCACACGAGCATTTAAAATTTTTATTTTATCCATTCTTTATACTCTATGCCTTAACAAATGCTATTATTTAAAGCCAAACCACCATTATTTAGAAAATAATCTAAAATTTAAAGACAAGGGCAAAACTACAAGCCCTCCCTGCGTGCAATTAAAGCTTCTGACCTGGCAGAAGAAAAATACATATCCATCAGCTATACTACTAAAGTCCAGGCAGAAGCAAGAAGCATAGCAATCCTTGATGGTGATCCAGATTCCGGAAAGAGAGAATATGAAAAGATGGATTAAACTCAAACACAAATGGATATTCAAATGCAAGGTTACCTGATGGTAGAGAAAAGAGCGTGACCGTGCAGTTACTACAACACATCTATGTAGTTTCCTAGCACCGAATTGTAGGCTAGAACCATTAGAGATAGAAGTTGCACATCCAACTTTATGGCCATCAAATGATGTGGATGTCTTGTCACCATCAAAGTTCCACTGCTCACTCCCCGTAGGTGATGGGATGTATGGATTGGATACAGATTCAGAAACACGAAATTCCTCTAAAGTGCGCACTGGCGATTTAGCCTGTTATTCAATTCAGAAAAGTGCATAATCATCTGTGAGAAGAAATCACTAGCTGTAAGCCAAATTAACCAAAAAGGTAAACTACTGAACTTTATGACTTTCCCTATCTGAACACAATGCTCACATTATTCTAGCATAGTACAGTTGAAGTCTATGCCAACAAGGCAAAACCTCCATAAATATAAATAAGTTTCAGAAAAATCAAAGCAAAGAGTGGAATATAAAGGGACGATTATTCCCAGAAGAATTGAAGACCTGACAACCAGCAGCCCTAAAGGAACTGAAATCATGGCAACCAACCAAAACTTTGCATGCTTCCTGAATCAGAGAGAGAGAAAAAATTACAAAAGCTTATGAGGAACTACTTTATTAAGGTACTTATTCGATCTAACAATTCTAACCTGCATGGCATCAAGATTCATTTCCTCAGGAACATGCCATGCCCGGTCCTTTTCAAAAACTGACACAGGGTCGGGTCCACATAGCAAGCGATAGTAATACCTGTATAGGAATGCAATCATTTATTTATTCCTGATATGTAACTACTAAGTGCTCATATAAAAACTGATACCATCACCACTTGTTGATACCTACGTGCGCTCGAGTGCTTTATATCTAGCATGAAAATCAGATGGAATGCATCGAACATCAGTGACCATTACATCATTATCATCTTTCTGCCACCAAAATTTGAAGATATCAGCACTATGGCAATGGAAACACAAGATTCACTAAAACCTGTGGTTAAAATATCTGTTTAAACAGAGAAGAACAAATAGTAAAGTGCACAACTTTTACATCTCTTCGTGCAAAGTTATGGAAAGATAATGTGCGTGGTTAATAGCTTCTGTCTATCTTTTTTTCGATTGTGTGTGTGTGTGTTGTGTGTTGGATGTTTTCATTCACATACTTGAAACTACCTCAGTCTTTGTTGGAATACATTTTTTGAGTTTCAATATTACAGTAAGAGTAATTGAGGATCGTCAATTGAAAATGTTAAGAATTGTGGAATGAATAAAATAACATTCACCACACTCATTTGCCAGAAGAAAACAAAGGTCAACCATGAAACTGATCATATAAAGCATAGACAACTAATTAAGCACATTATCTACCTGTAAAAAGTGGTTAACAGCCTTTTTGACAGTGGAAGGCTCGTGAGGTGGTAACTGCAGGTCAAAAAGTGCCAAAACTAATAAAACACTGTTGCATACATCATAAACATACTATTTGCATAAAATCTTTGTGTGATCAATACCGAGAAGTTAAAAGTTGAAACACATGACCACGAGACTGCAGCACTAATTCACAGTCCATGAGATAGGAGATATACAAGTTAAAATGCAGGTTAATAATGTAATATAGTACAGCATCAAGTTAGAACAATTTGATGGATATCTAAAACCAATCACTGGAAAAAGAAGAAGCATGCAGAACTATAGAAGGTCCAAAAATATACATGAGATTTCAAGTTTCCAATTTCTATAGGCCTGTTACTCGAAATCACAGCCACTTTTAAGAACCAATATGATCATTCAGCTATAGGCCTACAGCCACAAGCATTTTCATGGGCCAACTATATAAACCACACAATTCACGGTCCATGAGATAGGAGAGATACAACTTAAAATACAGATCAACAATGCAAGGAAGTGCATCATCAAGTTAAAACAATTCAAAAGATACGTAGTAAGAAACCAACACCAATTACAGAAATGAAGAATATCTAAAACTATACAAGAGATACAAGTTAACACGTTCTATTCTTGAAAGCATGACCACTATTCAGAATGTATATGATCATTCAGCTATAGGCATAGCCATTTTCATGGGTCAACTACATTAACCACATGGTTTTCAAATTGTGGTAGTTCTGATTCATGGAAAATATTCCAATGAAAGCATCATTAACAGTCACAAAATAAGAACAATCAGGGAAACCCTAAGAAAGAGCAGAAATAAGAAGCTTAATTGTAAGAGAATGAACTCATGTCACGTGAAGCAATATCCATCCATCACAAACGAACACTCAGCCAGTAGTCCTATACAGTTCTATGCACTCCGAAAATGAAACATATTCAAAAGGAGATGCGTCATACGTCCTAGATGAACTTGTTCTCAACAACATTATGAACTAAAGAAACATTCATGCTGAAGGGAATTGAGCATTGCCTGAGAACAATTCATTACTGCTCTTACGAAGAAACTATCATGTATCATTTTTATATATTATGATCATCATTTCCTCTCTTCCAAAAGGATGTAACAAAATAAGAGGACCCATTTTACTGACAGGATTCATCAAAACTTAAGCTACTTTGACAAGAAGTAAAAAAGAAGAAAAAAAAAGTGCACTCCATACATTGCAAATTTGCAAGTATTAAAATACATATGAAAATAAAAATTAGAGCCATTGAAAAAAAAAGTTAGCTTGTATAAATATGTTCAATCACCTAAAGAGGAGGAAAGACTCTTTAAGTTTTCAAATTTAGCTGGTTATATTAGTCATATTCATTTGGAAGCCCTAAAAAGAGAAAAAGAATATGTCATTCACAACACAAGAAGGTACAAAAAAAAGATGCAGAAATGATAATGATAACCATACTTGTACTATTATTAATAAATGAGAGAAGTTCTTAATTTTCATGTCTTTTCTATAATTCTTTCTTCTTCTCATTCTTTTGAGCACTTCGTTCTAAAATAGAAAGACAACCAATCGATACATCTTACCTAGAGATTGCTTTAAATTCTGTATACACCCAAAAGTTAATGAAAGTTGAACGAAACTCTCAATAGAGGATTTCCTACAAGATTAAAAGATAATTAAAAAAAAACATAAGAGAGTCGAGGAAATAATGTACCACTTCACCAGGCTTCCTTTTGCTTATGCGTTCAACATCAACATGGCAAACATTTGATAAGGCATGAACTCCTGCATCCTGCAAAAAAAAAATGTGAGTTGGCATGGACATCCAAACCGCTTCGGAAGAACAATCATTAATTGGTCAATCCAATAAAACTATCAATCTGGCCAGGATGCTAACAGATGCATAATGACATGGCCTCTCTGGCTCTTTGTAATGACTGTATTATGTCATCAAAGCCTGAGTTCACAGACGCACTCACCGTCCTACTCGAACAGAAGATCTTAACTGGTTGCCCAATGAATTTCTTAAAAGCTTCCTGCCCCGACACAAAGAGAAAAATTAAGCATACAGCGGAAATACACCAAAGAGAACTGAAAAGAAGCACAATTATAAAACAATGTCTTAAGATCAGAAAGGGAAAGGATACCTCGAGAACGCGAACGACAGTTCTACAATTGGGCTGCTGCTGGGAGCCAAAGAAACGAGTGCCGATATACTCAATCGCGACCAAGTAGCGCTGCATTCCAGGTCTAGGATTCACCATCTGCTTCTCTGCTATCTCACCGAGCTCGTTTACTTCAACTTCTCCTTCGTCGTCGTCGTAGACGTGGCGTGGATCTTCACCCAAGATCCTGGCGACTTTAGGCGGCCTCTGAGGGGAGTGAGAGTGGTCTTCGCGATTGTGCTTCGGTAACGGCGTCGTCGGAGGTGATCCGCTACCGATGTTGTCACCGTCACAGCTCATAGTCCGCCTTTGCTGTGGTGTTCGATTAAGGCATTAGCGATTCTTTGCCCGGTTGGAACCCGTAGGGTTTTTGCAAGCAAAGTAGGACTGTTTAATGACATATTTTAGGGGGGAATGTAACCATTATTTCACGCCAATTTTCGCCTAATCTCCCTAATAAATTTTGTTACAAATAAACCACCATATGGCTTAGGACATGCCCAATGGTGAGTCCTATGATCTTAAGCTCATTAAATACTATAATTTTACTATTTTTTCTTCTTCCACATTAGACCTAGGTTTGGTTTCGGAACTGGCGGTTCTGGCTTCTTCCACATTAGACCTAGGTCCGGTTTCGGAACACCGGGTCCGGTTTCGGAACGCCGGGTCCGGTTCCTCCACCCCCGGAACCGGAGAACAGGCGGTTCCGGAACCGGTTGTTCCAAACCGGTGGAACCGTCGGTTCAACGAATAAAAAAAATAAAAATAGCGTAACTGCGACCGCAGTTTTCATTCAGAGGTGAAAAAAATAGACTTTTTTATTTTATTTTTAATATTTCTGATTCCGGTTCGGAACCGGCCGGAACCTGAACCGGACCGGAATCGGGGAACCGGCCCATGCCCGGTTCCATGGTTCCGAGGAATCGGAACCGTCGGTTCCGGAACCGGACCCAGGTCGGAATATTCATAATTTTTTATCCCTTTTTCACAATTTTTTTTGGTGTAAAGGTAAATTCGATTAAAATATGAAACCTACAAAGACGGTGGTACAGTCAAACTAATATCCGGGGCAAAAATGGACAAGCACGCAGGCCTTCCAAATTATGCAAAAACAAGCGCAAATGGACAAACATGCAAGCCTTCTAAACTACGCAACCAAAGCAAACTACAACGTCTCAACCATACAACGAGGAAACATATCATGAAGTAAACGAAATACATGGGTAATAACCAAGCGAGCCACCACCTCGGGAGAGATGAGGTTCGCATCAAAAATACAAGCATTATGAGCATGCCAAATGTAATAAACCGTAGCCGAGAGAGCGAAGACACGAGCTCGGGCGAGGCACTCGCGGCCACGGGCGCGCCTATGGAGTCAGCGAAGGGTGCGCCGCACCGAAGATGCGCCGACGGGGATCAAAAATTGAACATGGACCTCCCTCCAAATGTCACTAGCGTAGGGACTCAAAGAAGAGGTGATCATGAGTCTCCAAATCAGCACCACACAAGCAGCAGCCCGGGTCCACATCCAAGAAAAGAAGTCAATCATAGGTAGACAACTTGCCAAGGTTGGCAAGCCATAAAATGAATATGTGCTTCGGCGTGATGTGCTTGGGCCACACCTTTCTATGCCAACCAACCACCGGTCTCCGAGCCCTAAGAACCTCATAAGCCTTGGTCACCTTAAAGCAACCACTCTCACACCAAGAATCAAGAAGAGCCTCGACACTAACCTCACGCCCTTCAAGCCCCACAATCAAATCCAGAGCCTCTATGATGGTCTTAATCAAGGGCGAGTCCCTCGGATGAGGAGTCCAAATAAGAGGTTCAACCACACTAAGGTAACGATGATGTACCCACCTCACCCAAAGGCTATCTCTCATGTCGAATATGTGCCAAAAGTGCTTGAGCATGAAGGACATATTCCACACTTCGAGGTCAAGAAAACCGATGCCACCCTCTCTCCTAGGCACACAAAGATCCGCCCATTTGACCTGAGGCCGTTTCCAAAGAAAATTGCGGCAAATGCCAATGAGGCTAGTAATATCCGCATCGGGGACTAGCAAAATGGACAACCAACAACCCTCACACCCTTGGAGAACCGAAATGATCAACTCCCGACACCCGGCAAAAGATATGCTTTTTTTGGCCCATGCATTGAGTGAGGTAGCTACTAATCTTGTCAAGGAGGGGTTTGTAATGAATAACACGAAGCCCGTGGGGACTTATAGGAATACCCAAGTAGAAGAAGGGAAACTCACCCACTCTAAACCCGGTTGCGGCCAAGATGGACCCTCTTTGTCCGGAACCGAGGCAAGAAAAATGGAAGACTTCCCCACACTCACACTCAATCCCGACATGTGTTTGAATCTCTCTAGACACCCCATCAAAACCCGAACCGAGCTCTCATCACCCTGACAAAAAAAGGACAATATCATCGACAAAAATCAAGTGAATAAGTCGAAGGCTCTCACAATTTTGATGAAAATGAAAGGAACTTTTGGATGTCTCCTTCTTAATTAATCGGGAGAGAAGTTCCATACAAATCACAAAAAGGGGAGGGGAGAGGGGGTCCCTTGTCTTAGACCACGTTTGCCCGAAAAGAAGCCGTGGATGCCTTTGTTCACTTTGATCGAGTAGGGGGCCGTGCTCACGCATTCCATGATCCAAGCAATGAATTTCGAGGGGAAACCAAGGTGGTGAAGGGCAAACCTTAGGAAATCCCCTTTTTTCACAATTAACCCTTCCCAATGGTGTGTGCCATCAACCTCTCTTTTCACTTTTCTCATTTTTCAATAATTATTTATTTCTTCACACACAATTACAAATATATCTTCATTATTTATTATATACCATTATTTACCTAAAAATAACTATATTTGTGAGAATGTATAATGCCCATATAAATAGCAAAAAGACTAGGGTTTATTCAATCTGAAACGATCCAAAAAAACCACGGGTAGACCAAACCGGGTAGATATAAAACAATGGATAAATAAAAATCATGGGTGGAAAAAAAATCATATTTAATTTATCAATGAATAAAAAATATACAAAATTAGCGTCTATGGATAAATAAAAAAATCATGAGTTTTGGTGTAATTTTTTAAAGCTAAAACAATTGATAATGTAAATATATATATATTCTATTTTTTTTTCTTACCCTAAAATACAAATTAATTTTAAAAATGGTTCAAATATATACAAAATTAGTCTCTATAGATAGATTAAAAATTATGAATTTTGGTATAATTTTTTTTAACAATTAAACTAGTTAAAAAAAGATTTTTAATTTATTTATAATCAATGGCCAAGAATAATGGCCATTGATTATATTTATATGACATGTGGCACACCAAGATTGCACAAGCTAGTTGTTGAGCCCCATTTCTTGAGATTTTAATTTCGATCTCCTTTACATCGATTCAAGCAATTCCTTCATATTTTATTATTGTTTTTGCTTGAGCCCCCCCACCCCCCCCCCCCCCACCCCACCCCACCCCCCAATGATGCGCTAAAATTGCTATCGATGGATATGCTCTTATGCCCGCATTTCTTACAAGCTGGTTATTAGATTCCGATCCAATTCTACCATCCAGAAATAGTAAAATATTTTAAATATCTTATCAGATATAATTAAATAAGTATGGAAATTTTACATATGATTCTCAACAATATTACAAATTATTTAAACAATCATTATAATATATATTAAAATAGAGATTAAAATAATATATAAAATGGTACCATATTAAACCATATCATACACCTTTTTTAAATCAATTTGATTGGTTTAAATTTATATAATTAGTTGTATTTATATATTAATTAAAATAATTAATAAATTAGCGTTATTTTTAAATATGATAGTTTTTTTAGATATTTTTTATAATATTCTTGAATATATCAATTTTTAATAATTATTTTTAGAATTGATAATTTTTTTGTAGACAAAATACGTATTCTTTTTTTTAAAAATATCCTTATCTATATCAATTTAATCAAAATTTAACAAATACAAATAAATAATCTAATAATTCTATAAAACTCCGTGTAGGACACGGAAAGTCGAGAACTAATATTACAAATGACCAAAATATTTATATATAAGAAAATAGTTGATGTTATATACACACAATTTTCCCTGGCCTACAAGAATTTGGTCACTGTGAGCCATTGAAGGATACCCGAACGAAAATTGACAAAAGCAGAAATGGATCGTAGAGCTGTCAAGTGGGAATTAACTTAATATTAAAAACAAAAGAGGGAACTAATAAGTAACCTTAGGAAATAATTTCGAAGAGAGTAGAAGCGATCGTGATGGCTAGCATTAAGGAGGAGGATGCGACATTCACTCACGACTCACGTCATGGTGCGAAGCTCTTAGGTTCAAGTATAGGCGTGTGAAAGTAATTTGCATGGGTCTAATCTTCAAACATTTATAACTTTTTGTTCTAGTGTCAGATTGAAAGTTATAATTTTTCAAATTGAGACTATCAACGAGAGGGGGATATATACTAAAAAATTAGATGGGGGAAGGAAGGGGCTCACATCATGTCGTATCGTGATGCAACTAGTTTTCGCAACGTGTTTCTGTTTCCGTAAAGTCTGTCCGTGTCTTTGTTGATGGTTCGCATCGCTTCATGATGTGAGCCAATTCTTGTACATCAAGCAAAATTTTCGTGTATATATAGTTTCCCTAAAAAATATACAATGTATTAAAATTTTACCACAATCCGATCCAATAACATTGATTTATGTATCACATCAAGCAATAAGGCAGATCAAGGGAAGAGACAGGCAGATAACGTGGGTTGTAATAGAAATGGGAAAATGTATTATTAAGAATACTAAAAATACAACAGTATACATTGTTTATGGTGTTAGGTACTTCGGTCCCAAAATATAGAACAGAGTTTGAAAATATATGAATATAGTACACAAAACAGGAGTAGAAGCAGTTGTAAATTGTAACAAGTTACAGAGCAAACACACAAGCACAAACATGAGAAGAACACTAAACCTCACTAAAAAACTTGCTAAATTGCTTCCAACTACTAAGATATCTGTCAAAACCCAATACAAAATCTAAAAAGTGGCCACCCGGCTAAAGGAGGGCCTCCATAAATAGAACAAAGTAACAAACAACCAGGAGGAGCACCACCAAACTGAAGTTCAAATCCAGGAAAAACAAGAGCGAACTGATTAGAAGCAAAACTGGATTCCCACGCTGTATTTTCTAACAACCTATCTTTTGTTCCGATGAGTTGATGGATAAGTTTTTGGTGAGATCAACCAACAGTACAGTGGGATCAGACACCATGTTGGATTTTGCTAAGCCTTGTTCATCCATGCCCTTAACGTCCGAATAATTCTGCAAAACACAGGAGCATCGGCACAGTAAAATATAGAGCTCTATTTTAAACACACTAGTTATTAGTCAATGGGAATTGAACCCACCGATGATAAGTCATCCCTGCAGACGTCTGTTCGATGAGATGCAGGCTTGTTGCTCTTTCTAGCCTGAAGTGCCTTTTCCCGATCTTCATAAAACTCAAAATCATCTAATATTGAAGACTTGGCTGCATAATCCTTAAAAATCTTTAACATTTCCAACCCTTCCTTCAGGCCAATCTGGACATTAATCAAGGAGTGATCAGAGGGATGGTGCCATCAACATAGACAGTGAACTTCAATAACAGAAGGAGAAACTTAATAGTTTCTTAAATATAAATACAAAAATAGTGAAACAAATTCTGTTGTAACTGTCGGAGTAGTCAAATTTGCTTTGAAATTTGGCAGGGGCAAGTCTCTGACGGTAGAGCTTTGGTTTGCCATGTTTCTCTGCAAAAGCTGAATTTGATCGCCTGAATTTTTCTTTTATTATTATATGATATAATAGAAATTTAGAGTTTCTCTATTACCATTTCTGGGAAAGAGTTGCTCTCAGACAAGCTTCTGGATCTTAACTAAGCTGACATTGAAATCAATTGTACACTTAACATTAGCACCTAATAGGTCTTCTAATGTAAGTGTGAATGCAAGACAGAGTATCCAGGTGAACCATAACTCCTAAGTCCAGGTTGATGACAGTTTTCAGCAAGTTAAAACCTATACTCAAACTTGCAAAGTGGAAGTCGCAAATGGAGAATTGAATGTAAAAGGCTCTTAAGTCTTAAGTAACAAAAAACATATGAAACTGTTAAAAAACACGAATTAATAACCACTCCAATTACTAGAACAGGAGTATATGAAGCAAAAAACTCGCAGAAGCTGGGATGCAAAAAAATGCGAAGGTAAGTTAACCTAATACCTCTTGGGTATCCCGAGTGTAAGTCACAGGTCTATTTCCATTGTTCTCCAGGAGGATGTGTCGCAGCTGTGCATTAGGGATGTCTTTAATTATATGCCACTTGACAGGAAAAAAACCACTCCACTTGTCAAGCTGCCAGAAATCCATAGTTTTATTGAAGTCTACTTTTCCAATCATCTCAGCTAAGCCAATAAATTTTCCACTTCCATTAACCTGGATATAAGAAAATCAAATTATTAACTCTCACAAAGAAACAGAAATAACACATATAATTCATTTTCCTAATACAAAGACTATCACAGACGTCATAAAACATATTCAAGGGGGAAAAAAGGCAGTTACGGACAAAAAGATGGCAAAAATGTAACTCTCACAAAGAAACAGAAATAACACATATAATTCATTTTCCTAATACAAAGACTATCACAGACGTCATAAAACATATTCAAGGGGGAAAAAGGCAGTTACGGTCAAAAAGATGGCAAAAATGTGAAAAATACATGTGTATCATATTCTGCTTTCCTATTGTTTTCATACCATGTGTGGGAACAGTATAAAATAATGCCATGCCAGCAATACATTTGTCATCTAGAACAAAAACAAGAAGACAGAGAAGATAAAAATAGCTATACTACAAACAATAGACTGCTCACCGAAAAGAAAAGAAAGATCGGACATTTTCTGGATTCACTGGCATCGTGAAATGCTGTATCGAGCCTCTTATTACCATTTGGAGTGCTTGACCAGACATCATATTTAATGCACTTATGAACATCATCTTCACTGTATGACTTGATGACATAGAATTTTGCCCGTTCATACTCTGTTTGGAATTCTGCCACATTACATTTATTTCCCAAACCTGAGGCACCCGGTGGCACAGATGCTGAATCCACAGAATCATTCCTCTTATTGACACGGGGACCACATGTAAGTTCATTTGATGCTTCATAATCTCCCGTTCTGGTTGGCTTGTCTCTTGAGTCAAACCTAGAGCTTCCATTACATATCCTACCCTTCGATTTATGTTCCATAGGTCTGCCATTCTGAAACTGGCCTTGTTTTGGGTATCCGTATGGTGGGTAAACCCCTGCTGGACCATAATACTTCATCAAACCAGATGGCTGATAACCATAACTTGGCTGAGATGCCTGTGGAGTAAAAATGAACCAAGTGAACACTAAAATATTTGACAATTGACATGTTTTCCTCACAAGCAAGTGTTACATACTGACTTTATCATGTAACAGAATTGAACCTTCAATCTCCTTTTCATGCAACTGTTTTCAATATCACATCGTCATGGGAAATAAAGAGAAATACAAGGAAAGAAAAACCAGCCATAATGCTCAGAATTAAACTTTATAAAACTCACTCTTCTATTTGAATCTAAGTGATGCTAGACTATTAAATTATGATTAACTAATGTAACTTGGATGGAGAGACAAGAACGGAAGAGAATGTGACAAATTTAATGTAAAGTAAAACAAGCCAATCCAAGTGGGGAAAGGTTGGATGGAGAGACAACAACGGAAGAGAATGTGACAAATTTAATGTAAAGTAAAACGAGCCAATCCAAGTGGGGAGAGGTCAAAGTTCTTGGTCCATAGGCTTGTTGTATGGGTCATGACTCCATGCCAAGTAAAGGATCACTTTGTGCTGAAAGTGTATATGATGTGTAAACATTTCTAGCTACTTCTAAGAGTTCAAGGGAATACCATAGATAATCCATCACCAGCTCCTGAAGATCTGTTATTCCATAAACCAAAGGTTCCACTATAACCTGAAAGCGCAGACAAAAGAAATCATGTTAAATAACCAAGAATAAAATTTTACAAAAGTAGCACAGTTTACAGGCGTAAGAATTCCATAAAGAAACGTAACTTTTGCAGTAATAAGTGTGATTGCGCAGTTTTATATTTTCTTTTTTTTAATTGGCATTGAAAATTTTGCCACCAAAAAGATGCGCACAGATCAATAATATCCATATTCACTGTAGGTTCTTGATTACGTTGTAAGAGGTTCCACTTGAAGTCTACAATGCTCATAGTAGAATCAACTGGATCCTAAATCATCATAAAAACTTGTAAAAAACCTAAATTGGAGAAGAGAAGATCTCAAACTGTAACCTGGATAGTAGTAGTTGTAATAGCTAGTGGCTGGATAGTAAGAATCTTGTCCAGCACCTCGCTGTCGACCAGCCCCGCCTTTGCTACTGGAAGTAGCTTCCTTAGTGGGTACAGGTTTTTTAGATAGAACTCCATTTTCTATGGAACCCTGCTATGATATGTTTGTAATGTCAGAGGTGAATTCTGTTGCAACAACGATTACAGATGGAAAGAGTTGTGTAGCTATAACAATTAAAGAGATTAAGTTTTGACAGTAAATAACCAGAAAATGGTCATGGATATCTCGTCAAGTCAAGAATCCTGGATTCAGCGATTTAAGGTTTGTTTGGAAAACACATGCTTGTGCATACAAATAACTTATGTGCACAACGAAGTGCTATTTTAGCAAAGTGCATAATCAGCAGAAATAAGTACCTTATAAGCAATAAGAATATCAAGTCAAACAACCCTTAGTTTAAATCATCTTGTTCGTGATAGTTTAAACCGTCTTAATCATTGAACCTTTGCAAAGCTTAATTAGACCAAACACACCAAATGATAGTCTATACAAATACAAAGCTAATAATCAAATCATTATGATATAGATAAAAGAACATGATGTTTTCTAGTAGATTTAGTTCAATTAAAAAGTAATGAAAGCATAAAAAAGGTTAGGAGCATGCCATTGACAAGAGAGGCATTCACATGACATACCATGCTCTGCTCTGCTGAATCAGTAAAATCTGTGTTTGATACAGGTTCTACTTGGCCAGCTGGATCTTTAGTCAAGGAAACCTTATGCCAGCAAAATGCATCACCAAGAGCTAACTCCCCTCTGGTCGGGGCAGAGGGAATTGAGCATTTAAACAGACATAAATGTAGCACGGCATTTCAACAGACAAAATTATTGGAATAGTAAAAAAGAATTGAGCTTTTTGATGGCATAAGAACGAAACCACCACCAATACAGTGCCCGAATAAAAAAAAGTCAGCTGAAACATACTAAAATAGCCATGCAATTATCATTAGATGTTTTTCAAATTTACAAGAAGTTTGCTTCAATTGCGGAAAACAAGAGCCACTCAGATGTGGATAAACTTCTCGATTTTTTTCAATTTATCAACTATTGTAGTTTAACATGAAAATTATTACTTGACTAATTTTTGGGAGAAGGGAGAGAAAACTCACAAACACAGTCAACTTTCACAAACCTCTAACATAGTAACCGGATCAGCAAAATCAGATAAAAAATAAAAGAGCTTAAAAAATTCCTTTTTTAGAAAAAAAAAAACAAGCCTTCAATAGTACAGAAAAGGATACATGCCTTCTTCTTCTTTTCACAAGGAATTGTCATCTTATAAACCCGAATCCCGATCTAAAATCAAACAATAACCACCTGCAGGAAAGACATAAATATACATATACAGTTAAGAAAAGTAGAAACCATGAATACCAACAAAAAAAAGAAGCTAAATTTTCAAAGACAACCACCTCAATTGCCAAGTCGTGTGCACATACAACATTTATTTCATAAGGCAACACAGTTCCAGAACACAAGTTACAAATTTATTACTTAAGCACATAGTTGCCAAACTATTTACGGACAACATTTTCACAAAGTTTGGAGATTATGACATTCAAGAGAGCATTATCGGTTGGCAGTGGCGGAGGCAGGTGGGGGCGCGGGGGGCGGCCGCCCCCACCGGCGGCAGGGAATTCTCAGCCAGGCGCCAGCGGCAAAAAAAACAAGAGAAAATTTGGATCATTCGATCTCAATTGAGAAATAAGAACCACGGTTGACATAAAAACATTAGGAAACAAAATTTAATTGTGAACGACAAGTTCAAACCGATCAATTGTGGAGACGAAATTGTACTTTGACGAGGCAGAAAAGATATGCCGGCGGTGAGGACTTCGAATTCTTTCTCCCGAGTCCGTTGTTCCGTCCTGATTCTGCTTCTTGTACTTCCTAGGGCTGTTTATCAGTTCAATGATTGGGCTTCTTTAAAGACAGGCCCGCTCGCTAGACTACTAAAAAATAAAAAATCTTTTTATCTTTACAACAACTTTCCCAAAATTTGCCCCAAATCCCAACCGACTGTTTCACAATCCTAAACTCAATCCTAAGGACAAAATTGAATTGATGATGTAAGGATTTGTATGGAGGGAACGGGAAAGTGAAGTAAATTAGCGATTTAGATAGACAAAATATAGGAAAAATAGAAAGAACGTTGAGTAAATAAAAGTAGAAAAAAAAAAGAAAAGGAAGAGAAAACTGATTATTAAATTGGTGGAATCTACCCTAATCTAATATCTATCTATCTATAACTATATACTAGTTTTACCCGTCGTACCATGTACGACTACAATTCGATATTTTATAGAAATTATAAATAGGATATTAATAAATAAAAATATAATATAAATTTTAATATAAGTAATTTATTGCTTATAGAATGTATAATTTTTTTTTATCAAATATTATATTCTTCAAATTTTATTACTTTTTATTTACGTAAATTTAGGGCTTATAAAATATTTTAATACATCTATTAAATATTTTATTATCTATTTTTATAAATTTTAAATTTATAAATATTTATCATTAATTTTATATAAAATAAAATCACTATATATATCTATAAATAAATTCGTCAAAAAGATATATGCTAAAAGATTTATATTTATTCAAAAATAATTTATCTTTAATCTTAAATACTTGTATAAGGAAGTTTTCAAAAGATATCGTTATACTAAATAGATATTTGTTTGATGTTAAAGATAGATTTAAATAGTTAAAGAAGAATCAATATATCTATCTATTACTAATAACTAAAGCCGGAGTAATTTCTGCCACCACATTGCGCCACATCACCCCTTTATTAAAGTAATAATTTTAAATAGTTAATTATGGAAAAAAAAATTATCTCCATGTAAATATAAAGATAAAATAATATTTGTAAAAATTTATCCTCAAATAAACATAAAGATAAAATAATATTAGTAGATTTGACCAATCTACTATATATATAAAAGCAATAAGGTTTGGAGCCACCACATTGCGCCACGTCAGCTTTGTCCACATGTCGCTTCTATAATACGCCACATCGAATTTTGCCACATGTTGTATTTTCCTTAAGCCATGTCATTTAATTTTTTGACACGTCATATGCCATGTCATATTACTTTCACCCCGTCACTTATATTCCATATTTAACTACAATTATAAAAAATCTACTAAACACTTTTTGGATACAAAAATCTTTTCCTTAATGAAAAATTATTACGTGCTAAATTTCCTAAATAGATTAACATACAAATCTTCCTCTAAAATATTATGTACAAAATCAACATAATAACGTTTTATACTCTGTATTAAACAAAGTATTTAAAAGAAATATTAAAAAAATATTTAACTTATTTTTCAACAAGACATTAACGTTTTAAAAGAAATATTCAATAAACATATTTATATTAATCTTTAATTTGTTCAATTTATCAAAAGAAATATTAACCTTTTTTGTATAATTTTTTTATAATAAGCTTTCAACTATTTGATACGAGGAATATGGATAAATATTAATTAATTTGAAAAAAGAGAAACCCATTTATTCTAAAAAATATTTAAATTTAAAAATATTAAAGATCAAATATAATGAAATTTTGTTTCAAAAAACTATCATATTTTTGTGAATCTACTATATATACATAAAAGCAATAAGGATTGGAGCCATTATATTGCGCCACCTCAGCTTTTTCCACGTGTCGTTTTCAAAATACGCCACCTTTGATTTTGCCACGTGTCACCTTTTCCTTAAGCCATGTCATTATATTTTTCTATATGTCATATACCACGTCATATTATATTCTGACAATCATTTACATGTCATATTTAACTATAATTATAAATAATAAATAATTTAAATCGAAATACATTAATAAAAAAATCATCTGGGTTATTTTTCTAGGTTCATTCAATATCTCTTCATAAAGTTTATTCTCCTTCTCCATAAAGAATATACTGCTCATATGTCCTTAGATTCCTTGCTAATGGTAGCCTTTGAAGCCAATTTTTGGTTGCTCTGCGCTAAAATACCTATCAATCAATTTCTTGCGATCTTCATTGATCGATTTGTCGCTACTCTCCATGCTATCTTCCTTTGACTGGTCGATTTGTTGTTGATTCCATCATCCTTTCATTCTCCTTCTCCATCAATAAAAAAACATCATGACTGATTTTCAACTTGGTATTTTGTACATAAATTGATGGAAGATACCAGAATTTGGTGGGTAATCCCATTGACATATGAAGCCAAGTCTCTCCGATAAAATTTTTTTCTTCGTGATTTTTAATTTCAATTTGTCCATTGATGGGTAATTGTGATTTACCATACCATTTGGATATGAAAAAATATATTTTTTTTTACCACATCTTTCACTCATTTTCGCGAGCAACTCTATCGCATCACTGATCACTATGATTGAATATTTAGCTAATATGTATATTTTTATTTTTTATATTATGTTTTTAAATTTTTTTAATGTGATTTATTATTATTATTATTTAAAATATGAATTTTTTTGTTAACGCAACTTTGGTATGACTTTGTTTTTGAAATTATTATTATGATTTTTTAACAATATAATAATATCTTTACATTTTTTTTATACTTTTTTAACAATTACGACATATTTTGTTTTTTTATATTATTTAACAATTATATTTGTTAATTAAAATTTTGAAAATTCGTGAACATTGATTTAAATTATTGTTTAATATTCCCTCAAATTTGAAAAAGTAAACAGAATATTGTCAAAAGATATCTCTTAATCTAAATTGCCATTAAAATTTACGTCATTTTATTATAAAAAAATTTACCCATTTGATCTTATATACATACTTTGTTTATTTGTTGTGTAAAGTTAAACACACTTTCTAAAGTAGGAAAGTTGATGAAAAAAAAGTTGAACAAACTTTTATAATAGTAAACCTTAATAATTAAGAGAGGATCTCTCACCAACTTACTTGCTAATAATGGATAATTGAAAGTTATTATGCATATAGATAACAATTTATTTTTATTTTTATTTTTACTTTGGTCTTATATATCTTGAAAATTTAATCCTATAAATTACTCACAAAATAGTTTTTAAAATTATTATTAAAATTTTATTTTTTATATATATTAACAAATTTATACCTATGATTTTATCATTTATTTAATCTACAATTTTAAAATTAGATTTTAACTAAGTAATACGATCAAAGAATATAAATCAGAGTTTAACTGATACAATTTTGAAATGAGATTTTAACTATATTTTATTTTAGCTATTCATATATGCTCAATAACTAACCATAATTGTATATAATAAATTTTTTATTATATAAGAGATTTAACTATTCAGTCAAATCTAATAAAAAATTTAAGAAAATCCGCGCAAGGCGCGGGAAACCATGCTAGTATAGATAAAAAAGACACTATATTTATTATATTTGTAAAAGATAAATTAAAAAAGATAAGAAAAAACATGTACTCGTGATCACATATACATATTTGAAATAAAAATAGTCATATCTATCTATAAATCTATCTATCTATCTATTACTAATAACTAAAGCCGAAGTAATTTTTGCCACCATATTGTGCCACATCACGCTTTTATTAAAATAATAATTTTAAATAGTTAATTATGTAAAAAAAAGTTATCTCCAAGTAAACATAAAGATAAAATTATATTTGTAAAAATTTATCCTCAAATAAACATAAAGATAAAATAATATTTGTAGATTTGACTAATATAGATAAAAATAGATATTATATTTATAAAAGGTAAATTTAAAAAAAAAAGATAAGAAAAAATATGTACATGTGATCACATATATATCTTTGAAATAAAAATAGTCATATCTATCTATAACTATATATTAAAGTTGTAACTTTTCTAGCCACCACAATAATTCTAGGCCCACCTTATATTTAAAAAAAAATTATATTATTTTTTAATTAAATTCCTTTCTATTTATTTATGTGGAAAAAAATTAATTCAAATTTTAATTAAAAACAAAGAAAATTATTTTATCTTTATCATTTTATCTATTTATGTAAAAAAATTATCTTGAATAAAATTTTGATAAATAAAAAGATTTAACATTATCTCTTCCTTAATTATCTTTTTAATTCATTCATTTAAATATAAAAAGATTTTTTATCTTTAAAAAATTCTATCTTTATTCATATTTTTTCATCTTTTCTAATTAATTAAATTTTTTATTTAATTTTTTAATGAATTGAATTTGATTAAAAACTATAATAATTTATATTATTTAAAAGATTTGTATTCAGTATTAAAGCCATGTAGTCGTGCATGGCACGACGGGTACAACTAGTCTATTACTAATAACTAAAGCCGAAGCAATTTCTGCCACCACATTGCGCCACATCACCCCTTTATTAAAATAATAGTTTTTTATACTTAATTATGCAAAAAAGTTATCTTCAAGTAAACATAAGGATAAAATAATATTAGTATATTTTACGAATATAGATAAAAAAGGACATTATATTTATCATATTTGTAAAAGATAAATTAAACAAATATAAGAAAATATATGTACATGTGGTCACATATATATCTTTGAAATAAAAATAGTCATATAAATGATAATATCTTTAAAATATCTATCTATCTATCTATCTATATTAACTATATATTAAAGTTGAACCTTTTTGAGCCACTAGAACAATCCGGGCCCCACCTTATATTTAAAAAGTAATTTTGTATTCTTATTATTTATAAATTTTTATTTTAAATTTTCTAAAAATCTATCTAATTTTTATAAAAACTAATGTTCTAATATATTTAATAAAATTAAAAGAAAGGAAAAATAAAATATTAGATTTTTTAATATATAATGATACATTGTTATCATAATAAGCTAGGAAAATATTTTTACTATTAATTTTTTCTATCTAAAACTAACATTAAACTATATTTTATATTTGGAAAAAATTAATTCGAATTTTAATTAAAAATTAAAAAAAATTATCTTTATCCTTTTATCTATTTATGTAAAAGATTTATCTTAAATCAAATTTAGATAAAAAATTTAAAATTTTTAGATATGTATATAATTACTTGCCTAAATTAAATTTTGATAAAAAAAAATATATTATCTTTTCCTTAATTTCGTTTTTGGATTATTTATGTTAATATAAAATATTTTTTATCTTTAAAAAAAATTCTATATTCATTCATATTTTTTTAATCTTTTCTTATTAATTATCTTTTTAACTTTTTATTGAAAAGATTTTTAGAGAATTGAATTTGATTAAAAAAATTATAAGAATTTACATTATTTTTGCTTTTTAGTTATTTTTGTAAAACATTTATAAAATTTAATGATTCTAATTAAAATTATTTTTAAATATATTTTTTCATAAATAAATTATCATTAAGCTATCAAACTTATATTGGACTCACCTTAACAACTTTGATTGTGCCTCATATTATATTGGCTCACCTTAATGATTTATATATAGTGATTTTCTTTTACAAAAAAAATTAATGATAAATATTTATAATGTTTAAAATTAATAAAAATAGATAATAAAATATTTAATAGATATATTGAAATATTTGATAATCTCTAAATTTAGGTCATGAAAAAGTAATAAAATATGAAGAATATAATATTTTCTTTAAAAAAGCATACATTCCATGAGTAATAAATTACTTATATTAAAGTTTATATTATATTTTAATTTATTAATATCCTCTTATTTCAGATGTTGAATTCAAAGATAGGTAAAAATTTATTGATTAAAACATTGATTAAGATATTAATTTTAATTATTAATTTATTGATGTTTTAATTTTAATATTATTTTAAAACATTGTTTTAATTCATCTAATCTCAAGAAGATAACTCCTATTTTGAATGCACCATCTCCTATTCAATTCCTAGATATTAAATTCTATAAGACAATTGATGAGATACTCGATATAAAAAAAAAAGTATTTTTATTAATATTTTATTATATCTTGATAATCTATAAATTTTTTCAAAAGTAATATATTTGTCAAATTTAATTTAGTCATTTTAGTTTGAATATTTCTTAATATCATTAAGAATGATTAATTAAATGAATCTTCTTTTATATTTTTTTCACAAGGGTCAATATGTTACTATTGGCATTGCAGATGATATTGATGATTCTTTTGGATGGTACAATAATTCATGTAAACAATGCAAAAAAAAAGGTAAAAACGATATGATGATGAATTTTGGTGTAGTGGCTGTGAGCGTATTGTCAAATATGTGATTCCAAGGTATATAAAATACATTAAATATGTTTATGTCATATACATTTAGATTATTATATTTCATGACAGGTTTAAAGTTACTTTGTTGTTAATGATGGAACGACCGTTACATCGTTCGTTATATTTGACAAAGATGTTTGTTAATGTAGGTTTATAAGCATATACAAGATGTCATTGATGAATCCTCTATGCCTTACTTAATACTATGTCCAAGTAAAATATTTTTATATTTTGTACTTTAATTAACACTATGCGATTCTTTAATAAGTAAAAAAAAATATTTTGTACTTTAGTTAACACTATGTCATTCTTTAATAAGGAAAACGTTTTTATATTTTTTACTTTAATACAATCTTTCAGTGTTCAAATTACTTTACTTAAAAATCACATACATAAATAATGGATCTAAAACTCTACAAGCCAACATGCTAAGGGAGTAATATTGAATGATATTACCAAACTATAAAAAAATCATTTCAAACCATCATGACATTGCAACAAAAGAAGAAATATAAAATGTTGTCAATACATATACAACAATTAAATCATTAATCAAACATTCATATATAATTAATATATTATAAAAATAATTTTAAGGTTCCCGGGCAAGGCCCGGGTCATAAACTAGTATCTTCTAAACCTGAAGCACTTTTGGGCAGTTTCGTCATTATGAATTTATATTACAACCACCCAACTTTTAATAATGTTTTTCTTAATCAATTATATATTATGTGATTCAATCACCTTATGCAATTTTATACTCTCAACTTAATTAATAATTTTTTTTTATTAATTTTATATGTGCTTGAATAAATTTTTATCTCTACTTATTATTGCATTATATTCTATGAATATTTTTTTTTATCTCTACTCATTATTACATTATATTGTAATATTTAATTATGGTATGATTATCAATTTCAATATCTAGATATAAGATAGATATCCATATTGTTGCATATAACTATTTTAATATTCTAATATTATTGCATATATCATGATATTTTGGAAACATAGTTGCATATATTATGATATTTTGGAAACACATTTTTATTTCTATCTTTTTTATATTATACTATTTTAAATATTCTAATCGATTTTTTGGCACATGATCGAGTCCATGTAGTACGTACGCTTCAAATTTTTAATATTGTATGTACATGTGATCGAGCCCATCTAATACATATGCTTCAAATTTTTAATATTGATTTCTTTTATTTTTTTTGGTTGAAATTGATTTGTTTTATTTTAATCCTAATAGTTGTTCTTATTATTATAATTGTACTTATTATAGTACTATATTGAACTATGTATAAGTTTTCTAAATGAATGTTTTTTCATTCAAAAGTTTTAGATTATTTTATATTAAGTATAAAATATGGCCCATATTTTAATTTACTGGTTTTCAATATTAAAATTTTTAGATATATTAAGTTTTTATTTAAAATTATACTAACTTTTTAATCAATATGAACCATATTTTTAATCATGTATTTTTATATTAATTTCGAATTGTTATATTAATTTTTCGTTTATAAGTATGTAAATGTTTTTAATGAATATTGACCATATTTTTCATATTAATTTCGAATTTTTCAAAATTAATTTTCTATGCTTAAGAATGATAAGTTTTTAAATTTTCATCCATGATTATGTTGAGGTTTATATATCAATGTTCTATCTATAAATATGATAGTTAAACACAATATTGTCATTAAATTTTAATTTCAAGTACCATAGTTTTAGTTACGAAGTTTTTTATATTAATATTACATCCATAACTATGGCCACACTTTTTTAATTAATATGGACTATGTTTTTAATTTTAGAATTTATATTAACTTTTAGAATTTCGTATATTAATTTTTCATTCACAAATATGACAACTTTTAAATTTTCTAACCATAAGCATGATCATTTTTATACCATTTTTATATTATAAGTATGACATTTTTTTAAGTAATATCGATATAGATATGTTATGTTTTACAATATATTAATTTTTTATTCATAAGTATGTTGATTTTTAATATTACAGATCCCTTAATAAATAAATAAAAATTTATTGATCCCTTAATGTTAAAACAATTAATCGGGTGTTCTGATTCGGTTGAGTACAAGTTCATGTCATTAAAATTTACGGGTTGATTGAGTCAATTCATTGAGGTTTTTGTTCGGATTTGCATCAACCCATTGAGTTAAGAACATCAACTTTTGTATGATTATTACATAAATATTATAAATAACATTTTTAGAAATAAGATAATATTTTTATTCATTTTAATAATAAAATATATTATTATAATTAACTTAAATGTTTATAATATTGTTTTATTATATAAATTATAATACATATATCATATCTAAATAATATATTATAATTTTTATTTGAAAAAGTCCACGGGCAAGGCCCGGGTCATCGACTAGTTTAATAGAAAAAGTTAAAATATTAGGAATAAAAATTAATTTTGTAATTATAAGGTGGGGTCAGAATCGTTCTGGTGGCTCGAAAAGGGACAGCTTTAATATATAGTTATAGATTAAAGTTGTCCCTTTTCGAGCCACCAGAACGATTCTGACCCCACCTCATATTTACAAAATTAATTTTTATTTTTAATATTTTAACTTTACCCTATTATATTCTTCTTTAATTTTTTAAATCTATCTTTAACATCAAACAAATATCTATTTAGTATAACAGTATCTTTTCAAAACTTCCTTATACAAATATTTAAAATTAAAGATAACAAATTTAAAATATTTTTAAATAAGTATAAATATCTTTTACCTTTTAACATGATTTTTTTCATGAAATTATTTATAGATATTTTTTTTCTTTTATAATAAAAAAATTAATGATAAATACTTATAATGTTTAAAAATAAAAAATAAGTAATATCTATAACTATATATTAAAGTTGTACCTTTTCGAGTCACCGAACGATTCTAGCCCCACCTTATATTTAAAAAATTAATTTTTATTTCTATTATTATAACTTCTTTCTATTAAATTCTTTTTAACTATTTAAAATTTATCTCTAACATCAAAAAATATCTATTTAATATAACAATATTTTTTAAAATCTTCCTTATACAAGTATTTAAAATTAAAGATAAAATATTTAAATATTTAAAAATAAATATAAATATTTTGTCATATATCTTTTGACGAATTTATTTATAGAAATATAGTGATTTTATTTTATAAAAAAAATTAATGAATAAATAGTTAAATTTTTTAAAATTAATAAAAATGGATAATAAAATATTTAATAGATATTGAAATATTTGATAAACTTTAAATTTACGTAGGTGAAAAGTAATAAAATAGGAAGAATATAATATTTGATTAAAAAATTATATGCATTCTACGAACGATAAATTACTTATATTAAAGTTTATATTATATTTTTATTTATTTATTAATATCCTATTTATAATGTTTATAAAATATCGAGTCGTAGTCGTACATGGTACGACGGGTAAAACTAGTATATATAAAAGCAATAAGGTTTGGAACTTCCACATTGCGCCACATCATCTTTTGTCACATGTCATTTTTAAAATGCGTCACATCAGATTTTAACACATGTCATCTTGTCATTAATTCATATAAATTATACAAATAAAAGATGAATCCAAATTGTAATTTTGGAAGTTTCTAGCATATTTAATTAAACATTAATTTCTATAATATTATTAAAAAAAATTATGGTGGCTTTTTTACAAATATATTAACTTTAATCTACTATATATAAAAACCAATAAGGTTTAAAATATTCATTAAAATTATCCATTCCTTTTTTTTAAAATAAATTCATATTTTTTAGTTAAACACATCTGTTTTTATTTAAAATATAATAAAAGATTGTGGTGGTTATATGGAAACTATTAATAAATTAATATTGAATATTAATAGAAAGAAATTATATAAAAAATATTATCTTAGGTAATTAATTTTTATTAAGATAAAGAATAGATTGTTCAAACTACATGCCAAATTGTGGATCAAAATTTTTGGATCCACAATTTAAAATTTTAACGTAACATTTTATGTGATGTTTGCTCAAAATACTTTCCTTTGTTACAACTCACAATTCGAAATTTATCATAACATTTTATGAGCATTGTACAGATTTTTCTCATTAAATGAAAATTTAGTGGTTATATTTTTTAACTTTTATATAAAGAAGATTGCATGTAGGAGTAATTATCTTTTTAAAAAATCAATCAACCAAAAATTCATTAACAATATTCATATCAAGATTTAATCTATAATATATTAAACTATTTTTAAAATATCTATTACAATTGTGATATCTTTTTTCAATAAATTAAAAAATTGCATAATTAGATTTTATCAAATATATTTTAATGTATTGAATTTAGATATTTCTAGGAAAAGACACTCAAATTATTATTTAAAAATATTCATATTAAAATTTAATCATTGGTAGATTTTTAAAAAAATCTATTTCAATTAATCAATATATAATTTCCTATATGTGAAATTATTGTTATGAATTTTTAACAATAATATTAGATAAGATTTAATAAGGAATATCTTACCAAAAGGATAAGGAGACATATTTTGTTAATATGTATGTATTTTCTTTTTATCTAGCAATATAGCTATAATGACATATTTTTTTTTATTTTTTACAATAACATTAGGCAAGATTTACATAGGTTTTTTATTTATTAATATATTTTTCTTATGATTTTTTATATGTGAAATTATTGTTATGATTTTTTAATAATAACATTAGATTTAACTAATTATTTATTATGTCTACGACTTTGAATATTCATCAACTAAAATAAAGATATGTATTTTCTTTGTAGAATATAGCTCTAATTTATATTTATTAATGACCCAGAACAGGTCGTTGACCCAAGAAAGGTGATCGACTCCATTGAAAATCCAGATTCACCGCTTCAGCCTCTCAACATCGAAGGACACGATGATTCAGAACAAGGTACTCCTAGTGATCCCAAGCTCTCTCTATTCAAATCTATTGCCTCTTCTTCTAAGGCAAAATCAAAAGAAGAAATTGCTAGACAACTGTTTGAGTCTAAAAAGTCCGATGAGGATGATGTGGTGATAACTAAGGAATCTATAAAACCTAAGACTAGGGAGTCTAGTGCTAAGGTTACTAGAAAGAGATGAAGGGAGGTATCTCCGACGCCGGTTGGATCTGAAGGTGGAGACTCTGTTGTCTCCAAGAAAACTGTTAAGTCGAAAAGAGTAAGAAGATGCCCACTCGGTCAAGTGGACGACTCGCTGCAAGTGGAAAACCCAAAAAGGGCAGTAGAGAAATCAAAGGTGATGGAGGTAATATGGATGAGCGTGACTTCGTTAAGGAACTCATCATGGATGATGAGTTCATCGATTCGACAGGATTAAAGGGTTTCTCTGAGTTGCTTTCTGTTCAAGGCTGGGATAAATTGTTTCATGAGGAAGAGCAGTTCAACCCTGGGTTGGTCAGAGAATTCTACAAGTCGTTGACTGTAGAGGACAGGGAAAAGACGACCATGGGTCATTATGAGCTTAATGGAGAAAAGTTTACACTGTCGAGCATGGAGTTAGCTACTCTTCTGAAAGTGCCGCACAAGGGATTTGCTGAATATCATAGAGGTGCTTGGCCTGAGGAAGTCGATTCTGCTGAGTTGCTCAAAAAGTTCACATAGGTCGATGACATTGATGGTGGTTCCTTTGCCACCAACTTAATGTGTGCTGAGAGGAAGGTTCTTTTTACTTGGGTGATCCGTAACTTGATTCCCCGAGAGCAAAAGAGGAGCACTGCTATGATCCAAGACATTCTTGTCATGGATAAAATTCTCAACAAGGAACCTATCAACTTTGCTAGATTGATGCTTCTCCATATGGAATCCATCAAGGATTGTGCTCGACATGCTCTCCCCTACTGCTCTATCATCAAGAAGGTGCTCCAATATCATGAGGTCTATGAGGCTGATGAAGAGGTAAAACACGTCCGTCACCTGAACTCTGACATCGTTCGCAAAATGGGCTATAAACTGGTGAATGATCAATGGGTGTCAAGGGATGCAGGCAAGGATGTGGTTTCCGATGCTGAGATGGAAGATGCTGAGTTAGGCGTCCATGTTATGGGAAGGGAAGGTGAAGGTGAGCAACCTGGTGCTATTATGAAGTTGTTAGTTGATCTCCAACGTCAAAACCAGGATTTGATTGAGAAAGTTGGCCAACTCCTGCGTGATCAATCTGCGCTGAAATCTGATGTTCATGACTTATTTGTTGCGCTCGATGATCTGAGCAAGTCAGTGACTTAGCTTGAGTAGCCGACATCTAGTTCCCTTTATTTTCCCTTGCACATCTACTATCTCAAAAACATCTTTTCAGTTTCATCTATGTGTTTTTGCTTTCTCTGTGTTGCATGGTTAAGACTGTTTTGTTTCTTTTGTTGTGGTTTGCGTATGTACGTTGGATAATTTTCTATTTACCCTTGTTTGATTATCTCTTTTTGCTTGATTATTTAGATTAATCTTTTTGACGATGCCAAAAGGGGGAAAAGGCTGGGGGTAGATCAAATAATGGGAATTTTTATGTTGAATTACATGTGGGTTATCCAACTTAGGAGGAACTTTTGGCTAACTTGAATATTATTGCATATCCTGTTCGAGATTTTGGCATTGCTCTGATTATACAGGATAGAAGAGAGTTTGTTACCATCAAAAAGGGGGAATTTGTTAGAAAAGCTGGAGGCTTTGATTTTGATGGTTCCAAATGTCTGTCACGTGAACGACCTCGAGTCTTTGAAAAGAGTCGCCAACGTTAGTTAGGTCGTTGACGTGTGTTGAAGGCAGATCTCGGAGATCTTGAAGACGCGTGAGATCTTGGCAGTTTGGATAGTATATTCTTCTTTTAGGAAAGATCTCATGTATATTGTATTGTAATCCGATTGTTGCCTTTATCCTAAGCCGATTTTATTGTAATCCTTTTATATGCTTAGGATGTTTTTGTAAAGATAATAGAAATACTATCTTGCCATAATCGAATTGAAAGATATTATTCTCTCTTATCTGACCTAGTTTGTGTGTATTTAATCTAAGGTTTTAGGTTAGATAGAGGACGAACTCATACTCCATTTTGTGCTAAGAAAGAAACGAGAGTTCGAGAGGAAGACGTAGGCTTTTGTTAGATTGAGTACGTGTTGTAGTTATTCAGTTCATAACGAGTTCTAGAGTGCTTGGGAAGTAGGTCTAGATCCAGGGTGTTCGTGTAACTAATCCAAAAGATCAATAAAGCAAGCTACGACTTTTAATCCTTCCAAGCGAGAACTTGGAAGGGAGTGGTTTTTACACTTGGTTGATTGAGTTGATCAAACAAGTGTTTCCACTATAAAAACTTCGTGTTCAAGTAAGTCTTTCTTGTAGTTCATTTCCGCTGCATTTACTTAAGAGGTTGACGACTTAGTTGAGGTCGACAACCTAGACGTACTAACGATCCCTACAATAGCGTTAATGACTTTTAATGGTGTGGAGGCTATGAAAGAGCCGACTTACGGGGAACGAAGTTACGACACCTAGATAGGGTGTAGACATCCATCCAACGAGTAGGAGCGGACATAGATCATGATCCTTAAGTCAGAGAAGGAGTGGGCATAAAGTTGTACCACTCGACGTGTTATATAGAGGTGTTCAGGCCGAGCCCGCAACCCTTATTAAACTATTTACGAATCTCTTAACGAATCTTGAAAAGAGATTTTAAACAAGTAAAGGCCTACAAAACAAGCCTAGCAATATATCCACCAACAATAATAATAGTAATAATGCTAACAAATGGTCGTTATTTCTAACAGTCGATATTTCCTAGGTTCGTTTATTTTAGCAAACAAGGTTGTTCCCAACATCGAGAAAGTTATCGGAACCGAATTTATCGAAAGGTTTAAGCAGAATATCCACTTGTCTTGAAATTTCCTTCGGGATTCTACGAACTTAGAATATGGAAGTTTTAGCGACGCTCGAAAACTTCGACCTAGATGTATTAAAATCCTTATTTTAATTTAATTCAACCTTTCTCTTATTTTCCTCTTCTAAGAGAAGGCAAGATAAGTTAAATAATTTAGATAGGAAAAAAAATCAAAAAAATAATTCTTATATTATTATTTTCAAGGTGATACTTTGTAAAAGTTTTATAACTTAAAAATACTTATTTTAAGAAAAGAAATGCAAGGCTTCAATTATGCAAATGAAAACCTTTTTAACCCACATGCAAAATATATATTCTAAGATAAAACTATATAAATGGTTTACATGCTTTATTACTTTTATGCAAGGCTACTTAAAATATATTCTCTTGATAAACATCCTTTTTAACCCACATGGTTTACATCCTTATACATGATTTACTAATTATAAATTGTATTAAAAATCTAAAATAGCCATGCATGCATTTAAAACTTTATAAGAACACCTTTTATTCTTACATGCAATATATTCGTTTATTTAATATAGTTTAAACTTATCAACTTAATTATCCTCTTGTTAAATAAGCTAACAAGTTTTAATTCAACACTTTGCTAGTTCTTTGATCTACATGTAAGGTTAGATTTAGTCCACAACTTTATAGAAATTCACATGCATAAACTTATTATCTTTATAATTGTACTTTTAGTCATAGAAAGATCATGCATAACTTATACCAAACTCTTCTTAGCTTAAATTAACATGCAAGATGATGTAAACTTATAAAGAGTCCATTTATGGACATGCAACAACTTATTAGTTTGTTTAGTAGAGATTTTTATCTAGAGTTTCAAAACTAGGACATGCAAAGGTGTAGTAATCATCTATAACTATATATTAAAGTTATTCCTTTTCGAGCCACTAGAACGATTCAGCCCGCACCTCATATTTATAAAATTAATTTTTATTCCTAATATTTTAACTTTTTCCTATTAAATTATGTTTTAACTATTTAAATCTATCTCTAACATCAAACAAATATCTATTTAGTATAAATATATCTTTTGAAAACTTCCTTACACAAATATTATAAATTACAGATAAAAAATTTAAAATATTTTAAAATAAGTATAAATATCTTGTATCTTTTAGCATGATATATTTTCACGAATTTATTTTTATATATATATATTATTTGATAAAAAAAAATTAATGATAAATACTTATAATGTTTAAAAATATTAAAAATAGTTAATATAATATTTAATAGATATATTGAAAATTTTAATAATCTCTAAATTAAGGTACATAAAAACTAGAAAGTAATAAAAAATATAAAAACTATAATATTTAATCTTATCTAACATTTTCTTTATCGGGCCACAAAAGGAGTTTGCCCCACCTTAAATGAAAATAAATTATTTTTTTAATAATTAGCTATAAATAAATTATTTTTATCTTTATCTTTGATATTTTATTATATCTTATTTATTAATTTAATTCTTATTTTATGTAATTCTTATCTCTTCCATATTCTAATATATAAATCTTTTTTTTATTCATATATTTTATTTTTTTAAATTAAATATCTATGAAATATATTATTCTATAAAAGAACGTAGAATATGAAATCTCAACCGTTAATTTTATAAATCCCTTATCTGAGCCGTTAATTTTTCTATTATTCTATTATATTCTATAAAAGAACGTAGAATTTGAAATCTCAGCCGCTACTTTTACAAGTCTCTTATCTAACCCGTTAATTTTTCTATTATTCCATACGAGAACGTATATTTTGAAATCTCAACCGTTAATTTTACCAAGTCCCTTATCTGAGTCGTTAATTTTTCTCATCAAATTCAACTACACTTTTCCTTTTTATGTAATCACTACACTTATTTAATTCTCATGTACCCTAATTATATGAACTAAAATTGTACTTTCTATTTTCCTGGCGTGCAACGCATGCCCCAGAATCTATTATAGTAAAAAGTTTATGAAATGAAAAGCAGTAATCGGTGACGGTGGTATTCATATCTAAACTCATCTGAATTGTAAACAATACGATTAACGTTTAGAGATCTACCAAATGTGTTTTTGATGGGAAAGAATTTGCTTAAGCTTTTCACTAATTTGTACTACAACAATATTTTATACTCCGTATTTTAATCTGCAGCAATTAGTTTTTTTTTTCAATATCAATTATCAAGCATTCTAGAATAACTCAAATCGTAAGGTCCAATCCTCTCTCTCAGCCTAAAAACTTTTGACCATAGAAATACAAACTTAGGGAGTGGTCCAATTCTTCGCAATAAAATTCCAAATTTCCCACATCATTTTTCATATCGCTTTTCCTAGCTGGAAAGGAGATCAACTTCAACTAGTATTTTCCAATTCGATCACTAGCGTACACAATACTGCTCAATTAGAACACCAGTTCACTTTCAAACTAGTATTATCAAGAAAAAAGATAAATGTATACTATTTTATCTTAATAATCTTTTTTATTCTCAACATTAAACTTAATAATTTATATTCAATTTGTTTTATTTGATTCCAAAAAATAAAAAATTTGTACATTGTACAGGCAATAAATTGCTTACATTAATTTTTATATTATGTTTTATTTAATATCTATAAAATACCGAATCATAGTCGTGCATTGCACGACGGGTATAACTAGTTTTTATTAATATGCAAGGACTTATATGAAATAATCAACATCTTTAATCTTATACTTCTTTCTCTTATCAAGATCATTTAAAGGAAAACATTCTCAAGTTTATAAGTTAGAGAAAGAGACATACAACTAAGTTGATCTCATGAAAACTCACTTAAACTTACATGCAAGAACATTTTAACTTAGTTGATCAAAGTTTGTTCTTATGAAAATCATTCTAACTAGGAAATTCATACAGAAGCTTTTCAAAGTCTTAAGAAAGACATGCATGTAGGTCTTATGCATAAATAAAACATCTTATAAATTTTCCAAGTCGTTATCTACATTAATCAAGGATTTTTGTGTAGAAAAATGAACAAAAGTTTGGGTCTTTGATAATAAGATAAAAATTAGAATTTTTAAGGCTCAAAAATCCACTTGTTCATCTTAAGAAGTTCAAAAAAATCATCTAGAAGCTTATAAGACAATTTTCTTTGAAAAATCTTGCATGCATGTCATTTACTAAAGGTAATATGGAAACAAATGGTATTTTATATAATCTGAAATTTTAATCTCTTTAAATCAAGATAACCTCCTAAAAATGCTTGGAATCAAACTAAGCAATACTTAAAAAATTTGAGAGATTTCTCTTTAAATGTGTCTTGTGTTCTTGTTGGATGAACAACACAAGGGGAGCAAGGGGAGGAAGGCCAGCAACAGCTCGGCGGTGGCCTGGTGGCGCGCGGTTGGCCACTGGTGGCGCGGCCTGGTGGTAGCCAAGGGAGGGGCCGATGGTGTGGTGGCTAGGGAGTGCCAAAGGGAGTCTAGATGTGTTTGCATGTGGAAAATCAACCTTTAAAGACAAAGATATGGCTGGTTTTTTTCTTGTTCTTAAGGAGAGAAAAGAGAGTGTTAAGTGTCGAAAAGAGAGTGTTTGTAGGATGGAAGGAAGTGTAGAGAATGGTGTGTCTTTGAAGAGCAAGAAGGCTTTAAAAGCCAACTAACACTAGTAAGTGGAGTGTCATCCTAATCATGATCAAATCTTGATCATGTGAGTGGGAGAAGGAAGGAAATTGACTTTAATAAAATAGTCAAACAAGTGAGTAGGAAATCTCTACCCAAATCTCACTAAATCCCCTTCTTTACAAGAACTGACGCGTTTGCAAACGACCGAAAGTCGGTTTGAAACGCGCGTTGGAACGATCGGGTTTTACGAGTAGAATTTCCGTTAGTTACAAATTTATTAAATTCTGTATCTAATAAATTAATTTACTTGAAAAAATATTTCATAATAAAGTTATAATTTATTTATTTTAGAAAAATAGATTTTTGAAGGAAAATACCTTTTATGAGGTTATTTTATTTAATGAATAATTAAGTATTAGGAAAATGAAATTTATTCATTTAACAGAAATGTCGGCTATTACAGAGTCTAGCACCACTTTACCACTAGACCAATTGAGTATTGCTCCTCTAATACATATCAAACAATTAAGACATTGTAAGTGTGCAAGTAATGTATTTATGATGAATAAGTATTATTATATTATTGATGAGCAATGATTTACGTAGATAACTACGCCTCTCTGCTACTAACAACTACTTATTCACGAATGAACAACTATTTTTTATTGAAAAATACGCGAATAATATGGAAAATTCGCCCATGCTGTATTTTATTTTTTTTAATGAATATGTAATCAGGGACGTTGATTTTTTTGGAAGGGACGATCGAAATTTATTCTTATTTCTCACGTGACTCTTTCTTTATTAATATTTTATTTATAGTATGTCTAAAATAATGTTAAGAGGAATTGGCTGAAAATCACCTGTATAATAAGGAATATTTCACTTAACTGCCCGTATTTTCAATAATTACTGAAAACTACCCATATTACATGCTCTGTTAGTTTTTCACCACCCAAAACCCAGATCCGTTTGATTCCGTCCAAAAAGAGTGACATGGCACCTCACATTTTAATTGTTCTTTTTAAACTTGCCACATCATACGCTTATTTTAATTTTATTTTAATTTCTTTTTCTTTTTCTTTTTCTTTTTCTCTCTTTTCTTTTTCCTCTCTCTCCTCCCCTCTCTTTTCTTTCCTGCGCACCCTAACCAGTAACCCCTATGCTCTTTCTTCCTCCTTCTCCATCTCTCAAACTTCACCATCCATCACCAACAGTCACCATCCCTCAACTCCACCGGTCAACCACTAAGGACATCTCACCATCGCCTCTGAGGTACAACCCCTATCCCTTTCTTTTGATTTTAGGCAAAATTGCAGTAAATAGCCTCATCCTTGGAAGCGGTTGCTTTCAATAGCCTAACCTCTTAAAATTGCAAAAAATAACCTAACCTATATAGGCTATTGCGGAAAATGACCTAGGCATCATAAACTAATAAAATTATAGAATGTCACCCATACTTATAATTCATGTTAAAAACACCATTTTTTTTTCCACAAACTTGAAATCCATACCGATACAAGAGACATGTTTTATACTACATTTATGAACTTTATCATTAAATTATTTTTATACCATGTTTGGTTAATGAAAATAAAACATATTTTTATCATTAACCTAGTCATATCTACACAAACCATCCCTTCCCTTCAACAATGGAGGAAAACAATGGTAAAATTCAGCCTATTACACCGCTACTTTATTTCGATCCATCATTCTCGATCTCTCCCAAATATTGTATCAACTCATTGATGTAATAACAAGCTGGATGGCTTCTAACACTGGTTCAAAGCTCCTGAAATCTTGATGGGTCATCAATATTATGGTTGGTCTGTATCTTGCTTATATTTGTATAATGGATGTGGATATACATATCATGTATAGGTTATGTATACCTATAATTGATGGTGATATTTGGGAAGCTTCATGAGGATGCCTTCCTCTCGATCTCCATCAAATCCACCACTAGCACTTGATCTTGGTCAACTTATCCTCATAAATTCAACTTGTCGGTCTATTAAAATTCAATCCCGTCACTCAATTTGCTCAATTAACCCACTTTACTTTTCAATTTGACTTAAATTGTAATTTATATTTTCATGGATTAACAAACTGTGAGATTTGAAACAATAATATACTTGGTTTGTGGCTCTGTCGTGGATTCAGAGTTTTATGCTTGAGTATATATCTAAATGGTGGATTGAGTAATACTTTGAATATTTGGTGTGAAAAGAGGGAAAATAGTTTGGGTGGTTGTACTGATGTAGTGTTTGTGGTGGTGTGGAATTGGGAATGTTGGTGTTGATTATCGAGGGACAACGAGCTTTGTTTTTTCACAAGAGGAGTTGGATGAGAAGATGTAAGAAAGAGATAGTACTAACCTACAGTAGTGAGTCAGTGTTCGTACTTCGTAGAGCACTGGGTGATATAAAGACGTCAGGGGAGAGAAGGAAGAGGATGAATAGATGAAGGTTGGTAAAAGAAGGGTAGTTTTAAAAAATCATAAAATAAAAGGTTCTTTTTTTAATTTTATTAGTTTATGTTTGTGTCTGGGTCAAATTATGCAACGACATATAAATGTTAGGCTATTTTTTTTGCATTTTTTAAAGATTAGGCTATTAAGCGCAACCACTTACAAAGGTGAGGTTATTTAGTGCAATTTTTCCTTGATTTTATAGAGATTGAAAATCTAGGGTTTTGTCAAATTGAATTTTGTTGTAAGAGAGGGGTAATGCCATGTCACTACATAATTTAAAGATGGAAATAGTTGCTTATGTGTTGAAGTGGCAAGATTTTTAAAACGGATTTGGAGTTTGGGTGGTGAATCACTAAAGAGTATATTTATTGGTAGACCAATTTTTTTGGTCACCAAAATATAATAATCATACTCTCTCTCTCTTCATTTTTAAAAGTAAATGTTTCTTTTGGTGTCACAAACAATGTTATCAGAATCCCGATCCGATTTTACGATTCTAGCGATCCTATGATCCATAACAAGTGAAACGATCCACGATCCCAAGTAGGATCTTATTGGAGTAGGATCTTAAATGATTTAGAATATAATCTCGATCCGATCCCGATTTTACATACGATTTTAACTATCCTATAAACGATTCTAACGATCCCACAAACGATTCTAACGATCTTATAAAATGACAATTTTAACTATATATTATTAATACTTTTACGGTTAATGTATCATTTCCATTAAAACAGTTGATTAGTCCATCCTATACCATTTTTAATAATCAAATTAATAATGTTTATTATTTTCTTACATCTTATATAACAAAATATACAATCTATTCAGTTATTCTTGTATACTTTTAGTTATAATGTAGGATCTTATGATTCAGCGATCCGATTCTACGATCCGATCCAAAAAGACCCTCAATGATCCAACCTAGAATCTCGATTCTGATAACCTTGGTCACAAAGCCATATGTATGCCCAAGATGCATTTTGGTCATAGTGGTGACCAGGTCATCAACTTTTTCACACCCTCTTTCCTCATTTTATTATTTTTTTAATGTCTCTCTCCTTACATGACCAATTTTTGGTCAACTGGTTGGCAATACTCTAACGAGCATCTAATAATTAATAATACGGGTGATTAAGTGAAATATGTCATATTTTAGTGGTGATTTTTCAGCCCATTTGAGTTTATGTTCTTTTGAGTCTTTTGACCGTAGGCCGTAGCAAACCGGCGTTGAAAATATCAATTTTTACGAGTCCACCGTCCCATCATCAAGGATTCATGCGTTTCCCTTCTCCTGATCGCGTAGACAGATACCCAGAGGGCCTGCTAGGCTCGTGGTTAAAGAATTTCCCATCTATCCTTTAATGGCGACCTCATCGGAGCCTCCGCCGTTCCAGGAATCCAGCCGTTGCGATGTCTGCAAATGCAGTTTCACCACCTTTCGTCGACGGGTTCGTTTTCTATCTCTCCTCTGAATTCAATTTCCAACGGAAGCAAGCAATCAGTTACAACTATCCTTGCGATCATTGCCTGCTGTTCTTTTTACTATTTACTAATCTTTTTGAGATTGAATTTCATTTTATCACTTTAATTTGTTCTTCATTCCGGAGATTTCTTTAGATTAAATTGGATTTGGTCCTTCTCCGTTTAATTTTGGTGGAATTTGCAATCGGGTGAGTGAAGTAATACCTAACCGACAAAGGAACCGATCAGCTTGGGCTGGGTATTCCGATTCGACAAGTATAATTTTGCAGTTACTTTGGTCGGATTTGTCCAAAAATACTACTCTAGTGTTTGACTATTTGCTACCTGGCTCGGCCACAATGAGGATTTCTACACGCGCATGCATCACCAAGTTTAGCTAATAATTTATTCAACAATTACATCAAAATAGCCATTAAACCCGAAATTATTGACAAACCTCCCTAAACTTTATGCTGTAAACTATCTTCAGTGTGCTTGTCAATTGTGCAACTTCACTTATGATGTTCAAATTTCCTAAATATTGGATTATTGCCGAGGTTTTCCTTCTGATCTGCTTTATTTTGTAGCATCATTGTCGCTGTTGTGGGAGAACATTCTGTCATGAGCACTCTTCATATCAAATGGTACATTTCTGCTTAATTTCCAAGCTCAATTGTTTTTTATATTGTGAGAAGCTGTTTGTGTTGAGAAAACTAATGGGTATTTCCATTTTATGCCTCCTTTTTGTGGCATTTTCAGCCTTTACCTCAATTTGACATCAGTATGGATGTAAGAGTTTGCTACGATTGTTTCAATAACTCATCAAGGTAAACACTTTCTGCAATACATGCCTCAATCTCTTTTTTTCCCTTGCATGCATAGCAGCAGATACTAACAGAGGATTCCAAAGTGTAGGAAAAATAAAATTGAACTTGGTGCTACTTTTTTTAATTTGTTATGATCTTCGTGTGCAATTCGAGATGAACATTAGGTTGGATATGATGAAGAACTTTCATTTTAATAATCACAACAAATTGTGTGGCTTGAGCTTATTTAGAGTTATGTATCCAATCCATAAGTTTTTTGAGAGTTCTTTATCTCATGTGAGGCAAATTTCTGAGACTAATTCTTTTATTCTTAGAATATTAATTCTTATATTAGTACATTTATTTATCTGTCCATATACCACTTGTAACTTATGATAATAAAATATTAAATATGACTATTTTTTATGGGAGATAACTAGTATCATATGCCTATTCTGTTGTTCATCCATTTTTGTACTGTTTTTGCACTATTGTGTAGTATTTTGGAATGATCTGTCAAGTAATTGAAAAATATTTCCACTCCACTCTTCCTATTGATGGTTTCCCTATTGTTAGTCTGTCTAGGAAGAGAGATTCAATATCTTATGCAGACAGTTCTAATGCTGTTGCTGAGGCGATTTCAACACTAGATATCAATGAAGATACAGAAACTAAGGTCGTGCCACTTCACCAAGAACAACCTGCTTTGACTAATTTAGAATGTAAATGTGGTATGCCTTTATGTATTTGTGAGGCTTCAGCCCCATCGTGTGCACCATCTCCCATGCAGGTTTGGATCATTGTTTCTTTTTGTGAATTATTTGTGATCATTGTTACCTGATATTTGATGTTTTCTTATCATATATTTATCTTGGTGCATAATATCAGGGGCTGACTGCATCAAGCTCAGCACCCTCAAACACAAATACAAAGAAGACAGATGCAATCCCTAAAAGCACGCGATCCACTCAAGACACCAGACGAAGGTATGTTGTCAACTTTTCCCTTCCAAAGGAATCCTTACTAGTATATGAAGCTTGTTTTTAGTAGTTCTCGTATTCTAGTGCTCTCAGCATCAGCTGGCATCATCAGTTTCATTATCTTTACAGGCATAACTATGCCAATGGAACTGTTGAAAAAAAAGAAAAAGGAAAATAATGCCAATTGGAATGGGAACGAGAATTAGCAGTTGGCATATTGTGTTTTATACTTAATAAACTTGCAATATCATTTTTGTGCTATGAGCAACATTATCACAATCATAGTGCTCTATCTCTCGTAACCGTTAGTTGTTATAAAGTGTTTGCCGTGATGCAAGTGTTCCACTTCTCATAATCATTTGTGTGACCAGCATTATTACAATTGTGGTATTTTTTACTGGATGCAAGTGCTTGCCTTTATTTATCATAACGTCTGCATTTTAATTGTGTTGCACTCAAGATATTCCTGCATAATCATTTGCTCATATATCTGTCCTGGTATAGTGGTATCCCTCAGGAGTTGTTTCCTAACACGCCAATATTAAATTTATTTTCAGTTCAAATTCTGGTTTTGGTCAATCTAGCGGCTTAAATAAATTTCACGTGGATTATGAAGTTAATGGGGAGGTAAAGCATATTGATGTGCACTTTCATTCTTTTCATTGGATTGCTGCAGTTTATAGTAGTATTTTCTTCAATTTGTTTACTGTATTAGAACTTGTTATGCAGGGCCTAAGGGAAGCCATAAAAAACAATGATACCTTTGCAGTCAAGGAGCTTCTCAACAAGGTATTCACCTTTTATCATTTTCTATTTTTTATGGTGCTCTTATTGACCATTGCTGTATCAGGGTGTGGATCCAAATTACTGTGACACACAAGGACTCTTTTTGCTGCATCTGGTATACATACATATTCAATTTGATTTGGTTTTTTATGGGCAATTTAGATTTGCCTGTTATTTTTCTCATTATATTAACATGCATTTAATTTGTTCTGTGCACAGGCAGCAGTATTTAATCAGACTGATATAGCACTTGCACTAATGGAACATGGTGCAAAATTGGACTGCAAAAATCCACAGGGTAACTGTTCTTAGTCTCTTGCACGTATTACCAAATCAGAATGTGGCTGGCGTTAAATACTGTAGAAATTTGTTTCTGGAATGTGGGAGTTTGCCCTTTGCTGCCAATTGTGTGGTCAAGGCATATCTTCCGAATTCTCTTTAATCGAGTTCTTATAGTTTTTTCTTTGTACCCATAAGGCATATGGGCTGCTTAATTAGTAGATTGCTTCTGGAATTGAAGCAGTTTACTAGCAATAGAAGACTTTGACAGTCATGTTGCTACCAACTTTTAAACCTTAGTTACTGTGGATTTAAGGTTTCTGACTGTTTGGGATCTTTTGTCCCCTTCCTCCCATTAGACTGATTCTGTTTTGTCCTTAATTTTAGTGGGACTATTTTTTCTTTTCTTTTCTTTTCGATTTAACAGGGGAAACACCACTGGATTGTGCACCTCCGACATTGCAATACAAAATGCGAATGAAGATGGAAGGTCCAATACACTGAACTACTTCTGGTCATTTCTAAAATTCGTACCTTTTGACACTTTTGTAGTATTGTTCACTCTGAGTTCCATTTCCAGATTGTCAAGTTTGGTTGGATTTGCCAAACTTTTGAGAAATGCAAAAATCTTTGTGCGGGTTGTGTTTAAGTTATGGCTTAAAACTAAGAGAGGGTTGATGGTTTTATAATTTTCCTTAAATGGGTTTGAACTTTGAAGGTTGATCTGGTGGTTTGCCTGATAATTACATGTAACAAATCGTGTTCTTTAAATGACTTGCGGCCATTTTTATGAGGGGACCTATAAAGTGGGATCTGTTATGAATGTATGTTTACATATACAAGTTAACCTAACATATTTTCCTTTCTTCTATCACATATATGATTGAACATGTAGTATTGACGTATTGTATAATGCATAATAGAAGGTAAATTATATAGGGTGAATTATTCACCTTCTTCACCTCCCTACACACAGGGACAGACACATGATTTAACATTAGGGTGGGTTAATTGTCACTAAATTTTTTTGGGTGGGCTAAATTTTCTTAATTATGCTAACACTAAATTTACCCTTTTTATTATTTTTTATATTAAATTTATCCTATTTTTATTATTATTATTTTTATATAGGGTTCGTCCCTGCCTACATCCATGCATGAATTATGGAGATTTACTAAGTTTTCATCCCACTCTTGGCCTATAAATAGAGCCATCATTCATTGTAAAACTTACACCAAAGAAAAGTAATAAATACATTATTACTCTCTCTCTCTCTCTCTCATTTCCAATTTATAAAGTTTTTATAAAAGTTATTTAAGTGTTCATGCCAATGTTTTTATAACACGTTATCAACAAGAGTCTCTAATTACTAATTGAGCTTTTCTAATCACCAGGGTATAAACTTTCTCTTCTTAATCTTAATCATGCAAGAATTTTTATTTCCTAAAATCGTTTTAGGATGAATTAATTATATAGCAAAAATTAAGAGGCTAATTAAATATTAGGAGGATTGGGAAAATTAGGTAAATGGCAAAACGGCTCGCGCGCACCCATATTCCGCCAAAATCGAGCTCCTCCTTCCTCACGCTAGCTTCTCATCGATTTTTCGATCCTATTGTCATCGCTTTCGCGATTGAAATCAGTCGATTTCATTCCAGTTGTCATCACGAACAGATTGGTCTTCGTTTTCGCGGTCGATTCCTGTCATCAAAAGTTTCGCACAAATTTTTCCATTGAAAGCTCGTCGAATTCATTCTAGGTGTCATCACGAACGATTACTAGTCGTTTTTCGAGATCGAATCCTTTATCCTGTCATCTACAACAATCGTTTTATCAACAAGGCAATCAAACCCTTTGTCCTGTCATCTACAACAAGGCAAGTTGCCAGACATTGTCATCATATTTCATGAGATTTAATCCAGATACGTAACAAAGTTTCAATTTTGATGTTAGATCTGCCATGGAAAAACTGTCATCATCAGGTTTATGGGATGACAATTCAATAAATCGATATTTTTTTAAAAATCTTCAATTTGACGACACTGTTCATAATTACAGTCTCTGTGATGACAATGTTTGTGATAACAATGTTGATGTTAGTTGATAACAGTCTTTGTGATGACAGTGTTCACGTTAGTTGATGTCATTGTCGATGTTAGATGATGTCAAATTTCTGATGATAGATGTTAGTGATGACAGTGGTTCATGATGACAGTGTTTTGATGATCGATGTTAATGATGACAGTGTTTTGATGATAGATTTTAGTGATGACAATGGTTCATGATGACAGTGTTCATGTTATTTGATGACATATTTCGTGTTAGATGATGATATATTTTTGATGATAGATGTTAGTTGATGACAATGTTTGTGATGTCTCTAATTGGTGTTTGTTGATTACAAATGATGACATCAAATGGATATCAAGGTTCTAACCGTCTGTGTTGGAGGAGGATGGAAGACAAACAATGGTAAATGTCTTTATATTGGTGATGTAAATTCGAAAGCATTTTTGTTGGAGGAGGATGTAACACTAGATGATCTAAAGAAGAAGATTGTGGCAAGGTTTGCAATGAACTCACAACCAGCAGAAATCAACCTATCACACCTACATCCAACAAAAAAGGTGCCAAGTCCTTTCACAATTGAGACAGATGAAGATCTCAAATCATTCTACCAGATTAGCAACACACCTCAAGTTGCTTGGGGTTTGCCTATCTATGTTACAATACATGGAAGAAGGAAAGGAAAAGAGCTTGCAACTGAGAATATGCAACTGTTATCGAAAGGAAAAGAGCTTGCAACTGAGAATATGCAACTGTCATCAAGTGTCAACAACAGCTACCAACCACAAGAAATTTATGATGCACATGAAACTGCAATGGTATTTGATGATGATGAAGAAGTTGATCATCCACCAGATAGTCAGTTTGTTTAAGGAGGGCAACTGTTTGGAACAAAAGAAGATCTTAAGACTGCAATATATAACCAAGCAATGAAGGAGAGCTATGGTTTCAAAGTGCACAGATCAAGGAAAGATTACTACTCGCTGAAATGTGTACATAAAGAATGCGAATGGCAATTGGTGGCATCAAAACTGAAAGGCTTGAGTTATTTTGAGGTGAAGAAATTCAATGAAAACCATACATGCCCATTCGAAGTGAGATGTCCAAGGCATATACAACCACCATATCAAATTATAGCACAGAAAATAAAATTAAGGTATGTTTCTATTTTGTAATCAATGTCATCACTGTCATCTCTGTCACCTCCTGAAAATACATCGTTGTCATCACAGGTTTGATGGTGTTAAGAAGGGGCCAGACCCAAGTATGATCATGAATGACATGAAAAATGATTACTTGCAACATGTTAGCTAATGGAAAGCTTGGAAGGCACAACAATGGGCACAAGTGCTGATAAGAGGATCACCGGAAGAAAACTATGAGATGCTCCCATCATATTGTCACATGATCAAAAGAACAAACCAAGACACTTACACATGCCTCGAAGTTGAAAGCCATGGCAGATTCAAGTATGTCTTCGTAGCAATTGGAGCGTCAATTAGAAGTTTTAATCAATTGAGAAATGTATTGTCATCACTTTGATAAGCTGTCATCACTTATATTCACGACCAACTGTCATCAATTTTGATTTCTCATCTATCTTTATAATCAAATGCAGGTCATTCAAGTAGATGGAACGCATCTCCACAACAAATATTTGGGAGTTTTAATTACTGCTTCAGCACAAGATGCAAACCAACAGATATATCCTCTCGCTTATGCCATTGTGGATTCTGAAACTGATAAAGCTTGGAAGTGGTTTTTTGATCAGTTGCTAACTGTAATTCCATGCTCTAATGAGTTAGTGTTTGTGTTAGATCGGCATTTAAGCATTGGAAAATCTGTTGAATCAGTCTACAGATGTGCAAAACACATGATATGTATTCGGCATTTGAAGCAAAATCTCATTACAAGATTCAAGGAAAAAGGGATTGCAAAGTTGTTCAAGCAAGCAACTGAATGTTACACGATGACAGACTTCAACAAATACTTCCAAGACATTTGTTCAAAGAATCCAGATATGGGACAATATTTAAGGGATGCAGGACGAGAAAAGTGGTCAAGAGTACACTTTAATGGAGATAGGTACACCATAATGACCACCAACAACTCAGAAACTTGTTTTGAAACAAGCAAGATCTTTCCCTATTGTTGCTCTCTTGGAATTCATCAGAGATTTGTTGTCAAGATGGTTTGTAGAGCGTAAGCAAACAATCCAAGAGAACACCAACCAGCTGCCACCAACAATACACAAGATTCTTGAGCTAAGATGCAAGAAATCAAAGAGATATGACGTTAAAGTCCTAAATAATTCTCAGTTCGAAGTCTTCAGTGGAGACTTCTCCGGTGTGGTCAATCTAGCTCAGAAAACATGCAGTTGCAGGATGTTTGACTTAGAAAAAATCCCTTGTGCTCATGCCTTGCTGCAATTCAGCAAATGCATTACCCATTGAGAAGCTTTATCAGTGAGTACTACCAATTTGAAGCTTGGTCCTCAACATACGAAGATTCAATCTACCCACTTCCTCCAAAAACAGATTGGGATGTGTATGTAGAAGTTAAAAGCACAATATGTCATCCACCAAATGTGAGAAGGATGACTGGGAGACCTAAAAGAAAAAGAATCCCTTCCAAAGGCGAGTTCAATACAAAGAGAAGCAAGAATGCTAAGAAGGATAAGGTTTCAGCTGAATCAAGCAACACCACAAATATTATAGAATAGAGTTTCCTTCATTTCCATGATCTTTTTTTATTTTACTGTCATCAGTTCTTTTCCTTTTGTTGTCATCAGTATAATCGTATTGTCATGAACACAATATTGTTTCTACTATTTCATCAAAATATTCTCAATAATATTATAATGTTGTTTCTAATGTTGTCATCGATATCCAATATTTCTGTTACTGTCATCATAAAACTGTTGTCATCAATATCCAATACTATTCAACTGTTTTCATTACTGTCATCATAAAACTGTCATCACTATTGTCTTTACGATTGTCATTTAAAACAAAATCAAATCAACGAATGCATATATTGAATTGAATATGTTTGAATTCTCTCAGATTCTCTCAAATCACATTCATTTATTACACATCCATGCATGCATTGGTGCACATGAAC